>JAMPIV010011278.1:57500-491630 GCA_024509875.1 Oreohelix idahoensis
CATCTAAGACAGTGATACATTTTCATTCATACCCGATTAACAAATCAAGAAAATTTGACACATCTACAAGGAAAAAATATTGTAAAGCCTGCGCGTTCTTTCAAGTTGTGGGCAATTTATTTTTCACTGTGCAAAATATTTGTCCAGTCTATCTCATCATTCTCTCATCAATCTACAGATATTGTGAGTGTTACGTGGTCCCATTCAGACGTTATACGTTTATGTCTAATTCTTACGCCTGGCAATCGATATGGAGCATGTAACGAGTGCGTGTTGGTGAATGTTTGGGGGTTGAACGTAATTCTGTCGGTGATATGCCGCGTTGCTGAGAAATTGAGTAGGACAGAATATATATTTTACTCGAACTGACCGATTTTTTGTTTTTGGGAAATATAAAGTTATTATCACATGATGATGCTCATTATTAGTATCACGTGTCATGTTGTCTAGCGTTGGCAGTGACAATTTTGCAACTTCTGGACAGTGGTGTTGTCTATAAAAATGTTGTTGACACTCTTCTGTGACATATATTGTGCAAGGTCGTTCTTACTTCTCTCTCTCTCTCTCTCTCTCTCTCTCTCTCTCTCTCTCTCTCTCTCTCTCTCTCTCTCTCTCTCTCTCTCTCTCTCTTTCTCTCTATCTTTGGCTCTTTCTCTCTTTTGCATTCTTTTTATTTGATGCCCACATACACATACACATAAAACTCTCTCTCTCTCTCTCTCTCTCTCTCTGACTCTTGAGTAAACGGATATTAGAATACTTTGAGACAGATTGTGTAATTGATGAATTAAACAAACACAAATACACAAACACTGAGACAAACACAGAGAGAGAGAGAGAGAGAGATAGAGACAGAGAGACCGGTTAAATTGTCCAATACACAAGTTGAACCAAAACTGACGGACAGAGATATATCAGTTGATCATAAATACACACCAGGATACGCTGCATCTTCCAGCGCTGGTCCTGTTTGTTGTCGATATTAATGATATTTTTGAAATGCACATTGCTGTTATATGCATGTAATTTTTGTTTCTGGAATCGCCATTCTAATATGCTATTGTTCGATAGTTCTGTTTCGTTTTTACAAACAATGCTGTCTATTTAATCAAGAGGAGAAACGCACGTTGTACAATTAATAACACGTGCTAGTTCGTAAAATGTTTGGTTTTAATTTGGTCGGTTAATGCAAGTCCGATGATTGAGGGCCATATGAATGATTCCCTCCTTCCACCCTCCCAACTCGGCATAAACGTGTGCATTGTCATCAATCAATGATGCAGTCAACGCCCTTGACCCCTTCAGCTGCGCAGGTCAGTGACCACGCTCTGTTTTCTCTGGTAATTTCTATTCCATCAGTTCTGCCACAGTATCTTCTACTTGTCTTCACTTAGAACCGCTTCTTCTTGCTATACTGAGAGTGCCAAAGAAGTGCCTAAAAAATTATGCTAGACATTGGTTTCTTCACTGTACACCAGTGATAGGCAGTTCAGGAGTTGCGGAGATCTACTTTATAGAAACTGAGCTGTCTTAAGATCTACGTTGATAAAATCATGACTATTTTCAGGCTTCAGAGTATTTGGAATAAGTCGAACCTACATGCAACTATATTCTCTGCCGGACCATCTGTTTCCTTGAACTCCATCAACAGAGCGTTTGAAACTTAAAATTAACTTACTTTACCAAATGTTAAGTTCGTTTCAAAGACAACTCATGTAGTTCACGAATTAGAGTGAATTGCGCCCACGGCGACCGTTGCCTCAATTGGCTGTGTGTGGTGTACCCGGAAACGGGGCCTCCCAGTACTGAGGCACAGTTAAGTCCCCGATGTCACTTATCGGTGCAGAGTTGAGAGAGATGGCTGAGCATCACAATCCCCCCTGTGTTGCAGCATGATGAGAACCCAGCATTGCACACTGAGCTTGGGGGGATCACTTGGGCACCAGACTTAATACTGGCTCTTGACTGGATGGCCGCATGCAGGAGATTTCTACAATGGAGGTTTGGCAGGTGGTGGGTATCTGGAAGTGGCTCTGTGCAGGACGTGAGGATTCCTTGGGAGAGCCCAGAACCAGAGCACAGCATTGTGCAAGCTCTGCATAGTTGGAGAGCCCCCTGGATGACGGGGAATGCACAGTGTGCTACCCCACCTATCCCCAACTGCTAACTTAGAACCAGAAGTGGGGTCCTCTGTATGCGTGCCAGGCCAGGATAAAATGCCTGGGAAAGAGACTGGAGCTCAGAACTCCCTAACTCAAAGTTGCAGGATGGCAGAAAAGCCATGGGAAAGACAGGGCTATTTTGAAGATAACGCAACCATATTTTCACCATACGAGCTCGGACGCCGCCTCGGTAAACAAGGTCCGCGCAGAGCAGTGACACCCCCAGGCTGCTTGCGAATAGTCTACTACTGGGAACATAAACAGATTAGGGATGAGCCCACTCTCCCGTTGAACAGGTGCTAAAGTCATAGATACTGGGCCAGAAGGCGCACCGGAAACCACAGTATCACGCAACTCGCTTTTTTTTTTCTATGGAGAGTACACCGTCAAATAAATCTCGTAATGGTGCTCGCCCTGTGGAGCTCCACCAGGCAGGTGCAGTGCCGGGCTCTGAGCCTCGACAGAGCCCACCCTCAGCTACTGGAGGACCCTCTAGACCGTCTTGTGGAGTCAGCAGACGGCAGAGGAGAACTACTGACCAAAACAAAACAGGAAAAGAGAAACCCAGAGTGCCACTTGTCATGATGCACTGGAATGCAGAGGGAGTGAACAGCAAGCAGGCTGGATACAGCAAAAAGACAGAGCTGGAAAACCTCTTGTATGAGAAGCAAGTCAGTGTTTGCTGTATCCAAGAGACTCACTTGAAAGCAGATCAAACCTTTAAAATAAGGGGATATCAATGCTTCAGATCCGACAGAAAAGATAGACGAAAAGGAGGAGTACTTACTCTTGTAAGGAATAACATTCCTGCACACGAAAGGAAAACCTTCATGGATGGAGCAGAATATCAGCTGTTGCAGATAAAGGTAGACAAGATGGAAATAGAACTCCTGAACTATTACTGTCCGAACAACAAACCCCTGAGTCTCAGCTCTATACAGGTACCAGCCACCAACTTTATAGCAGTTGGAGACTTTAATAGCCACTCCCAGAGCTGGGGCTATAACCATCTGGATCACAGAGGTGAAGAGGTTGAAACTTGGCAAGATGATCACTCCCTAATCCTAGTCAATAATGCCACAGATACTCCTACCTTCTACTCCAGAGGATGGCACACAACTTCAACACCAGATCTTGCCTTCTCCACACCAGATATAGCTGGATCTATTAGTAGAGAAGTAGGAGACCAACTAGGGGGAAGCGACCATCGCCCAATCTTTCTTACTGTCCAGAGTGCAACTCTCAGTACAGGCCCAGCCATTACAAGATGGAACTACAAAAAAGCCAACTGGGGTTTATTCAGGCATCAGGTGAACACGCTGCTGTCTACCCTAAAGGTACAGAACAGAGACATTAATGAAGTGGTAAAAGACTTCAACAGATGCATACTACAAGCTGCAAAAGAAACCATTCCCAAAGGATGCCGGCGTAACTACATACCATACTGGTCCAGCACACTCCAAGAACGTCAGGAAGCTATGGACAGGACTAGAAAGGACGCAGAGTCTCAGCCTTCACTTGAAACTCACAACAAATGGAAAAAGGCTGTAGCAGAGTTTCAGAGAACAAAGCTAGAAGAAAAACGGAAAAGCTGGAGAACTAAAACGGCATCGCTGAACCTTGAGAAAGACGGCAGGAAACTTTGGAGATTAGTCAAGTCTCTAAATGAAGAGCGTTCCTCACCTAGGCAGACTATCACATTGGATGAAGGTGGCAAACTTTTCAGAGGAAAACAAGCTGCAGACTTGTTTGCTAGAAGATACAGTTCAGAAAGCAACTTACCCATTAACATAGATCATCAGAGAGAGATAAGAAAAGAAATACTGGCAACCATGGGACAGACAGATACTCCTGCCCCAATGAGGGAACCCATCACACTAGGAGAACTACAGAAGGCTATTTCCAAGCTTAAGTTTCAAAAGTCACCCGGCCCAGACAAAATCAGCAACGAAATGCTAGTAAATCTGAGCTCAGCAGCAAAGACAAAACTGCTTGAGATATTCAACCACAGCTGGTTGAAAGGAACGGTACCCCAAGTATGGAGAGAAGCCATCACAATACCCATACTAAAGAAAGGGAAATGTAAGACCGAGGTTGCAAGTTACCGGCCAATCAGTCTCACAAGCTGTGTTGGGAAGACTATGGAGCGAATAGTCAACCACAGATTGAAATGGTATTTAGAGTCTGAGCAGATCCTGGTTCCGGAACAAGCTGGATTTAGAGAATGCTACAGTATAGAAGACCAAGTTACTTACTTGTCTCAAGCAATAGAAGATGCCTTCCAGGAGAAGAAAAAGGTCCTAACGATCTGGGTCGACTTCAAGCAGGCCTTTGACAAGGTGTGGAAAGATGGCCTCATTGCAAAACTTAGGAGAAGTGGAATCCAAGGCAACATGATGAAATGGATCCAGTCATACTTGCATAACAGGAGAACTAGAGTCACTCTTGACGGTCTGCAGAGCAGAAAAGTGTTGCTCCATCAGGGGGTACCTCAAGGAGGAGTAATTTCCCCAACACTCTTCCTTGTTTACATCAATGACCTGGTGAAAGATCTCCCGGCAGGAGTTAAAGCTGCCTTATATGCAGATGACCTAGTACTCTGGTGCGCTGATGAAAATGTCACCACAGCAAATTATAGAATGCAGCGGGCAGTAGACATGCTAGTGTCATGGGCAGAGAAATGGCTTATCACAATAAACACAGACAAAACCTCCACAACACTGTTCTCCCTCGCCCCCAAGGACAAACCAGCTAACATACACCTAGGGACAACCGTGATCAAGGAAGAAAGCTACCCCACCTATCTTGGGGTGACATTTGACCAAAGGCTTACATGGAATAAGCATATTGAAAATGCAGAAGGAAAGGCCCGAAGACGACTAGGCATACTCAGAAAATTAGCAGGTACCAACTGGGGAGCAAATGAACGAAATCTAAAGAAGATTTATAATGGAGTAATAAGACCACACTTAGAGTTTAGCTCAGCAGCATGGTCATCAGCTGCTAACTCGCATCTGCAGTCTTTGGACAAGGTGCAAAATCAAGCTCTCAGGCTCATTACAGGAGCCATGAAAACTACACCAATATCAGAGATGCAGAAGGTTGCTGGATTACAGACATTGTCCCATAGAAGAGACACAAAAACCATGATCCAGATGGAAAAGTACAACAGTATGCCAACGCACCCAATGAAGGCAAGACTAGATGATCTGGCATTGGGACGTCTAAAGCGTAGCAGCTTTGTGCATCGGGGGAAAAGACTTATAAGACAGCATCAAGAAGACCTATCCATGAAGACAACACCACTAAAGCCCACCCTATACCCTGTACCATGGGAGCAGGCCAGCAGTGCCCTCCAAATTAATACATCAGTCAGTGGTCTCACAAGTGGATGTGAGTATAATGATCTGCAAAAACGAACTGCTACATTGAGTATGATCCAAGAAAGCTATCCCGATCAATCATGGATACATGCCTATACAGATGGATCAGCAACTAATGCTGTTAGGAACGGAGGTGCCGGTATCTTTATCTCATATCCTGACAACCACTATGAGACTAGGCACATTCCCACTGGTAAATTCTGTTCCAACTATACAGCTGAGGTTCAAGCTCTAGAGCAAGCTGCAAATATGATTTATAACACCAACTCTGACTGCCACCAGGTAGTCATCCTCACAGATGCACTGTCTGTCCTGCAAGCTCTCAAGGGTGGTAAACTCCCGCATCTGAGAAATGAACTAAACAAGGTAGCTGCCAAAAAGAGAACCATACTTCAGTGGGTACCATCTCATTGTGGTGTACCCGGAAATGAAAAGGCAGATAAACTTGCAAAAAAGGGAGGAGAATGTGAACAAGAAGATAATGAAGTCACAGACTTTGAGAAAAAGAGAGCTATCCAGACTATCAGAAGAGAACAGAACCAACCCAAAGACGACTATCACACTCTCGACCGGCAGGGACAGATAACTATTTTTCGACTCAGGACAGGGCATAACAAACTGAACAAACACATGCACAAGCTACGATTGTCTGCTTCACCACTGTGCGCATGTGGATTAAACGAACAAACTGCTGAGCATGTTCTACAGGACTGCCCTCTGTATGACCAGTTAAGAAAGATATACTGGCCCAATGACTCAACACTAAACTCAAAGCTATATGGAGTTAAAGAGGAACTTCAAACAACAGTCGAATTCATCATGAGAACTCGTCTGACGGTGTAATCATCAAAGATGCGATCGCAAGAAGAAGAAGAAGAAGAGTGAATTGTTGTAAGTTAGCTTGCAAGTTTTCACTGTGAATGAGGAAAACTTACATTTAATCCTGGCAATATCAAGTTCTTAAATGCCAGCAGGAAAAGGCTAGTCCGAAATTTTATATAGCTTTAAAATTATTTTTCTTTAATCCCTCTGTTACGTAAGATCTACTAAATCATTACCTACGATCAACAGGTAGGTAAGGATCCACATTAAATCGACTCTTGGTGTCCACAGACTCCATTGGCTTCATTATCTTTCCCCTGTTTAGAGATATTTTATTGTTTCTTTGTGTAGGGACGACGGCTAAGTTTAGTTTTTATGCTCCACTCTAGTTATTGGTTGTGCTCCTGCTGGTGGAATGCCTCAATTTCTCAATGCCTCGAAGGTATGATACAACAACGGAGGCCGTGGGTTCAACAGTCAAGAGTCTTCTTATTTCAACACCAGCGGCTATTGCTAAATAACTTATTCCATGTTTAAGGGCACATAAAATAATTATGTTGCTTTGCCAGTTTCATTCATTTTGTCAAACGTTAATATTTAGTCCTAATTCAAGTCTGTGATATAAATGAAAGCCGGGTCTTTGTATATCAAATTAAATGAAGAAAAAGGTGAAGAAGAATTAAGACCATATAGGGAGAATGCGGAAAAGCATAAAGTATAAGATGGGAAACGGAAGACGAAGAACAAAAAAGAACATTATTAAGAGAATAGTGACAATGATGATTTCTCAGAATTCAAAGTATTGCTGTATTTTGATTACGAATAATACAATAATATAGTTTAAATAAAACAAATATACGTTCCATAGTGTTCGTAGTTGAGTTGTGAGCAATATTGATTTATAACTAAGCAATCTGCGTGCGATACCCAGCAGAGGCCCGACAGCTCATAATTTTTCTTTTAAATCCAGTAATCTGTCTTTATCTTTAACAGTAGGTAAAGAAATGATACTGGGTCGATGTTAATTATATGCATGGAGGCCGTAAGGAGTCAGCCCTCAACCTTGCAGAGGCACAACAGGCCAAGCACCTGTATACCTTAACAACTGATTACACGAAATGAGAGAGATCGTCTACTACGACAAATATGGGAAACTAAGAGCCAGGGATACAGGCCTCCAGGATGGCCCACAGTTCGCTGGGAAGACAGAATTAGACAATCCCTGAAGAACCGAGGATTATATTGGAACCAGGCCAGGAGAAAAACAGCCGAAAGGGTAGCATCACGTTCTCTCTGGCAAACATCTACAGCCCAGGCTAGAAGAGGAACGACTAAGTAAGTAAGTAGGATGTTATTTAACAAAAGTACAAAACCGTCTCTCATTTCGTAAGTGTGATTTTTTTAAGAAAGATACATTATTTTGCTATGACAACTCACTAGACTTGTTTACGTTTCACTCGGTGAATTGTAGTATTACAAGGCTAATTAGACAGGACAGTGGATAATACTTTTATCACTTAAGTCGTCTAGCCACCTTTGAGAGAGACGATCTTTGTTGGCACAAGGTGGTGGCGCACGATCGATGGAAAGAAAGCCATATTGGCTGTCTAAGAAAATCCGTCTGGGAGGTGTACGTGAACACAGATGATAATATGTAATCACTTCCAATGGACCATCTCTGTAACAATAGTACGGATAACCTGTCAGAAGAAACAATATGGGTGGAAGGCATTTGCCAGAAAATAAGTTCACCGATGTGTTTGTGAGTTTGTACAAATACAATCGGAAGTATTACGGATATATTTAAAAGAGGTCACGAGTTTAAATTTTAATATTGATATTTTAAAGCACGCGGGCGAGTGAAGATTTAACACCCCCACCCACATAGTTCTAAAGAGCTTACCATTGGTTTAATTTGAGAGCCGGAATAGACTTTGGCTTTCATTGGCAACGTTGTACTATCTGGGAATTGAACTGAGAAATGGAAATATAATCTAGCGAAATCGGAGACACAGATCAGACTGCATCGCAACGTCAAATTAGCAACTCCCAGGAGCCAGAGAGACATCGGATTAGTATTCCTGAATTATAAGTTACAGATCACAGTATTTGGACGTCTTTATAACTTACAAGAGAACCCGCAATGTCAAATACCAAGACTGAAAACTTAAGGAATCAGAGCACCCGTCATAAGAGGAATACTAAAGTTTCCCAGATCAAGTGCTCGAAGCATCTAAACAAAGTTGCTGTGTCCATTCTACTGTGTCTGCAGATTGTGTTTCTAAGTAATTTGGGGTAAGTTGTAAACATTTATTTTACCATGTGAATTGTGACGTGTCTGTACTTGTTAAGTGGTTATATAAGGCATAGGAGGCTGGCAACCTCAACATATGAAAATAGTATGTTCATAAACGACTACAGCAAGCACTGGTGTTTGTTTTATGCTAGTTCGCCAAGGAAAGCGAAAGCAGAAGTGACCCCAGACTCCGAATGGAGCAGTGAGAAGTGATGATTACATCACATGTGGCTACAGTGTATAGTTTCATTTTGTGAGATATGTGTACTTTTATTATGTTAGTTCAGGCAAGCCATTGCACTCGCGCTGTCTAGACACATTTTCCCCATTTAAGTGACCAGAAGAATAACCATGATTTCTAATCATATTGCCTGAGTTGTACTGTGTATACTCAGGGAGAATAATTATTCAGAGAGGCTAACATTGGTGGCTGGACAGCGAGACAATGCGCCTGTTAATTTTCAGCCCACAAATGTACTTAACAGATGTATTTGCTCTTTTATTTTTCCGAAAGTTCGTGGTTCGAAGCTACAAGACGGTTCTTAGACCAGACCAGTCTGAAGTAAGAATCTTCGCCACAATCTTGTGATTCAAGAAGCTGGGTTAGCCACCAACTACCTACAGTGGACGCGTTGTGAAGACACTGTGACAGAGTTATGTAAATATATATTATATGAATCCACACGTTTTTACTTCCACCTGTTTTCCACCTTTGCTTGCTTATTAATATTCACGTTTTGTTAACGCAGAAGGAATGCGCTTCGATATATGTCAAACTCATAATTATAGCCACGCCTATTTTGTTTTGTTTCTCTATGTCTTACAAGCACTAGGAATGTTTACGTAGAAGACTTATTAACTAGTACACGACGGGACATGTAAACAACTAGCGGGTAGAACCAAGAGGCGATAAGTCTAATCGTACTTTCAGTAGTACAGTTTTCAGGGGGAATTAAGCGAATGCAAGAAAGAGGAGATAATCACAGTTACCCCCCCCCCCTCACATACGGTCGTTCGTGATCCCAAGGGGCAGTAATCAGCTACAGTGGTGCGGACGAGATCAAAAGACAATTCTCGCTAGCGAAGATTTATATGGTCGGCGAAAGCGTGAAAATAAGCTTTGATTCAAAAATCGACCTCAGTTTTCCCCAAAAATACGGGCAAGGCGTGATATCTCGCACTGACTAGCAAATTTCAGACCGATTCATATATATAGCCCAGCTTTTAAAATCATTTATCGAGTAGCCACATAATTTTCAGAACACCTAGCTTCGATTTCTAGACCATTGTACTAGTGGAATTACTTTAGATTTCGATTGGAGATAGTTTTAAATTTCTGTGTTGCGGTAAATAGTTATACTAGCAGTTTGAGTGATTTAATTGTTAAAGTCGTCATTATAGTCACTAGGATTTTCTGTGTTGAGTGATTTAATTGTTAAGTCCGTCATTATATTTCACTAGGATTTTCTGTGTTTATTAAATAGCATATTAAATAACTTATAGCTAAATTTTCCAGCTGTAATGTAAAATGTAATTACTCGCTAGCACCCAGATAAGAGATATTTTAATTGACTAGTAAATGCACTAGGCGATGTCGTACTGACGAAATATATATTTATCTCTAATCCATTATGTGTAATTGTGTAAATGACTAGGCTTAGTTCAAGGTTTTTTTTTTACGATACGATAATCTATAAACTTGTGTTTTCTATCAAATTTATAACCGAATGGATTATAATAAATTATACCGTTGCGCGGGTTAGGATAGATACTGATATTGTGATTAAATATTTTGTATTTTTCTTTCTAAAATTCAGTACAGATCAAGGAGCCGCGCTAGCGTAGTGGTTACCACACCGCTCTGGCGACCGGGTGATGCAGGATCAAACCCGGGCGACGGCATTTGAGGATTTTTCGTCGACCGGGATTTGGACTGGATTAACTCGAGACCTGGCGAGTACATTTGAAGGAGTGTCGTCGACCAGGGATTGGCGGCTCCTGAGCCGACCCAGCTCTAATGAGTACCTCCGAAATCGGCGAGTATCTGCCTGAATGGTGAGGGACACCTGTCTCTGTACAAGAAAAAAGGGATGCTCACGTAAAATCAATGTCAGGTTAGACATTAATAATAACCTGAGATTTCGCCTCGAGTATTAGCGGGTGTACCAGAAAAAAAAAAGTACAGATCACAAACCAAACCTACCAGCGGCCTTAATCTAAATCTGAGAAAACGGGTCTAATTCTAAATCCAATAGACGCCAAACAAACATTCTTATGCAAATAGCGGGTCTTCAAGGCTGACCTGTTCGGCCCTCTTGTTTCACAGAGAGAGAGAGAGAGAGAGAGAGAGAGAGAAAGAGAGAGAGAGAGAGAGTACACCCATATAAGAATAAGAATAATTGTAACTGGACCCATAGCTATCCAGATTCTTTTCCCATTTTTCATGTACATTCAGCCCGTTGTGGCGAAAATATCAACATTAACATTTCCCGATTACCAACCAATGTGTTGTGGCGAGGAATTTTATCCCTAGAGATTTACATACCTGACATTCTCCTAAAGTATTGGAATTACAAGCTAATGACACTGTGAACACTAGATATCTTAAGTATTTTCCTACCTGGACTAATTGATGTGAACTACACAGATCCGAGTAACTGTAATAAAGTAAGCGTTCCCTAAATCACAGGATTAATCCAACTTGGAGGAGCTGGGGCTTACTTTGCCAAAACGAACCCAAAACTGGATTTGCTGCGTGTACCATGGAAATATGTTCCAGATGCTGTAAATCAACTTAGGTAAGAGAGACTGAAAATGTGGCCACAGTTTGTCTGAAGCGAGCGAAAGAAGGAGTGAATAATTCTTCTATTGTAAAATCATTTTACTCACTTTGCTTTCTTCCTTTCATTATGTTTGCTAATACTGTTTATTCCAGGAAAGATTAATTAGAAACTCTGTTCTTTTACAGTATAGTCAAATTCTGTACCATAGTGCTAATATTTTAACCTTTTGGGGGTTAATAACTTCTTCTAACGGGATCTTGTCTCAACAGAGGGAATTGCACTTATGTGTCAATTTCTTTATTATTTCTATAACCTATGATTTTTTATATTTGATATTTGATACTGTATGTTGTGAAGTTTTTCTTTATGATAAATAAACTTAACATAAAACTTAATTACCTGTGTTGGTCAGCTCGTCCCAATATCCCTACACCATTACTATAGTGATAGGCTGGACTAGAGTATCTTCTCAATCCAGGGACAGACTCTACCTTTTCACCATTTCACTCGTGAAATCTATTTCTTTATCATATCTCTCACTGAGTTACCACCTTTGTCAGTTCTATTCAGGCGGGACTAGAATCTATCTTAATCACCTATCCAAAATCTACGACAGACACCCACCGTGACATTAGGAGTGATGTTCATCTAGACGTCTCTAGAGAAGAGTCCTCATCACAAAAGACCTGACAACGACATATTTGCAGCAATCAGCAAGTTAAGTCATGTGTAACAGGCACAAGCAACGGACACTAATAACCACCAGTACTCAATTAAGTCTCAGTGAAGACACATTTTTTAAAACCTCCTAAAATCATCTTCATCCATATTCGTTAAAATTTGTTAAAGACTAATTGATTATTAAATTTGTTATATGTTATTTTACAAATTCATAGTTGATTCAGTTCTTATAGATATGAGAGCGCGTGTATGATCGAAAATCTTTAATAATATATAAATACATATATTTACAGCAATAGAGCAAAAATTAATTATAAAGCGAATTTCGCTGGATTAAACCAGATGGGGGCTCGAACACGCCAAACCATTGCTTAAAACTTCACAAAAGGTGTCGGATCAGTTTTAAGTTAATAGTGCTCTGTGTCACGGATTGTCTCCCCTTAGCTCTGCAGTAGTGATCCACCAGTGGCTAAAACGCAAGAGTATCTAAAGTGGGTCGTCAAAGGTGTCTACCTTCGCACAAGATTACTCTTGGCAGAGATGTAGATAGAAGGGTAAAGACGCTTCTATCTCAAGGAAGTTTCACAAGATATTCGGAAGTCAAGAACAATGCTGCATTGGCAGGGCAATTGTTAATTTATATCTGTCCGTCTCCTTTTGTGAAGAATTAAGCAATGGTTATAGCACGTTCAAGCCCCCAGCTGGTGTAAATCCAGCGAAATTCCTTTTTATATGAATTAGCTCTCTCTCACTCTCTTTCTCTCTCTCTCTCTCTCGATATATATATATATATATATATATATATATATATATATATATATATATATATATATATATATATATATATATATATATATATAAATGTCTTGCTCATACGTATGCTTTCACACTTATAATAACTGAATCAACTGTGATTGTCATGTTTAAAATAACATGTAACAAATTTAATAATCAAATAGTTTTAACAGGTTAAAATAGGAATGAAATGATGGTGATGGTGAATTTTAGAGTTAAATAAAATTTAATGTCAGTTTGCTGGGGCCTTTTACAAGCACTTAGCTGGTATGAGTGCGTCATGCAGCCTTGGTTCCGTCAATTCTTTTGTGATGATGACACTTCACAGTCTGATAGCTTCGTTCCTCGAACGGTCTGATAGTTTCGTTCCATGAACAGTCTGATAGCTTAGTTCAACGAACCCAAAGTAACTTTTGGGAACACAATCTCCTGGCACAGTTTAGAATGGACACTAGCAGCTTAGGATAGATGCTTTCGAATCCGTTGGTCTGGAAATTTTGTTTCCTCTTATGACGGGTGATCTGATTATTTAGGACTCAAGTCTTCGTATTTAAAAATGCGGGTTTACTTTTAAGTTTAACGATGCTCAAATACATCGATCTTGGTCCCTTAAGTTTTCAGTCTTTGTATTTATAAATGCGGGTTTACGTTTACGTTTTAAAGTTGCCCAAACACTCTGATCTGTCACTTATAATACAGGAATTCTTAGTCCGATCCTTCTCTCTCTGGCTTCTGGGAGTTGCTAGTTTGACGTTGCGTTGCAGTCTGATTTGTGACTCCGATTTCGCTAGGTTATTTTTCCAATTCTCATTTCAAATCCCAGATTTCCAATGAAAGTCAAAGTCTATTCTGGCTTCTCAAATAAAGCCAATCGAAAGCTTTGAACTATATGGGTCGGGGTATTTAATTTAACTTCCCCCGCATGTTTTAAAATATTACATTTTAAAATTCCATCGCGTGACCTCTTTCTAATAATGCTGTAATACTTCCGCAGACTCACAAACAAATCTGTGAACTTATTTGATGTCCAGATGCTACCTTCCAATATTGTCTCCCCCAGACAGGTTATCTGTAATAATTTCTCAAGGATGGCCCGGCGGAAGCTATTATCTCATTATCACTTGTGTTTTCGCCATCCCTCAGACGGCTGTCCCAGACAGACAATATGGCGTTTCTTTTCATCGCTCGTGAGCGGCCATATTGTGTCTATAGAGATCGACTCTATCAAAAGTGGCTATGCGACTCAAGAGATAAACGTATTACCGCTGACTTGTGTAATCAACCTGGAATTGTTACAGTTCACCTGGTGAAACGTAAACAAGTCTGGGTGCGGTCACAGCAAAAAGAATGGAAGGGCAATAAATATGCCAAATAATAGGACGATGAGTGAGAAAAATGAAGAAATGAAGTGATACTGCCGGAGGGAACGGGAGTTATAAAATGTTCACGACTGATTTCTTCACACTCTGCCCTATGCAGCATTGTTCTTGACTTCTGAATTATCTTGTGAACAGTCCCTTGTGATAGAAGCGTCATTATCCTTCTATCTACAACTCTGCCAAGAGTAATCTTGTGCGAAGGTAGACACCTTTGACGACCCATTTGAGATACTCTTGAGTTTGGCCACTGATGGACCACTACTGCAGAGCAAATGGGAGGCAAATCCCGTGACAAGTGTCTTAGTGTCTTTACGGGTTTACTTTTTCGGTTAAAGATGCAAAGGAAGGGAGAGGATGAAAATGCAATGGAGAAATAGTGCCGTCCTCAGCACATGAGGTAGAAAATGTACTCCATAGTTCTTTCTCGTTATTTCTTAACCGATCACTTGCAATTTCGTTAAACTAACGAGTACTATGATAATATCGATACAGAAAGAAAATATCTTTCATTAGTTATGATGAGTTAATATGTAATAAGTATTTACATTATTCCTTCTAAAGTCCAGTATATATCAACGTGCATGAATTATGTTTACCTCATCAGTTGTAGAGTTCACTTGAGCCATATTTATCCGACAATGTTCATTACTAGAACCAACACTTTCTCTTTCACCAGCATCACTCCTCGCCCACCCCCAATAGCCCAACCTCTCCTCAAGTGATGACTACAATGACCTAAGGCATGTCCGTCTGTAGTTGTCAGATAGTTCCCTCCATATTTTTTCCTAACAATCCTGGCTCCAACTGTTGAAATAGCCCTTGCCCTATTTTGAATGTAACCGCAGCCGTTTCTAGACCTGGCCCAAATCGATGGACTGTTAATGGCTGGAACCGCTAAATGGTGACAATGAAAGAAGTCTTGTATATTTCTGTTGTTTTCTGCGTAGAAGATGACGGAGAGGAGAATGCATTTGTCAACACTCATAAAAATTGTCCTGGTGGTTTTAGGAAAGATAATATAAGTGACTACAGCTTTTCATGAGATGACCCCACTGTAAGGATTATCATTATATAAACAATAAAAATAAACACGCACAATCAAATCACAGTCTGCAGACGAGCATGCGTCGGACCAATGTTGGGTGGCAAGAAATTTTTTTTCTAGTCATTGAAAAAAAAATTAGTAGTTAATGAACTGTGGTAAAAATAATTAAGAGTAAATTTCAGCAAAGGAGAATAACAAAAATTTGTTTTGCTCTAAGAGATGCACACAAGTACTTTTCCCTGTATTCAATCCGGTGTTTCTGCCACAGCAAGGATTTGAACTAACCTCACTGCATTGTGTCAGAAATTATTTGGTATGCGTCCTGTTTTTATCTCGATTTTGAATCCAGTGTAAATTTAGAATCCAGTTTGGATGTAGAATCTAGTGTCGATGTATAATCCAACGTGGATGAGAAATCCAGTACGGATTCGAAAATGTGCATAGATGTCAGTAGCACACAGATTAAGCTTAACATTTCAGTGGTCAGAAAAGATTAATGTGTTGTATACATTTTTCTGAATAGGTTATTTTTCTCTGTCAGATAGATTTAAAAAATATATTTCTTACTTTTCTTTATGATGGTTCTATGATATTTCAGGCAAGCGTCCTAGTGTGTCTTACTTTTCTTTATGATGGTTCTATGATATTTCAGGCAGGCGTTCTAGTGTGTCTTACTTTTCTTTATGATGGTTCTATGATATTTCAGGCAAGCGTTCTAGTGTGTCTTACTTTTCTTTATGATGGTTCTATGATATTTCAGGCAAGCGTCCTAGTGTGTCTTACTGTTCCTGAAGTTACTGTTTTATGTCGCGACAATAAAATGTATGATCTATCTCATTTATCCAGAATATATAGCTGTGGCAGATCATAAAATATTCCACGTTGATTGTTGTGCCAGATTAATAATATATGTCTATAGTGTATGAGCAGTTGAAAGCAATACAAGACAGTCCCTGTTCAACATCCCCAGGGTATGTGAAATAGAAGGAGATGAAAAAAGACGTAAACACTGGGAAGGGAAATGGAGACAACAATGAAAGGAATAAAAAAGACATAGAGAGACCTTTAACGGGTGGAACAAGATAGAAAATCACGGCTTATTATTTGTTGTTGTTGAGGAACAGGAGGTTTTAACAGGAGGTTAAAAAGTGATTGATAGATCGATGTTTTCATCGACTTCAAACCTATCTGACCATTTCTTAATAGCGCTTCTTAACTTCCTGGTTTATGTGTCATATCCTTATACAGCAATCTGTTTCTTTCAACATCTTATGTCCCGTTTGTCAACATGTCGTTCTCTTCTTATTTAGTTAAAAATATTGAACACTATACTTGCAGTTGCGGAAGATTAAACAGCACGTGATGAGATTCAACTCTGTTGTCCTTGATCCTTGACCTTCAAGACTTCTCTAGTTACAAGCAATATCTTGGACAGAAAGAATCTTGATATGTTCATGAAACAGCTGATCCCTTGAGATTAGTTTTCTGCCTTGGCCATTTCGGACTTGACATAAAAGTCTGACATTTTCTCAGATAGCACGCTATCATGCTGTGTTTGTACTAGTCAAGCACATTGGTCTCCCGTAAGATTAAATTAGACTGGACAACCATCATGTTGGAGCCAAATACGAATTGTCGATTTACTTTGTTCTTTTTTTTTTTTGATTGAGACCTTCAGTTACTTCACCCCCACTTATCCCTTTGACAAAAATATACTAAACCGCAAACATATGCACACAAAAATATACTAAACTGCACACAAATGCATACAAAAATATACTAAAATGCACACATATGCACACACACGCAAATGAACCAGCAAGAAGAATCAACAATGTTGTTTTATCAAGAAGAATATGGGAGCCGCGCTGGTGTAATGGCTTCGGCGTTGTACTGGCGACCAGGTGTTCATGGTTCAAACCCGGGCGTCGGCGTTTGAAGAAATGTTTACGGCCGGAAATTTGACTGAATAGCCTGAACGGCTCCTGTGATAAACCCTCTGTGGATGGGAAGGAGCGAAGCTCCTGACCGGGTTGGAAGGAAAGTCCTCAGGTTCCCCAGCCTCGCAATGACATGTCATTGGGCCGAAGGGCTGAAAGCCCAAGTGCCGCTGGTTACGGAAAAAAAAAAAAAAAAAAAAAAAAAAAAATCAAGAAGAATTCATAAATATCTCTCGAGCGTAATAAACAACGTTAAGTTAAATATCTTTCAAATTATACGATCTTTAGGAAAGTAATGTAATACGACAAACGGGCATATCATGTATTTCAGATATGTGATAAATGGTAATAAAGTCCATGCAATGGAATATCAAAAACGAACGAACAAAACAAAAACACAGAGAAGAACATTGATAGTCATTGAAAGAGTGAGGGGACGGGGAGCACTAAAACTATTAACTATGTTCCAGGAGAACTCATTACTTCATTAACAGAGGAGGAAGAGGTGAGTTATTGACTTAGATGTTGGACAGGACACATTGAAGTAATCAAGCTAATAGCATCACAGGAAAGTCATAGTTTTGAAATCTCAAATGCTGAAAGAAAACAGACGGAGTCACAAAACACATAGAAATTGAGACTAGACACATACAAAGTACAGATAAATAAGACATGAAATGAGTTTGAAAGAATGGTGTGGTAAAGGTGGACTTTGTATGAACTAATTAAAGGTCAATGCTGTAGTGACAAACGATAAAGTCACAGAATGAGAGGCAAGCATACGAGTATATAATAATAATAATAATAATAGCCCCTTCAGTCATAACTGACTATGGGAATGCGCCCCTGAGGTGACAGCCCTCAGCTGCTTATTTTCCTGGTGCTCCTTTCGACGTTTTCTCCTCACCTGTGCTTGTTGTGTGAGCCTCTCTTCGCCCAATCTGAGGTGGTGCCGTAAATAGCATCGCCACTTAGTGCGATCGGCAGCTTCATCCTCCCATGTTGCTGGATCCATGTCCAGTGCCCTCATATCTCTCTTGCACACATCTTTGAACCTCAGCTGTGGTCGCCCAACTGTTCTCTTGCCATCTGCATACGAGTATATATATATATATATATATATATATATATATATATATATATATATATATATATATATATATATATATATATAGAGAGAGAGAGAGAGAGAGAGAGAGAGAGAGAGAGAGAGAGAGAAGGAAGGAGACATACAAAGATATATATATATAGTAAGACGCAGACGACAGCATGGTTCACAGGCAGACCAGTTGTCATGAACAATAAATTTTGATCCTGTAAACATTCTTATTTTTCTACTGCTGTAAACATTATGGTTTAGTGTTCATCGTTTTCTGCTGTCTTTTGTTATTTTCATTTGCTTTCTTGTCGTCAAATTTTCTAATTTAATGTCAACATAACTTAAACCCATTATTATGAATATTAATATTTTTGTGTACTCCTAATATAATTTTTTCCTTTGCTTTAAACATAATAAAGCAGTCTTTGTTCTCAAATCACCAGGGTAAGAGAGGTAGAGGTTCCAGGATCACCAGGGTAAGAGAGGTAGAGGTTCCAGGATCACCAGGATAAGAGAGATAGAGGTTCCAGGATCACCAGGATAAGAGAGATAGAGGTTCCAGGATCACCAGGATAAGAGAGGTAGAGGTTCCAGGATCACCAGGGTAAGAGAGATAGAGGTTCCAGGATCACCAGGATAAGAGAGATAGAGGTTCCAGGATCACCAGGATAAGAGAGATAGAGGTTCCAGGATCACCAGGATAAGAGAGGTTGAGGTTCCAGGATCACCAGGGTAAGAGAGGTTGAGGAAGTTCAAAAAAAAAACACACAGAGAAGAGAATTGGAAACATGAATGATCTAGAGAAAGAAGATATGGAAAGACCTTGAACGGATGGCACAGGACATGAGTACAGGACATGAGTACAGGACATGAGTACAGGACATGAGTACATGACATGAGTACAGGACATGAGTACAGGACATAAGTACAGGACATGAGTACAGGACATGAGTACATGACATGAGTACAGGACATGAGTACAGGACATGAGTACATGACATGAGTACAGGACATGAGTACAGGACATGAGTACAGGACATGAGCACAGGACATGAGTACAGGACATGAGTACAGGACATGAGTACAGGACATGAGTACATGAAATGAGTACAGGACATGAGTACAGGACATGAGTACAGGACATGAGTACAGGACATGAGTACATGACATGAGTACAGAACATGAGTACAGAACATGAGTACAGGACATGAGTACATGACATGACTACAGGACATGAGCACAGGACATGAGTACAGGACATGAGTACAGGACATGAGCACAGGACATGGGCACAGGACATGAGTACAGGACATGAGCACAGGACATGAGCACAGGACATGAGTACAGGACATGAGTACAGGACATGAGCACAGGACATGAGTACAGGACATGAGTACAGGACATGAGCACTGGACATGAGTACAGGACATGAGTACATGACATGAGTACAGGACATGAGCACAGGACATGAGTACAGGACATGAGCACAGGACATGAGTACAGGATATGAGTACAGGACATGAGTACAGGACATGAGTACAGGACATGAGTACAGGACATGAGTACAGGATATGAGTACAGGACATGAGTACAGGACATGAGTACAGGACATGAGTACAGGATATTAGTACAGGACATGAGTACAGGACATGAGTACAGGACATGAGTACAGGACATGAGTACAGGACATGAGTACAGGATATTAGTACAGGACATGAGTACATGACATGCGTTTATGGAAGACCTAAGCTCCCTGGGGAGTCAAAGAGTGAATACATGTTTCTTGTTGACCAGGGCCGTTTTAACAGCATTGTACGCCCTGGGCAAAGCAATGCACTGAGCCCCTAAATGCCCTACCCACCCACGAGAATAAAAATGTAAACGGTCAATAAAATGAAACCTATAAATTTATAATTTAATGGAACTTTCAACCAAAATTTTGTTACAAAATCAATGTTTAAACATAAACAAACATGATGTATGTAAAGCGATGATTAATCAACACAACCTTTAACAATATAACATAAGCCTTGAAAAACACAAACATATAAACAATAATTAAGTGGTACACCGTACAGACGGAGATGGTATAGTATGAACATTATGGCAGCATCCCAGCATGGGGCCCCTAGAATCGGGGGCCCCTGGGCATTGTCCAGTGTGCCCATGCCTTAAGACGGCACTGTTGTTGACTCCGTCTCTCTTCAGGCTTTAACAATGAATAAGTTAGAATAGTCGAGTTATTTTTCTCTCCTTCCTAGAAATTAAGTAAGCGTTTCTTCCTTTCTCTTCTTTTTCCTATTTGTTCTTTATAGAGCATGGAGTCACCACCGTAGTTGTCCTCGTTTCAGTACGTCTGTACCGACGCAGTCATGTGCTCTTGAAGAGGTGTTTTCTGTAGCAATTTGTATTACATGATGAGGTTACCAGCCTCCTGCATAACTTAATTGTTTCCACTCACACGACACGCCTATGATAACAGTAAGCCTATTATTTCTTTGTTTCCTCAGATACCCCCTGAAACTAACAAGAGGAAAGTACATGTTTAGCGCTGGCTATAGATTCCAACCCATGAATTTCTTTGTCTCTACGCCAACCTCATCATTTGTATTCTTCGTGGCTGCCCCCGCCCCCACCCCCCGCAGACGTCAACATTTTGAACTGATCTCTCGGCCCCCCAACACATGTATGGTGTTATTTTCCGCAAGGCGCTTCATCCCACTCGTTACAACACTCAAATATAAATATGAACATAATTGCGGCCAACCCCTCGCCAACCCTCCTCCTGATTCCCCCCGAACATTCCTAATTTCATCTTCCCATGCAAATAGCATGACATATTTGTCACTTGCCAACGTATGTTTCATTATGTGCTCACGCACGCGTATGGTTGAAATAAAAAATATCTCTGTCAGAATAAACAAAATAAAGCCGGTTCTTTTTCTTGATCTTTTGTTTGTTAGACATGTAGAGGGAATAGACCCTCATACTTGACGGTGGGGTCAGGTTAGCTCTATGATTTACGGTTACCGCGATGTGAGAGTACGGGAGGATAGAGGGGCTCAGGGTGAAACCGATAGTAGGAGAGGTAGAAAGTGGAGGCATATTTATTTATATATTTGTGTGAGATAGGATTTTAGACAAAGCTTTATCAAGAAGGGGTGTGCTGTTTAGGAACCTAAGTAGGGGGAAGTTTAGAGTTTAGAGGATACAGGGTGGAGATAAGATGGAGAGAGAGAACGAGAGAGAGAGAGAGAGAGAGAGAGATTAGGGGAGGAGGGGGGAATTGTATCTTTCATAAGAAATTCAAAAGCAGATATACGATTTTTTGAATCGCATGTAATGGTAATTCGGTATTTAAGCATAAATTGTGTTATTGTTATCGAAGCGCTTACACAAAAATAAGAAACAGAAAGACAAATTTCATATGAATTACTGTGTCTGAGAAAAGCAACTACTCAGATAAAAAAAAAAAACTAGTCAGGCAAAAACAGACATGAATACAATTAGTCAGTTGGAAACGTAACTACTCAGATACGAACAAAATTAACATACATTATCAAAACTAGTCATACTAAAAAAAAAACGTGTCAGACACGGCCAAAACTAGTCAAATACAAATTATACTATAATACATGAGAGAATGACTAACAAAATAATAATTCATGGATCAGTATAAATGACGATTGGGATGGAAAGAGAGACAACTACTGATATTTGATGTGAAATTTAGGAAGGCACTTTGTGTCAGCAGTCCTGTAGAAATTTGAGTCTACACATTTAGTCTTTGGTGTATAATCGGAAAGAAGCTAGAAAGCCTAACTCCGAAAAGCAGAATTCACAGACAAGGCAAGACACCATCCTAAGTTAGGAGGAAGCATATCGATGCCCCCGTGTGTTCACGTGAGGGGCGCTAGCATTGTTATTAGTATTTATACAAATTCATTCACTCAAAAGTTCATTGCACGAAGCCTACTTCTGCAAGAAGATCATTTCATTAAGGATATTAGAGAGTAAAGTGTGTGTCGCAGGGATACATATGTCACTTTTTATTATTCCTTAAGATATCACTATCTAGCACAGAGCATTCGCCTTATCTTCTTCTTATCCTTATTCCCAGTAGGTCTCTCTCTTTTTAACGAGTCTAACTGAAGAGACTGTATTGATATTATTCCATAGGTGTCGTACGGAAGGTTAATTGTTTTATTTGTCCCGTCTAAGTAGAGTGCATGTCGGCAGATACGCGATAAAAGGTATAGAAAATAGATTTCACAGGTGGTAGATTGAGGGAAAGATATGTGTCTTGAGTGATTAGGTTATCTCCTCCAGCCTATCCGTACGACTGTACTTTTATTACCAGACAGCCTTGGCCTCCCTATCAAGAATAGATGTTACTATACGCACTAACAGCTATGTGACAACAAGACACAAACACCTGAAAAGCTACGGATAAATGGGTATGGGTCTGACCAACACACAAAGGTAAGTTTCTTTGTAGTTTATTATCATTTAAACTCGACAACAGTGAAGAACGGAGGCGTAGGAGTTTATGTGGTCTATCCAGACAATGAAAACGAATCCACCTGTTCACCTACTGGAATATTCTGTTCAAACTACTCTGCTGAAGTACAGGCCTTAAGCATTGCTGCTGGAATAATAAATAACACAATAAGCCAATGTCAGCAGGTTGTATTCCTTACCGATGCAATGCCAGTTCTGCAAGCACTCACCAGTTATAAACTGCCAGAGTTAAATAAAGCCCTATGCGAAGTAAATATCAAAAGAAGGGTAGTGCTACAGTGGATACCATCACACTGTGACATACCAGGAAATGAGAGAGCAGATACGTTGGAAAAAGAGGGAGCAACACAGGAACAAAAAGAACAAACAATCACATTCCAGGAAAAGAAGACCCTTATCAAGGCCATCAGGAAAATTGACCAACAATGAGACAACTATCACTATCTTGATCGAGCAAAACAGGTGATCCTGATCCGTATTAGAACAGGACATAACAGACTGAACAGTCACTTATACAGACTGAGATTGGTCCCATCACCCCTATGTACGTGTTGACAGGCAGCACAGACAGCCGAACACATCCTGCAAGACTGCCACATGCTTAGCCAATTGCGAACTGAACATTGGCCCACAGAGACGCACATCCACACGAAGCTGTTTGGGAGTCTTGAAGAACTTTCAACCACAGCAACATACGTCCAGAGAACCGGACTTCTTGTGTAGACATTACTAAACAACAGCGAACGAGAAGAAGAAGAACTCGACAACATCAAATATCTAAAGAAAAAAGATCAAAGAGTCATTTACATGCATATGAAATAAAGCAGAGAAGTGCACCCTCCCCGAATGGAGAAAAAAACCCTAAATTATTAACCCAAAGGTTGAAGGTTAGCTGTCTGTTACAGAATGAACAGTATTGGTACTCTATGAGACCCAGTAAAGTTAACACAAATTTAGACAAATCAGATATATGGATAGTTTCCAGCAAACAAGGAAAATACTGACACACTCTCTCAAACAGTGGCCACTCTCACACTCTTACATAATTGCCTGGTATAGTAGGTCTGTAATATCCCTTGGTAGTAGAATTAGTCCATGAATATATTATCTATTTCACTTAATATTCTGTCACCCCAGTTGTCGCAGATCCAAATTGGCCCCAGTTCATCCCCAGAACTAACTAGTGAGGTGAACGCCTAATATGGTGCTTCTCCTGGATATAAGTGTTACTACAAATAGTTAAAACTGTGAGAGTTCTTGAGGTTCACCCTTTCACGGGGAAAATACTTCCAGTATTGGGAAACATCTGAATGCGAAAAAATTGTTACATGTGATGATGATGGTTCTTCTATCGGCCAACTCTGTGTTAGAGCGCCGATTCTGCACAGCGTATATATCTAGGGAGATACTCCACTGGAATTACGACTGTCAGGAGTCGGGGATAATAATAATGTTATCTGTACACTACTGTGGCTGGTAAAAAATATAAATCTGGATTTGGTAACTCCAGTGGTTAAATTTTATTGTTCTCAAATACCATTTGGCGAGTGAACGTTTCTAAATGAAATTGGTAACGTACAAGCCAAGTACAGGAGAAAAGTAACAAATAGAAGAAGACCGCTGGATGCCCTTGTGATCAGGTCTGCGAAGAATACAAGAAAAATTTTGTGAAAAAAATGATATTACTATATATACACTGAGACGGGGACAAGACGATCTCTTCTCCACTCCGTCAGTCCTGACTAGGTTTAAAAGGCACACGGTATTTCCTAACGCCTACAAGCTAGCAGACGTCGAAAACGCTGAGTTCGGTCAGGCTGAGTTATGTTAACTCGCCCGCCCCTGCTCGCGCCGGCTGTCAGCGTACAATGTTAAAATTGTCGGCGTCCGTTAGTTTTGTCGTATGGTATTAAAATAATAGACACTATAATAACAAATATACACAATGAAATATAACGTGTATGTCTATACTCCCACTATCAGTCGCTTTAATGCCTATATTTCCGGTCATCTAAACCGTCCGATTTATCTCTCTCCTGTAGAGATTAAGTGTCGCGTCTGCCTACACTGTTAACCTAATTACCGTCTAAGGTATGTGGGTAGCGGGTGGCGTGATTTAACATTTTAATAGACTATCTCGTATGAAATTGCTACGCGTTACTTTATTTCACTCGTTTTACTAGCGAGAAAAATCTAAATGAATAATAAATGTTAAGCTATCCCTTTTTAAATCATTAGCACTATTATCCTTTTACCAGAAAATTCAGAATGAAAACTCTCCACGAATCAATACACCATATCCACAAGAATGGATTCTAGGACTGCGCGCTAGAATATTCAAAATTTTGACTGACTTCTGATAGTTGGGTTAAGAACACAGCAGTATATATATATATATATATCATTAGATTGCGCTGATCTCTAATGTTGTTAAATTTCACGCTACTGTGAGAACGAAAATTTCAGAAACTAGCGCTCAACATGAAAGCTTACGATTCGGCTATTATAATCTCTCGTCTGGCGCTGTTGACCGACATCAGAGGCTTTACTTACGGCTAACGGGTTATTCATTAAAATGCCCGTGTCTCGAGATCAAAGAGCACATGGAATTATAAACTTCCCTGGAGTAAAACTTCAAAAGGGTCTGTGTTTCGTCTTTCTCATGTGCTGTCTGTCTGAGAGGTATAACGATTGACAGATGAAGCTCGCGTGAATGAACTAGGTAAACAAACCTGATTTGCTTTCCTGTTATGACTGACAGGTCACGAAGTTTGTAAACACTGTGTTAGCTCGTGTTAAAAGAAAAGAGGCGTGACGAAAGAGTAAAGCTGTGTAAGTAAAGACAGACAGTATAATGCATGTTTTTAGCTAGCAAATCACAGAGCAGCTATGAGGTTACAATAAGCTGTCAGATTATTGTAGACTCTTTTTCCATTACACGTCACAATAGGTCATAACTATCTAGACACCTATCACACTAAAAGTACAAAACAAAAGTTATACACGAACAGAACCAGTCAATCTCGAACAGAACTAGTCAAATACAAATATGGCTAGAAAGATATGAACAGCACTATACAGACATGAACAGAACTTGTCAGACACGAACAGAACTAGACATACACGAACAGAACTAGACATACATAAACAGAACTAGTCAGATTCTAACAGAACTAGACAGACTTAAATAGAACTAGACAGGCATGAACATAACTTGTTAGACATAAACAGAATTTGTCTGACATGAACAGAGCTCGCCAGACATGAACATAAATATTCAGATATGAACAGAACTAGCCAGACACGAACGTACACAGAACTAGACATACATGAACAGAGATAGTCAAATAAGAACAGAGCTAGTCAGACTGTCACAGGATGACGTTCATCTGATTAATTTTTTCTGTCTGTTCTTATACAACACACCTCTCTGCCATTATTTACCGGTCATTATCTTACTCTACACCTTCATTTATTCATATTATCTGATTCTCTGTTGGTCACACCTCGTCACACCACACACGTTTAGGCGTGACTGCATGATATGTGATCCTTTGATCGCGGGACGGACATCGCAAGTCAGAGGAGCAATAAGATTAAGTCAACATTTGGTCTGCCGTTACATTATTTTGATAGACGGGTTACTGATTGATAAGCAAGTATTCTATTTCAGCCTAGCCGCAAAGGCGAAAAAAACAAGAAATGTTGTCAATGGTAGCGTCAGATAACATGTGTATAATTCAGTAGACGTGATTACACAAATCGCTAATTCTTAGTTTTATCGTCATTTTAGCAATCTGGACAGCAGACGTATCACGAAATCATTTCCGACAAATCACTTAACAACCTCATGTCTTGTAATAAACATATATGGGAAAAAAGTGCAAGCTTGGAAGATATTACTTGATGTAATAATTAAAGGCAAGTCGTGTGATATAATGGTTTTAGTAAAAATTACACTTTAGGGTCAAAACTTTCTATGGTCATGTCAATAACGTTCAGAATGAGTGGTGAGGGTGACATTTACTAAATATGGGACTCCTTACCATGAGTTTGGCTTGAAATCAGAAATTACATTAAACTAAAATTGTGATTGAGTTTAATCCATCACAACTTCACAAGGTGACATCTGTGCGTTGGGAAAAATTCAACTTTAAAACCTAACGCGTGTCAAAGATTTCCTTACTGCATCCCTTACCTTCGTCAGGAGATCATACACAGCCATAATAAGGAGTAGTATTAAGGATTCCATTAAAGGGCAGGCCAAAGAATTAGAAGTAGCTGTGAAAATTAAAAACAGTGACAAAATCAGAGTTTATATATATATATATATATATATATATATATATATATATATATATATATATATATATATATATATATATATATATATATATATATATATATATATATATATATATATATATATATATATATATATATATATATATATATATATATATATATATATATATATATATATATATATATATATACATATATATATATATATATATATATATATATATATAAATATATATATATATATATATATATATATATATATATATATATATATATATATTTATATATTTATATATTTATATATTTATTTATATATTTATATATTTATTTATTTATTTATTTATTTATTTATTTATTTATTTATTTATTTATTTATTTATTTATATATTTATATATATCGTGTGTGTGTGTAATTAATTTGCAGTCGTCCGTTCTCCTGAAACACTTTCATCCGACCCGATGGGTTTAGATTTAATGCTCTGAGGAAGATTAAAGATGGATGGAAGCGGAGGTCACCTGATGCGTACATCAGGAGACTGAAGATTTGCGACAGGTATTGTTTTCTCTCAGGTTTTGGAACCAGTTGCCAGAAGTCGACACCCGTAACAGACAAGTCTTGAGGACCTCGAAGACGCAACCTGGTCAGTTACTCCGGGATTATCAGAGACGTGCTGGTACCAAACCACTCTACTCTGGGTGAGAAGGAACGTTCAAAACTCCACTGGGAACCAGTAGTGATGGAACCAGAAGTCAAAGACAACCATTGTCATTACACTGCAATCAGAGCCGGATTAACGTAGTAGCCAAAGTAGCATATGCTACGGGCCCCGCGCTTTTAGGGGCCCCGCGCCAATAAATATGTACATAATTTTTTGGCCATCTTCTAATACGAGCGTTAAACCAATGATCTTGTGATTTATGCCATCTTTAGCGCCTTTTCATTTGGTGTCACGAAATTGTGAGAGAAAGAGCATAAGAGGGTGACTTAGTGTGACTCTTCATTATTTTTATCTTAACTGTTTGCGGACGGAAGCCATTTAAGTGGCGTTGAAAATGTTGTCACGTTTGGACGGAAGCCACTTTTTTGTCTCTAGGCGACTGCCCCTCTAATTTTGTTTCGTTCTTTGTGAAATGAATTTGCATTAACAATAAAAACTAGAATTTCGGAAACGGAAACTTCCTGTTTTAATTGAGGTATACGGCGCGCTCACACTCTCTTTCGATCTTGATTAAAATTTCTTGATTTGTAAGGTTAGAAAACTCAAAAAATGAGCAGTAGACACAGATATATTCGTCGTAATTATGCTTCTGGAAGTGAAAAACGTAAAGCGAAGGAAGAAAAAGAAAGAAGAGATCAACTTGTGATATCAAAAACACGTAAGCTGACAGAATATTTTGATGTTCATGGAGGTGTTACTCTAACCGCTGAAGCTGGGAGTACAGGAACAACTAGTACTAGTGCAGGCTGTGCAGCAGAAAACATACAGCAAAACCCAGTATACACTGAGTCTGAATGTGAAAGAATAAGTGAAACGAAGAAGTACTCTAATGATATTGGTGACTGGCCGAACAATATAGATGACTGGGAGCGTGAATATTGGATATCCAAGGGAAGTGAAAAATGTCAACATGTTGATAGTGCCTTCTCTTCATCCGTGCGATTGTATGACACTGAAAAGAAAACTCGATACTGTCAGAAGTCTTATTTTACACATATTCATAAACTTACAAACAAGCAACATGCAAGAAAATGGTTATGCTATTCAGAAAGTAAAGGGCGGCTATTCTGTTTCCCATGCAAGCTTATGAGTTCAGAATGTTCATCAAAGTTTACTGTGGAAGGGTTTAATGACTGGAAAAATGCAAGCAATCTATTGCGTCGACATGAAGAAAGCTCCTCACATAGACAAGCTTTAATTTCACTGTTGATGCGTAAAAACAAAGGTGAACGTGTCGATTCCCAACTTGTGAAACAAATGGACATCCAAGAAAAGTATTGGCACAAACTTCTAGAGCGAATAGTTGAAGTTATGAAGTTTTTAGCAGAACGAGGCCTTTCATTTCTTGCCAGTGGTGAAATTGTTGGGTCCCCTTATAACGGGAATTACTTAGGGTTGTTAGAATTACTGGCCAAGTTTGACCCTTTTCTGGCAGAGCATATAAGTACTCATGCAAGCAAAGGATTTGGACATACATCATATCTATCTAAAACAACGTGTGAGGAATTCATCAATCTGATTGGATCCAGCATACTGGATCACATTCTCTGTGAAGTGAAGAAATACAAGTATTATTCCGTTTCATTGGATTCTACTCCAGATATATCTAATATGGACCAGCTGACTTTGACTCTGCGCTATGTTTTGCCATCAGGACCAGTTGAAAAATTTGTGACATTTTTGGACATGGAAGGTCATAGTGCTGAACAGCTTACTAAAAGTCTACTTAATTTTTTAAAGGCAAATGACATTGATATTAAAGACTGCCGTGGTCAAAGTTATGACAACGCCAGCAACATGAGTGGCAAGTTTATAGGATTACAAGTACGAATTAAAGACATGAATAAGTTTGCGCATTTCATTCCGTGTTTTGCACATTCACTAAATTTGGTTGGAAAATGTGCTGCTGAAGGTTGTCAAGAAGCAGTCATTTTCTTTGGATTTGTTGAAAGCCTGTACACCTTCTTTTCTGCTTCTACCTACCGGTGGGGTCTCCTTTCTACTGCATTATGTGCTGGCGGTACTCATAATAAGTCCCATTTGCCCTTTGTGAAAAGACTGTCAGATACCAGGTGGTCCGCTCGGGCAGATGCAACAAAAGCACTTTTACACAGCTTTTCTGCAATAAAACAAGTCTTGGATGATATTTCAGATAACAATGATCAGAAGGCAGAGTGTCGTCAACAGGCTCGGGGTTTACTTTCAACCATGATGAAGTTAGAAACAGGAATAATGATCATACTGTGGGATCAATTATTACAGCGTTTTCAAATGACCAGTGCTTCTTTGCAATCTTCGGACCAAGATTTGAATACAGCTTGTGCACTCTATGAATCCCTGCGGGGGTATATTCAAGCTATGCGGTCTACGTTTGCAGACATAGAGCAAAATGCCAAGGATCTGACTGAGTGTGAACATTATCAAGAGTAAATCGAAGAAAACACAAACGAAATCGAGAGTATGATGATTTCAGTGGTTCCAGCACACTTGATCCACTTGTTGAATCTAAAACGCCTTCTCATCAGTTTAAAAGCCAAACATTTCTTGTCCTTATTGATAGCTTGCTCTCTGCCTTGTCAAAACGCCAGAAAGCTTATCAAAAGTTAAATGATGTATTTGGATTCCTTCGTCAGTTACAGTCGTTTACACCTGAAGAGGTGGTAACGAGATCATCGAATCTTATTAAATCATATCCGGAAGATCTGGAAGAAAGTCTTTGTGAAGAACTTGTGCAGTTTGCAGAACTGTTGAAAACTGGTCTTGCTTCTCATTTTGGCACTACTCTAGACCTTGTAGAGTTACAGTTTTACCATTTGATAATTGACAATTCTTTCGAGTCTTGTTTCCCAAATGAAGAAATCGCCTTGCGCATCTATTTGTCACTAATGGTAACCAACTGCAGTGGAGAACGATCATTTTCAAAACTGAAACTTATTAAAAATGAACTAAGGAGCACAATGGGTCAAAAGAGATTGAACAATCTCACACTAATGAGCACTGAACATAAACTTCTGCGTGAAATTGATACATCCTATATCATCAACAAATTTGCTCATGCTAAATGTAGAAACATTACTATTTAAACAATAATGTTGACTGTGTTGTTACTTTTGATAATGATTATTACTATGCAAATTAAAAATGTATGTGTTCAAATATATTTGTGTTGTTTTATTGTTTTTTTTTTTTTTTAATATAGGGCCCCTTTCTTAACATATGCTACAGGCCCCGCACTAGCTTAATCCGGCCCTGACTGCAATACGGGCACAGCTTACGGGCCTTTATTTTTAAAATCCAACATCACTTAAGAGCTTCGTATGAAGACAACCTAAATTATCTTTTTTGACAAATCAATTGTATTCATTTAGATAATAATTTAGACATTAACAAAATAGATCGAACCGCACTTATTTTCTTCTTTGATCCTTAGCCGCCGACCGTCAAAGCAGTTAGTGGCCATCACGCCTGGTGGCGTCTTGTAGGGCAACAACAAATTGATTCCACTTTGCTCGGTCGGTGGCCATGCTTCGTACAGTGCCCCAACTCTGGTTCATTCTTTGCATCTCAGCCTCCACAGTCCTTCTCCAAGTTGTTTTTGGTCGGCCTCTCTTCTGTTTTCCTTCAGGGGTCCATAGCATAGCTGTTCTTGTGACGGCATCGGGGTCTCTTCTGAGGACATTGCCAACCCAACTCCAGCGTATGCAAGCTATGATGGTGTGCATGTCCTCTTGCTTGCTCCGAGTAAGCAGACCTTGGTTGGGGATGGTATTCGGTCAAAAGATTCGGAGAATTTTTCTTAGGCATGTTGTGTGAAAGGAGGACAATTTCGACATTTCCTTCTCTGTAACTCTCCAGCATTCCGCACCATAGAGAAGCACAGAAAGCACACAGCTCTGATATAATCTTAATTTTGTGCTTGTGCTGTACTGAGAGGACTTCCAGATGTTGTTTAGACTAAAAGAGGTTGTTCTTGCTTTGTTCATTCTGTTGTTGATGCCTTTGCTTGCTCCGCCGTCTGGTGTTACTATGCATCCTAGGTATGTGAAGGTGTCTGTCTGTTCCAGTTGCTGATTCCTTACTGATATGGACTCAGGGTTGCTCACATTGAGCGTCATGACCTCTGTATTCTTTAGATTGATGTTCAAGCCCACCTGCTGGCTATACTTATTAAGTCTATCCGTTTTTGCCTGGATGTGTTGATGTGAATGTGCTAGTAGCGCAATGTAATCTGCATATTCCAGATCTTCCAATGTAGAGAATGTAGTCCATCTTATTCCTCTTGGACTGCCCTCTGTTGTCTGGCGCATCACCCAGTCTATGACTGTTATAAATAGAGTGGTTGGTAAGGGGCATCCCTGCCGTACTCCTGTCTTGACCTCCAACTTTAGGTTGCTCTGCCCATCGCTGCACGTAAAGTTGGCATAGAGGCTTTTTATGATTAACACTATGCAGCTTCGAATTCCATAAGCCCTCAGTAGTGAGTGAATATTCAAACGTAACAAATACACAAACACACTTTAAAAGGATAAACATCGACCATCCAGCAACAAGTAAAAAATAAACTTACTTTGAAATGGAAGTAGCCAGAGCACGGCCCACCAGAAGAATCGAAAGCGTATTAGACAACTCTCTCTCTCTCTCTCTCTCTCTCTCTCTCTCTCTCTCTCTCTCTCTCTCTCTCTCTCTCTCTCTCTCTCTCTCTCTCTCTCTCTCTCTCTCTCTTCCTCTCTCTCTCTCTCTCTCTCTCTCTCTCTCTCTATATATATATATATATATATATATATATATATATATATATATATATATATATATATATATATATATATATATATACAGGGTGTCCATAAAAGATTGTACCCTTTTCAAAAAAATTATTCTCTGCCCCATGACGTGGTACGAGGATGCTTTCTATCACAAAAGTAGGATAATCTCTGCAAGTTTTTAAGCATACCTTACAAAGATTTAAAAAAGTGCGCATGCGCGCAACGGGTATTTCAAGTGAAACTTTCGCAGTTGAGTTGCAACCGGTAATTGTTACATATCTCTCAACACACTGGTCAAGTAGATGGAAAAAAAAAGAAATAGGTACATTATTTTTGAGTCTTTGTAAGGTATGCTTAAAAACGTGCAGAGATTATCTTACTTTTGTGATAGAAAGCATCCTCGTACCACATCATGTGGCTGAGAATAATTTTTTTGAAAAGGGTACAATCTTTATAAACACCCTATATATATATATATATATATATATATATATATATATATATATATATATATATATATATATATATATATATATATATATATATATATATATATATATATATATATATATATATATATATATATATATATATATATATATATATATATATATATATATATATATATATATATATATATATATATGTCGCAGAATGCGATGGTCTCGTCATTTTAGGTAATCGAACACAGCGAACACTGTGTAACGCGTAGGTTTGGTTTTAGCCAAAGAGAGCATCGCAAGCCATTTACCGCGAGACTAATAGGTTGGAAGCTGTAACATGGACGAAATAGGACGTGTGCTAAAGTGTTTGTCTTTCTATCGGAATTGTGAAAATTCAGGTGGATTGCAAATAATAATGCCATCAAGATTAGATATTAGAGAGCCTAAGCTTCGTTCAAATACCTATATCTTCCCGTTATGTGCAGTATAACCCAAGAAAAATGAGGTTAAAGACAGAAACACATGAATCTCACAGAGTTCTGCACATTATCGCTGATCATAGTAGAAGATAGAATGGACTGTAGTAAAATATTAAGAGAATTACAGAGAACGAAAATGCTAAATTGGCCGGTTGTAACAAGCCCAAGATGAAGGAAATCGGTTGAAGGATAAAGGAACAGGAACGAATGGAAGTTTTGACAAAAACACACACGCAGCTTGATTCAGCAAATTTTGCAGAGACAAAAATGAACGAATAACCTAAGACGTCAGTGCTCTCTCGATCGCAGGATGGAAGGTATAAAAAGGACAAGCCGATGACCAAACAATCACCGCCAATTTTCAAACACAGAAGACACAGCTTGCCACCAAGCAACTTTGCCATCTTTATGTGTGTGCAGCCTGCCAGGCCTTTGATACCCTGTGTATAATTCTGAATTGAGGGTCATATCATACCATACTGTCAGCAAGGCAGAAGACTGTGTATACCTGGGAAAGCCAAACAAGTATTCAATCCCCAACAGTATACCTCAGATCAGGTCTGGGAACTCTAATGCATTGGAATTGCCAGCCACTGTCTACTCAATATTGACAGCCAGGTAAAGTTAACATAGATAAGTGTCCACAAGAAGGACTGAACTCAAAATATATGGTTCACCACACTTAGAGAAAATTCAGATGATGAAAGCAGTCTTTGTTAAGATCACTAAATGTGTAAAGACAGTATCTTAAGTCAAAGTTACTATTTTAAAAGTTTAAGAACAGTGATTCAAGGCAACAATGAATTTCAGTATAAGTGACAGTATAAGTTAAAGTGACATTTCCCAAGAGGAAGGAGTCATTGATCCTCTGTGTGTAAAACTTTAATTGTGTGTGTTGCACATTTATTTTTGTAAATTTTCATCATAACTTTGAATTGCATTCCATCATTCTTATTTCCAAAGAGAAAAGAAGAAATTACTGTAAATATGATAAGTTAACTAATTTTAACCAGAGCCTTGAGTAACTCATTCCAGTTTTGTTTGAAATTGCTTTTGTTTATTATTTACCCTAGACAAAAAATAACACATCATATGATAGTTGTAGAGAGAAGACGATTACGTGTCTGGCACTTCTTATTACCATCTGGGCCAGATAACTTTATAGTCTGACTATACCTATGACAACCATACACCAGTGCTCATTTCTGAGACTGGGGTATACCTAAAATACCAGAACTCTTATCTGGCAAGTGTATTCTGGTATCATATGATACACCTTTTTATCTTTTCATCATCAACGCAAAGTAACTTCTCGTGAAATGTTATATATATATATATATATATATATATATATATATATATATATATATATATATATATATATATATATAAATATATATATATATATATATATATATATATATATATATATATATACTGAAGCACATTAAAAACGCACCACCTGTATAATCCAGGAACAGAGTGTGAAATGTAAATATAAGTGTGTACAAGTTTACATATTTGGAATCTTTATTCATTTTCCTATGAATCCATGCTGGTCATTAATTTGTACATTTGATTGTTATGAAATTCATTGCATTCTGTGCAGGCAAGGGAGAAAACCAAAAATACAAAAAAATGCACGTGCGTTATCCTGCTGGAGAAGCTGCAAGTCTGGATAAATTGTGAACGCAGGAGCAACCAGTGCATCCAGAACCTCATCTCGATATGTCACAGCATTAACATTTCCACGGAAGACGTGAAGAGGCAAGCGATGGTGAAAACTGAATCCTCCCCAAATGTGAATACTGCCACCTCGAAATCGGTTGACACAGCAATCTGCAAAGCGCTCTTCACACCGTCGCTAAATCCGCATACGTCCATCTGCAAAGGATATGTTGAATCTGTTCTCGTCTGTGAATAGGACAGCATTTAACTGCAGTCTAGTCCATCTGATATGTTGCTCTGCCCATTGCAGGCGCTGCTAACGATGTGTGTGAGTCAAGTTTGGCCCAACATAAGGTCGTCTTGCAGTAAGGCCTGTATCTCTGAGTCGTCGTATGACTGTCATTCGAGAGACTTGCCCATGTCTACCCACTATTGCTCTTGCTGTTTGACTTGCCGGGAGAGTCAATTCCTTAGGTGACTCAGCACAATATGACGATCTTCCGCAGGGGTAGTAACTCGTGGTTGGCCACTCCGAAGTCTATCCCGGGCACTGCCAGTGGTTCCGTAACGTTCATTGAGACGTACAATAGTGCTGTGGTGGCAATTCATCCTTCTGGCAATGGCCCGCGAGCTCATTCCAGTCTCCAACATACCAATGGCTCGTTGGCGGTCGTTTTCAGATAGTCGTGGCATTTCAAGCACATGTACTAGGTGTTTTGTCTCAACGGCCTTTTTATACCGAGTATACTGCCACAACGCGTACACATTTTCAGGGTCATAGCTGTTGAGAATCATGTTGCACGTGTAACTTTCATCGTTTTCATGTAGTCTGTACACACACCCATGGGTTGAATCTTGCACTTTCCATTCCAGCAGCCATTCGCTCTCTACCGCATGGCAAACACGGGGAAAATCCATTCCCACACTTTTTTTTGCCAGCTTCTCGGCATCAGTATATATAATAGTGGTGCGTTTTTAATGTGCTTCAGTATATATATATATATATATATATATATATATATATATATATATATTATATATATATATATATATATATATATATATATAGATAGATATAATAGGAAATTCTTTACAGAGCGATACAACAGGAAGCAATCTGATCATCAGAAGAAGTACGACAAGTGTTTCGGCCCGATTACTCCTTTACACTCTAAGGGGGGCGGGCCCACTTGGGTCATGACTCCCAAGCGTCTCAGCCTCCTGTTGTCTTGTATCGAAAATGAACCCATTTCACTTATGGTAGCAACTTTTAAATCCACAACTCCGCCAGCCGTGGAGGCAATTGTGAAAGTAACAAAGAGAAGACAAATTATTCCGTTCGTTCCGTCGCACATCACAACTAAGGACACTCACTGAGACACCAGCGCAAAACCGACGAGTCTAGCCAATGCGCGCAAGCCACTGAAATTCTGTTCCTGACATTCTGTTCCTGACACCCCTTATAGTATACACCGCCTGTTGCCCCTGAGTCACAGCCCTTTCACTAGTATACCAGAAAACTCAGCGTATTGTGGAATTTTGGTGTTTTCTGTACTGCAGCGTTTATTGTCACGATTTCCATTGCCCATTGCGGTTGTTCCACAGAAAGCCTGATGCCTTTTCGGCAGTTTCACTAAACCTCTTCAGTGCCCTTGTTCTCGACTGTCCCCTCAGCCCCCAACAGTTTCAATAAATCATACACTGATGCAGCCACAAGCCCTCTTGCGCCCACTTTAACAGCCATGACACTTGCAGTGAACCCATCGTGTCTCAGATCCGCGGCCAGATCGCTATACTTGGCCGCTTTGAATGAATGTTGCTCGTCTAATCTGGATTCAAATGGCACGGTCAGTTCAATCAGTATGACCTGAAGTGTTGCTGAAGAATGAAGCACTATATCCGGCCGTCTCCGCGATTTTCTGATACTCTCTGGATATGCCCCTCATCCAGGTAGGTCTACCGCCATCTCCCAGTCGTTTGCACAGTCAAGAAGAGATGGTAAACTGCTACCAGGTTTACTCGGTTTAAGCTTTTGTTGTCGATTAGCAACGGCCGGCAAAAGCGACCGTAAAACCCTTGATCTGGGAAACGTAGTTTCAGATTTCTCTGCTGGGAAACGGAGTGTGAGAATTCACATCTTCTAGAGATCATAACAACATAATCGTATATAAACTGCGTCTTTCTAAAATCACTATCAGAGTCGCTCAGATTTTTTTCGGAGAGTCTAAACACGTTATCTAGAACCAATGGGAATAGATGTGTTAATAGGGCGTGGTGTTTCTTTCTGGATTTCTGGTAATATATAAATTTGTGCTTAAGCGTATTAAAGTGTTAAAGGTTTTAGCATCTTAAATTCACTGTGATTTTCTAGGTGTTAAGACTAGTGAATTAAATAACGCGTAGCTATTTTTATTCCAGATGTTTCAGTTGTAATGTAAATTTAATCACCCGCTATCACACAGAAAGAGACGGTTTAGTTGACTAATAAATACACTAGGCGACTGATAATTGACGGAATACAATTCACTTTTATTTCATTGTGTGTAATTTAGTGACTGTGTTTGACAATCTCATGTGACTAAAAAAAACAGACGCCGAAAATCTAATAGTTATTAATGACAGGCGATATTTGTTGAGTGCGCGTAGGGAAAATTTAATCATAATTGACATTATGCGCTGATCGTTGATCGGAGCAGGAGGGAGAAAAGGCTGCATGCCTCAACCAAACTTGCACCCGCTAAGCGACGCGAGATAGGATAGGCTAGACATAACGTGCGCCTTTTAACTTTAATAACGACCGACGAAGAGGATGAGAGATATATATGTAGATATTATTAGCAGTAATATTTTCATAATGATCAACGGCGACCAGCGGTTTCTTATGTGGCTATATCTTGGGCCTTGTCTCTATTTTTACTGGTTGGATTAAAGTTGTCTTCTGTTGGCTGACGCGTCTCCAAGTTTCAGTTGTGAACAGGACAGGCCACAGAGACTAACGAACATTGTAATAGTAAATTTTAACTGGACTTACAAAAATACCCAGATATATTTTCTTGCATTTTTATCAGCCCATTGTGGTGAAATAACAATAACTGTTCTCCCGACTTCTGATAGTCGTTTTTCCAAGAGAATATTTATCCAGAAGAGTTACGCTATTTCAGAATCGGCACTCACCAGAGCCAGCTGATAGGATTTACAAATCAATCATGTACCATCATCAGTAACAATTTTTAGCAACTAGCTGTGTCCAAATACCAGAAGTATTTGTTTTTCCATTCTTTGCTGTGAACACTAGATGTCAATTTTTTCTACCATTAACTATTCGAGGTGACACTATCGATCCAGGATTACCTCACCAAACTTGGCGTTCACCTTATAAAGTTATTGTCAAGGCTGGACTGGGGCCAAATTTGGCACTGTACCCCGACATTATCAATATCGATAAATATATTCAGGATAACTGTACATTCCAGGAAATATCACCAAGATTAGGTAAGGAGAGAGAAAGAGAGAGAGAGAGAGAGAGAGAGAGAGAGAGCGTGGCCACGTATGTCAGAGAGAGAGATTGAATATTTTCTTATTAAGGTAGCTTGTACCAAACTAGTTATTTTGCTGTAACAATTGTTTACTTTACGGAGTAGCACGTATTATGAACTTTGTTTCTTTTACTGTCTATACTGTAACCTATTGCTAACCTTTTGACCTTTGGGGTTATTAACTTGGTTGGGTTCTTATCTTCTCAACGAGGGGAGAGCATAGGTATTCTGTTATTTTTTCTATGCATGTAATTCTGATGTATCTGATCTTTCTCTTTTAGATATTCGATGTTGTAAAGTTTAGTGATAATAAACAACAAAAGAACTAACTTTGTGTGTGTTGGTCAGACCCATACCCATTTAACCATAGTTTTCACGTTTGTGTGTCTTGTTGTCACATCGCTCTGTGTGTGTGCGTGTATAGTAAACTTATATTTCTCAATATAAGGGGGTGCAATATTGTCTTATACTAAATTATAGTCGTATAGATAGGCTGGACTAGAGGAACTATTCAGTCCAGAGACAGATCTTCTCCTTAAACTATTCACTCGTGAAAAATCTATTTCTTACACTTTACTTCTCATGTACTATCACCATCTCCTATACTCAGGCGGGACCATACATAACTTTAAAGCCTATGTAAGCACGACAGTCCACTATGGCAACGCTGTCCTGGCATTCTCACAATTTGTTTATATCTTCATACAATAGACATCGTCGTCATAATATATATTTCCTGACTTAGAGTAAACTAGTGACACCTCAACATAGTATCTTTCATAACATCACTAGGTTTTCATTATTTCTGTGTGTGATTATAAAATCACCAGAGTGAAATTTGGTAACATCAAATTTCACTGTAAGTAAGAACTAGAATAGCATCAAGGTTTTTGCCATAGGGTAGGCAATTTAGCACTAAAAGTGTGGGCAATGGTATTGGAGCCATCGCCAATGTCTACTCAGGACAAAATCCTTATAACAGCAACGTGAGGTGGCCATGACTAAGTGTTCACAACACATTAAAAGTGATTGTAGCAATACATGCACTCACATACCTCCAACCGTCCAATAACACCTATCCCTCAAGTCCAGTTTCAGTTGTCAAATAATAAACTTATTAGCTAAAAGCAATAATTCAAAGTATTATAGAACATTCACATTTTTAAAAGCGTAATTAGATGAAATTAGGCAGCCAATCATATTAGTAATGTGAATGAATGCATCATCATACGCGAAAAGATTATAGTCATGTGTACATATTGAGTACTTGAACTAAAAAGTATACTGTGGTGTCAATTAAAAAAAATATTTTCTTTTAACATGACGAAGTTGGGTGTCCAATCAGGTAAAATTACGGTGATGATTGGTACAATTTAAGAACTTGTTGTGAAAACAATTAAAATGATCAATTATATAATTAGTGTAAGTTTTGTAAAGCCTTATGTCAAAGAAAGAATCTCATCAAGCTAATGAAAAACTAATCAACAGCTAATTAAAATACTGTATTCAAAACATTACTATGTAAATGTTATCTGTACTCGTTCAATGATAACCAATTAAAGTTCAGCGAAAATATTTATACTCACGCACAAAGTCTATGTCCATGATTATGCTCCAAGTTAGAATGTAGGTTCCTTTAAGAATTAAAGTTAAACATATGTCGTGATGTCTGATTCACAACACATCATTAATACCAGAACGGCACGCCATACTTTATAACAGTGCATCATAGACGGACCAATGAAACGGCGTCTCTATTCTTTTGTTTACAATAAGTATTAGGCATTCAACATGGCCAGTCCAAATCTGTGTAACCCAGTTGGGTATAGAATTAAACTACAGATTATGAGCGAAGTACTGCCTGGAAGAGGTCAGTAATTTAATAATAGGACTGTTACTGTATAAGTAGGTGTAAAGACTTCCTCAAAAAGTATTATAATAACAGAGAAAAGTGAAATAGAATGCATCGAGACTTTAGGCTAGTCGAAAATTTTGCTGTTTAGGCTACGCCTAGGAAAAGATGGAAGTATGTAAGAAAAAGACAATTATCTAGAAAGATAAAGACTAATCCAGGGAGTATTTTAAACCTAATATGCAGGAAATCGCTCCAGGAATAAGGAAGATATTTGAATTCCTGATTTTCCATATTAGCACATCTAGACAAATGTATGCCGATATTTGAGTATGCAATACACTTCAGCATAAACTGCGTTCTGTGTCGTTCGGCCCTGACCTACATAAGGACTTGCCCTCTTGCGAAAGCAGCACATAGAATTTTGAAAAATACAGCGAGAGCGCCAGGTCTGTCAGTGAAGACTTCCTTTGCCTTCTGCATCTGAGAGCAGACTGCGTGACGACTAACAGCTCGAATGTATGTACTTGAGAGTAAGAAAGAATGTATATATATATATATATATATATATATATATATAAATATATATATATATATATATATATATATATATATATATATATATATATATATATATAGTTCTAATTAATTAATTAAATGGTGCGTTAGGAAGTGTGTAAAAATGTGTTATATAACGACTGTGTAATTTCTGGAGGCAAAACCAAGCCTGTGTATATTAAAATAATTTGAGAATGGCCGCGGAAAGTGTGTTCATAGTTTTAGAAAACCATTTAAAGAATTATTTCTTGAAGGAATGGGACACACACCAGGAACAAAGGAAAGGATGAAAGGAATTGTATTACTACATTGTTTAAGATATCACATAGTATTTTCCACAAAACCTAATAACTGTATGGAGGTGAATCATAGACAGATAGTTGTAACCAAGGATTTGGAGAAAGATTATATTCATAGTGACCTGGATTGTGTTATTACTGATTTATTATGCCCTGTGCGTCTACTTGCACTCTGTCTGAAACTGTCTCATCCCCTACATCTGTGCTAGAGAGATAGAGATGGACAATACAGTGGTTACCAATTGTATTTCAGGTTACATCCTGTAACTAAACGTACACTTTAAAGAGCCAGCCACAACGATAGGAGCTAGTGGTGCGAGAGCCCTTTATATTTAGAGGGACATCCACCCAGTACCTACTACCTGGAAGAGACAGTTTCTTTCCAGAGCAGAAGTGTGACAGGCTACAAAACCAAGAACTGAAGCTAAGTAGCCACACAAGGTCCAGTATACACCAGTATTACCACAATCAAAGACAGTTATATCTAATGATGACCATTCATTCGCTCGCTTATCTTTGCACTAGCGTTGCCTGATAACAGGAGGAGAGACAACTTGGCGGACCAGGAGATGCGACGGGAATTCTTCAAAGCAATATTAGCACGCTCTCGTGACAAGGAGAGCGGCTGGGGTTTCAGGGGTGGAGCGGAGATTTGATACACACACTAACATCGTCTAGCACTACGTTTCAGATTTACTGCTAAGCACATTACTTGATCCCCTTTCAAGCGTAGTACTGCCTTGAGATGAGTCTAGGATGTACAGCGCCCTCTCCTTTTCGTAATGAACGAGGAGACGTATTGAGGTCATTTAGTAGATCTTCGAACACCGATGACTAAACATGTGCCGCGATTGAATCCAGGAATCACATCAGATTCATGTCACTATTTTATGCACATAAACCGAGTATGGTAATCGAGAGATTGAGCAGTCGTCTATAGACATCGCGATGTGATGAGGCACATTCTGAGCAAAAAGTAGTCTATCTACCACTGGCTGGACATGCTACTATAGAGAGTGCCAGAGGATTTCGAGGTAATACTAATGATGTAGGCGTATGATCATTGGGTACCATAGTAGATGTACTCACAATGCAGTCACTAGTCAGTGCTACTGATAGAGAGGGTGGATGTGTTTTCTATCACATTACTGATGAAGCAATACGACACACACGCTCACTAATCTTCTCCACTCACTGTTCATCACACCCGGCGCCATGGTGTGTCATATAGTCCTCCTGGTAAGTTAGGAGTAATAGGACATTAGAGTGATGAAGCCCGGGTTTAGCATCGTCTTGCAATTCATGTCGGTCACATGGGGGTAGACTTATCGATGAGCGCTATTACATTCTCAGAAGTACGTCGAAATGTCTTGCTTGGACAACTTCACGCAGCACAGGCACGCGATGTGCAACACGCATAGTTTGAGAACAGAACAGTGTAGCGGAAGATCTGCACACAATGCATTGTCTAGATATATCTGCCACTAAACGTGTCTGACTGCCTTGGCGGGGTAGGACGAATTTAGTATACAGCGTACATGTAATGCGTGAGCGTGCCTACAGGCTTCGTGTCACATTTAGAAATTTTGACACCTTTTTATGTCTTATATCATTAGGCCATCATAGGTTGTTTGCAATACGAGAGTTATCAATCTATTAAGATAGCGAGTTCGATATGCTTGGGAAGGGAGTGAGAGCACCGGTTAGCAGGGGGTTGAAAGAATGGACGATGTTATATCTACACATATGTCGGTCAGTGTTAGAGAGTGCATGTACTACTCTGATCTGTTTACGTGACAGTGAGTACATAAGGAGGTAGTCATCGGTCCTGCCAATGGATACTGCACCAGTAGTTAGGTGATATAGGTCATATTTCTGTGCGGATTCGATTTGATTTCACTGGCTGACGTAGCACGATGTAGTTTCAAGTTACGTTGGTGAGTTACGTGCAAGTCGTAACCTCAGTGATGCTGATTGTGACGTCCATCGTTATGAACGGGGTAGTGTCAGTACTTATAGTCATGTCCGAGATTTCAGAGCAATGAATTTATGGCAGTTTTGTATCCAGCGATCTACATTAAATGTGGATCACTATGTAGGTAGAGTCGTTCGATGGAGGCAGATGATGGAGGGCTGGGGTATGTTGTGACAGACACGGCGCTATATAGGACATTGCACTGCCATAACCTAGCGAGTATCAAGCGGCTCACGTACAGTTAGCAGCTATGCACTGACCTGCCTCTCATTTATGTTTGGTGTGGGATACGTTGTCAAGACTTGGTGGAGACGCGACGTCGGTGGTCATGCATTACATTACCGTAGAGGAATAGAAAACTACTTGTAGGACCAGTAGGTGGGGGATGTAGAGCGGAGGCTTCAGATGTGGGGATGCCGTACAGGTGATACGGAGCAAGTGATTGAGAAGGTCTTGTGGAGATGGAAGGTTATCTAAGAAAGATGGGAGTTGGAGTATATGGGCTGGGATCATCTAACACTATTCGTATGATCGATGTATGACTGGGATATTGAAAACAGTATGAGTATCTGATGTTGGATAGTTTGGATGAGACGTTGGAATGGGATAGGTGTGGAAGCTGTGGTGGGGGGTATTTATGTAGAACCTGGACTGACTGAATGACGTTTACACAGTGTAGCCGTGCATTGGGGGGGAGGACAATGACGGATGCTATGATAGAGGAATATTAGGGCGGGTAAGAGTTTGGACAGATCCTTAGTCACTTAAGGGGAGTCAGAAGGACTTTTGATGAGTAGTGAATCTTCAAGAAGTGTATAGATGGTAATTAGGGTTGAGCTGATGTATTATCTGTAGCGCCGTTGACGATTTTAGTCTTGTCCACTACTCCTATGTGAGTCAGGTAGTAAATATACATTATAAGCCTTCGGATGGTTATGTAACTGAACGATAATAATATGGTATTTAGGAGAAGATGTTGAGGGTGGTGTTGGGAGATTAAAAATTATGGTGACACACTGAGTTTGGAACTGGCCTATGTGATACACACACTACACGACATGATTGGACTCAAAAAATTGTTTAGAAACGACCGTTTCACTTAGGTCCGTCTATTAAATACTGTGAAAGTACAGCGGGCCGCTTAGGGAGTACAAGAGGGTGGGTGAATTAAACAAGCTAGAACTGATGTTTTGAACACACTAACTCTGCCGTATACACACACATATGAGTTAGGGGTGATTACACACTATCGGAATAAGTTCCTAGACTACATTGCGCGAGTGGAGAGACGGGAGTATCAGTCAGCTGTGTGCTTGGCTCGCTAGAGCTCGCTTTTCTGCGAGAGTGAGGCATAATGAAACTTTGTACACAGGGGGATGATTACTTCATAGTCTGTTCATATCGAGGAGCCGTAGAGGGTCCGGTGGAGGGGTAGACCATATTTCGGTCAGTTTGTCTCGGTGGTCCGCACGAATCAGATAGCGTCTGGTCTGGTTCTGACGGTATAGAGCATTGCGAGACTCACACACACTGTGACAGCGATATTTCCCTCGACATGGGTTGATGATGAGATCTTTCTGTCTCTAGTTACGATCTGTCATTTACGACTGAGATCATAGTCAGCAGGACAGTTCTACATGCGACCATCATGGTTGTACATGCGATCAGTGACGACATCACAACAGCTCTCGAAATGATATCGCACTCCGGGTCTAGTGCTATTCAGTTACGACACGAGATGTTATTTACTTCACGTGAGCGTCTCAGAAATGAGACTGATCAGCTTTCACTGTGACATGCTACAATGCTTGGGGTGTGGTGGTGGTGTATTGCTATGCTAGCGGGATACACTATGCTTCTGGTAGAGGAAGCGTCGCGCAGTCTTGATTAGGGTGGACAATTTCATGGTGTACAGCAGTTATTAGACATCTGAGTTTCGCGAAGGAGTGAGAGGACGAGGCGTATTAATAGCGGACTCTTCGATAATAGACGTGTACGAAGGATTGATCAGAAGAGAGAGCTGGTGCGGCGATTACGTTCTGTCTCGGATTCTTTGTGATTTTTTGTGAGCGGTTGGTGGGGGGGTGGATTGGTGGATTTGGTGAGGGGGGGGCCGTGGTGGTTACGGTGAGAGGGGGGAGAGGAGAGAGTTGATGATATGTGTATATAGATGGCGCGCCGTCATCTACCGTAGAGGAATAATACCTACGTGTAAACCAGTTTATTTATTCGTATGCTTCATATTTTATATGCCGTACATTCAACAATGCCAGAAGCGTGGCATAGAATGGGAGAGGTTAGTCAACTGGAATCTCTAACCTGTTCGTATTATCGTGTATGACTTTGTTTGAAACTATATGCTATCTAACGTTATGTTTTGGAGAACGTATGGGATTGTGAAGTATGATATGGAAGATTTTATCCTGGAGTATGAATACGTTACCATGATAGACGTCCTTGAAGGAAGGTCAATGGACTTGAATGAGAAGAATATTATACGGTAACAGTTTTGTGATCCTTAGTCACTTGAGTCAGAGGACTTTATTGGTAGAGAATCTTCAGGAACTTTAAAAGTAATTACCATTATGCTGATGTATGATCTTTGCGCCTGTGACGATGTTAGTCTTGTCCACTCCGTATGTGTCATGTTGAATAAAATCTATGTTCAGTCATCACCGACTTATGTACTGCCAGTACTTGCCCAGTTTACCCAGTTCAACACTACTTGTTGAAGTTCGTTTGAAGAATATTGTTGACATTCGTTCATTTTAACCATTCGCGTTTTAAGCTACCTCTTCACCAGTATAAACTGTACTCAACCATAAAACGGAGTCAACACTGACATACAGAATTGGATGAAGACAAACCTCGAATTCCTGCAAAAGTGTACCGCCGGTCCCCGAACCAGAAACGTCGACCCTAAGGATAAAATGAAGTCTAGTATCAGGTAATCTTAAAATGGGTGATCTTGAGAAATACGATTTTAATAAATTTAACGACTCATCGCACGAATGAGCCCAAACAATCTTATATGGAGAGTTCTTCCTTAATAACGAAGACAGAACTGAAGTAATTTCTGAAACATTAGGTAAGAACTTTCTGTAGAATCCGACAAGACCCAAAAGAATGCGAACCTGTTTTTTTGTCTTAGGAATTTCTAGATTCAGTATCCTTGAGATAGTGGAATCCTCAGGCTTAAGAAAACCGCCTCCCACTTTGTGACCAAGAAAAGAAATTTCAGTGAATCCTATTTGAGTTTTAGAAGGTCTCGCAGTAAGCTGCGTAGCGCTTGATCCAGGACACAAGTGCTGAGACCAAACTATATCTTAGTTGACATTGGCCTTAAGGATTTAGTATCGATGGAGTTATGAGCAACTAGAGCGGACCCACAGGAGTATCTGGAATTGAAGAAGACACTAGAAAAATAGATACGCGCTGACACATGGCATTCCGTCCATCTCAGACTAGTTAAACTCTTGTTGAAATGGCCAGATGCTCCTCGTGCGCAACCAAGAGTCTGGTCTGACTGATGAGAACGATCGATCTATAATAGATGTTTGATTTGGTGTACACAATACATGATGGTGATGATGGATGACCATGATCTGTTGATATGATAGGATAGTCGCGTATGCCGAACATCGAGCATAAGTAGAATATTTGTTATGATGGCTCAGCACAAGGTGACCCCACCACTAATGGTGATGATGATGTTGACTGTGACAACTGATGCTTGGTGAGGGACCAGATGATGGACATGACGAAATGATGATCATAGTGATGATGATGATGGTGACTGATGAGGTCATCGGAAATCTGTCGCATTGATGGTGATACATGGTGATCCCGCGATGCTTGATGTCTTCGATGATATAATGGAGGATGTTGTGCTATCCAGTGTAGTGACGGATGTGCAACACATGTGACTGTGGTGTATTTGATGGTGACGCAATGGGTGAGTGACTGATCCTGGTAAGCAATGTGATGATAAAATGGTGTTGATGGTACTTTGTAGATTACAATAATAGGTATTGGCTATAAGTCCTGCCCATCTTAGTGGATGGTGACGTTATAGAATCTCGGTGGAGTTTATGTGAGCGTTCTTATGATCATCAGTGATGGGTAGTAATGATTCATTGATAAGATGATTTTGGATGGCGAGATGATGGATTCAACATGATGAAAAGTAAGATTGCATGTTACGATTTTGACTTTGATTCATCAGGATAGTGGCGATGTTGGTGATGGTGGAGGTGGTGAGGTTATTGAGTAGTGGGGTATTGTATGGTAATGGGTGGGGTGTATGGGGATTTTCAATCCGAGGAATGTCAAACCCTTGGAGATGGGTATCTGTTAAATGGGGGTGCGAATTAAATTAGAGGAGAAGTAACGGTGAGATACATAACTATTCTATATGATGGTGATGTTGATTGTACTGATGTATGTGATAAGATGAGTGGTGATGATGATGATGGTGGAGAGGTATGGTCTGATGTTGGTTACTTATAGGATCTACACTGGAATGATGTATATATGATCCGGCCGATGTATTGTGCAGGTAGGAAATGGTCTATGATGGACACCCAGATGGTTTTGAGAGGGTCATGGGGATGTATTTGAAATGAGGTTTGGTTGGTTATTTCCCCTAAATGAGTGAATTGGTGTTGGGAATGTGACCATGTACGTAAATGATTATGGTATTGTGATTATGCGGAGTATGATGATGGTCCCGCTTGAGATGTTGTAGAAGGATGAAGGTATGTTTGATGATGGTTAGTTGGTTGAAGGTATTGTACATGGGGAATTGATGTGGGAGCTGATGAAGATGCAAAAACAAGCTGAATGATGATGATGCTGATCTATTGGGAAGAACCTGGGGGGATAGAAGGTATGAAGTGATTTGATGGGTGTGACTGCACGGCGGCTTCAACCTGAGGGTCTTATAATGATGATCGGAATGCGGGAGACCCTTGATGTCGTGAGATTAAATTTAATCGTAATGATGAGTTAGCGTTATCTTGTGTGATGTGGATTTGTTATGGCATTTTACAGATCAGATACTGAGTATGATTTGATGATATGCTGATGATGGTTAGTGCTCGTATGGATACGGTGAATATTTTGGTGGTGGTGATGAAGTGATGGTCTGCAACATTGCGGTGAGGTGATTGGGTGTTAGGACTTAATATTCCTGATTCAGCTTGCGGATTCTGTGCCGAGATGCTCAATTTTGAGGACTGATGGGTGGTTGATTTGAGTGATTGATTATATAATGATTTATACTCATTGTAGATCGACTGAGGAATAATCCCGCCTTTATGATGGATGATAGAATATAAAGATGTGGAATGTTGGGGATATGTTGGTGATTGGTGGTGATTCTACATGATGATGATAGGTAGACACATGACTTCTACTTATATAAGGATGTCTTGGTGTGATATATTCTGTTGTTGTGTATGACTGGTCTGGATGATCGGGATGTGATATTGATTGAGGGACTGATATCATGTCATTCTGATATGATTTTATTGATTGGTTAGTTAGCGGTAAAGAAGTGATTAGGTGAGACTTTACAATGACCATAATGGTGCATGACACACGACAGTCACATGATGATGATTTTGACTGAGTGATGATGACCATGGACCAATTTAACAAGGGGACAGTAGGGACCTCCACGTTGTCATTGAATGGAGGTTGCAACGTGCATTTGGTAGGGGGATTAAAGATGGGAGGGACCCGTATGATAATGTTATTTGCTAGTATTCTTGATCGGGATGGGTCTTTAAAGGTGCATTTAATCACATACTTGAAATCACTCGCTGAACCCCCCAGATCAGGCGATCCACGGGGATCCATGTATAGCCATGACTTATCGAGCTCCTACTGTTATGGAAGATTGTAGATGTCCCAATAATAGCATGTATTGAGAGTGGATAGGTGTTAGATTGTGGATATTGGTTGTGATGATATTATTGATATTGAATAGGGATACAATTGATGATCGAGTGATGAGGGTGGTTGATCAATGTATGATATACGTGATGATTTGTGTGGGGAGGTGAGGTTATGGGATGGGTGGGGAGGGTGGGGGGTAATGTTTTGGAGAATGGGTTGGGTAACCGTGGTTGTAAATGGGAAGATGTGTTGATAGGTTGTGGGGGGTGGGTGTTGGTTGGGGGTGGGTGAAAGGATGGTGATGGGGGGTACTTGGGTTAGGAAGGTGATTGGGGGGTGAGGGATATGCATAGTGGGGTGGTGGAAACGGGTGGGAGAGTTTTGATGAGTGTCAAATACGTGGTCAGACATGGGTGGAGGTTGATGTGGTTTTATGGTGAAAGATGTGAAGTCAGTTGTAGGGTGGGATAGGTTGGGATGTGGGGTTTGGTGGGGGGTGGAGTAGGGGGGGGTAGAGGGGGTGGGGGTAAGGGGATGGGGGGGTGATACGTGGGGATGTGGATTAAGAGGACAAACTATTGGGATGAGTATGATGGAGGGGGGTGGGGGACTGGGGGGTTTCCTCCTGTAGGATAGAGGAGAGTGTGGTGGAACGGGGGGGCAACTTAAAGTGCCTGAAGGTTGGATGGGGTGGTTGGGGTAAGATAGACAATGTCTGTAAGTTAAAGGTGTTTAGATCATGGGTGGGTAGTGGAGGGAGGTGGATGGATATATTTGGGAGGTCGATGATTAAAGGATATTGAATGGTGTGATATCAGGGTGGTGGTTGGGCGTAACAGTAAAATGGGGGAATGGGACGGGGTGGTGTCAAGGTGACTAGGTACTTAGTGATTGATCACTTTGAGGGATATATCGAGTGTAAGTATTGTGTCGTTGATCTCTCTTGAGGGTATGAGATGTTGATATGTTGATGGATGTGATAGTCTAGGTCAGTAGTGACTAGTGTGGTTTGAGTGAGAGTTGTGTGTGAGGGGTGCGGCGTGATGTGGTGGTTGTGGTGGGTGAGTAGGTGTTGTCGTAGAGGTTTTATGTTTTTTCATTATTATCGTAGGGAGTGGTAGGAGTGATGTTAGTACTGTGTCAGGAGGTGTTCACTAAGCGAGAGGGGGGGATTGATCATACGGAGGTGGGGCGAGTTCGTATCTTTCTGATGATGGAGGATTTTCAACACAATATGAGTTGTAGAAGAATGATTGTGTGGAGGTAGGGTATTATGTTATTTTAGATTGGGATTTGGAGAAGGGGGGGGGGGAGGGGGGAGTTGTGAGGGGGGTGGAGAAAGGGGGGGGGGGGGGGGGGATTGTGGGGAAAGATAAGGGGGGGTGGGGGGGGGTTTTGTGGGGTAGAGGGTGGGTGGATGAGGAAGGAGGTCACATGCGCGGACATGGTTGATGGTTAATGGTTGATGTGGGGGGTTGAGTTAGAGAGGAAGTTGGGGGGGTGGGGTAGGTAGGTGGGTAGGTTACTGGGTCAGTTGTGTGGGGGGGGGGTAACGCTTGGGGGGAGGGTTGAGGGAAAGGGAGGTGTTTTTGATTTGAAGATTGGAGGGAATTGTGAAAGTGGATTAGAGGTTTATAGTGTGGTTATATTGGTATTAATTTTTGGTGATGTAGGGGTGTTTATTTTATTTTTGGGGTACAAATTTTGGGTGTGTAGGATGTTTGGGGTAGGAGATGTTGTGTTGTGGTAGGGGGTTGGTATAAGGGTTGATGATTCACTATGGGGGGGGGTCCGTTTTTTACGATGATGTAATAGGGTGTGTGGTGTTTTGTAGAGGGTGTAGGGGAGTATATAGTGTTATACACAGTGTTAGGTGTTAATTTATGGTGGGGGATGGTATAAATTGGTTTTATTAAGCGTTGGGTTAAAGTGAACTAGATAGTGGGTTGTTACACAGTTTTGAGTAGGTTTTTTCATGGGGGGTGTACGTTAAATAATGGATTTTTAGGTGTCTCTCTCTACGTCTCTTACCTTGGGGATTCCACAATAAGGAATGCCTTGTAAAGCTATCAAAAGGTTTGCATAACTTGTTGCCTATCTATCCATCGTTAAAGTCTATTCACCTGTCTTTTTCACCTGGTACCTGTCTGATTCAACGTGGAACAGTTTAGTGATCTTGTCGTACCATTTCAATCCATCCGTTCTACGGAAGCAACCATGTATGAAAATCTGTAGCTACCTGTAGCTGTATCATTTTTCTTGTTCTCCCCTTTTCAGAGCTATACAGTGGAACCGACTTCATATTACAGCTGAAAATTCAGAGTTTTAAGTTGGACGTGGTTTTTCATTTATGTCAATGCACTTTAATTTATATTGTTTGTGTTTCTCCAACTTTAGCTGTATGCTTCTACATCTTTCAGGAGTATATTTTCATGTATAATCTTTTTTATTATTTGCTCTATTTATTCTTATAAGGTTTGTCTTTTTTTCTTTGCCTTGTCAGACCCATTTACATTGAACTTTCATCAAGTATCTTCATTTTACATTGTATCTAGTTGTTATAGGACAGGCAAGTCAGGTCGCTTACAAGAGTATTAACATGAACAGTTGTTTCTTCGTGAAAACTGGTCATTTTCTGTATATCTATCTATCTATCTATCTATCTATCTATCTATCTATCTATCTATCTATCTATCTATCTATCTATCTATCTATCTATCTATCTATCTATCTATCTATCTATCTATCTATCTATCTATCTATCTATCTATCCATCTATCCATCCATCCATCCATCCATCCATCCATCCATCCATCCATCCATCCATCCATCCATCCATCCATCTATCTATCTATCTATCTATCTATCTATCTATCTATCTATCTATCTATCTATCTATCTATCTATCTATCTATCTATCTATCTATCTATCTATCTATCTATCTATCTATCTATCTGTCTGTCTGTCTGTCTGTCTGTCTGCACATCTATCTATCACTGATTTTACCTTTTACCTTTACATCATTGGCCTTCAAATAGTTCATGCCAAATCCACTTGTCCCCGGCCACTCTTTCACTTTCTTGTCATTTATTCTTGACCACTCACATGCCTGTTTCCAGGCTATTTTTTCATGTGTTTAGGTCTCTCGGAGATTGTTTTGTTTTTTGTTTTTGTTTTTAACATACAAGCATAATTGGTAATTGTGATTTTCCCTATTTACAATACTTTCTCATATCGGCAGTTGTTCATATTATTTGAGATTGAAAACAATATATATCCTAATTATAACCCATGAGAGGTTGAACGGGATATTTTTCTTCATTAATATTTAAAAAAAAAGCAGATAGAATGAAAAAACGGTAATACGTCTTACCTGAACAAAAGACATGAAAAAAACCCCTACCTTGCAGCCAATAAGGCAGTTGTCATGGACAGACAAACAAAAACAGAAACGATAGAAATTGAGAATTAATTAGAAACCATAGAAATAAAAGCAAATACTCCCTGTTTATGATTACATGGCTGAACCAAAATGGCTGCCGCTGCTATCAGAAGTGGAGAGAAAATATTACGTACGAAAGAAGGACCGGAAAAACTAAGTGTGGAAAAATTCTTTTTAAAAAAACGAAAAAAATAGACATATATGGTTACACACGAAAACAGAACAAACATCTAAGGTTACAAACGAAACCAGAACATACATCTAAGGTTACACACAAACATAGTACAGACATCTAAGGGTACATTCGATAACAGAACAGACATCTAAGGTTACACACAACCACAGAACAAACATCTAAGGTTACACACGAAAACAGAACAGACATCTTAGGTTACACGCAAACACAGTACAGGCATCTTAGGTTAAACACAAACACATCACAGACATCTAAGATTACACACGAAAACAGAAAAGACATATTAAGTTACATCATTACACAGTGCAAACCTCTAATATTACACATTAAAACAGTGCAGACATCTAAGATTACAATCTAAGACATTGCAGGCATATAAGGGCTGCACGATTCCTGAGAACAGTACAGAAGCCTCATACCCTTTAGGGGTCCATGAATGGATTTAAGGAGGCCCGTGTAAATAATCTAAATTTTAAAATGTAAAGTTGTAAATTATGCTTTTATGTACATTTTCTTTTCTAACAGAATTCATACCCTTTATCGGACAATCAAAGGGTTCACGTCACAGTAATAAATTAGGAAACCCTGGTGTACACAGAGAATTATTTAAAACCTAATGAGACACAGTGGAGTCCCCCGTAAGTTCACTAACATAATAAAGGAACCATACGAAGACGTGAGATGTCGAGTTCTTCAAAACGGCCAGTATACAGACCCACTAGAGATAGGAACTGGAGTTCGGGATGGATACCTCTCATCACCGTTTCTTTTCCTACTGGCAATAGGTCGGACTATTAAAATAGCAACAATAAAAAAAACAACCACTCTATGAAACAGGTGAATGATCTAGATTTTACCGATGATCTTGCTGCTTTATCACATAAAAAAGGTAAAGGATTCCCGTTACACGCCTATTGAGGCATATTGGGAATACGGTGTTAGGCCCGTATTTTCTTGACCATCGGCACACTAGGGGTTATGTGGTCAGCATCCCGCCGGCCGCCTTAACCTTCCAAGAGTTGTTCTGGTACCCAATTCATGAGGCTGGGTTGACCCCGGAGCCGTTTGCTGTCTACAAAATCCCACCTCAACTGGGGATCGAACCATGGACCACCGAGCTAGGAATCCAGTGCACTAACCACAGCGCTATCGCGGCTCCGTTTATCACATAACCAAAACTAAATGTGTAGACTACTTCAGAGGTCACAGCAGTTAAGTGTAAATACATTGAGCAAAGATAAAGATTATGAAAAAGAATGTGGCTAATTTTTGTCATACTGCACCCGGAGAAACACCCCCTACAAGATGGGGACACACACTTATATCTAGGCAGCAACATGGACGAAGCTGAAGAAACGGAAAATGACATAAAAATATAAAACGCACGAGCGGTTTATACTGCACTGGGAAATATCTGAAACTAAAACAATAAAATCCAATACGTGTTTCTAGCTCAAATATCAAGGCAGTACAATTATGTGGCTATGAAAAGTGGAGAACAATAAGAACAGCAACCTAGACGTTACAGATTTTCATAAATGGATACTTGTTCAGAACTGATGCATTAAAATTATTGGATAAGATGACCAGTGTGAACCAGACAAATGTCAATGGAACTACAGGGGAGTACAAGACGATAGCGTTGGATAGGACACATCCCGAGGAAACTAGGGCATAACAAAACACTTGACTTTGACTTTACCGATTCCCTTGGTAACGATTTTTCACTCTTTATTCTTTGTGCCAGGTAATGAAATGTACATGTCTTTTTCAAAGGTATTGTATCTCCATACAGGGTGTTGATGATCGAGGATTTGGTGAAAACAAGGGTCATGGCTGTTGAGGTGGGTGCAAGAGGTCTCGCGGCTGCCTCAGTGTATGATCTACTGAAACTGTTGGGGTTGAGGGGACAGTCAACAACAAGGGCACTTGATCGACGGGGGACAGCTTCTGATGATCAGATTGCCTCCTGTTGTATCGCTCTGATATCGCGGCAGAGAATGATATCAACACAAGAATACAAAAAGCAACGGGAGCTGTCAATGCACTGATAACAATTTATAAGAGATCAAGAGAAATTAAGTCTGACACAAAAATAAATTTGGTCAACTCAAATGTCAAGCCAGTCCTATTGTATGGCTCTGAGACATGAAGAACAAAAAAAAAAAAAAAAAATACAACAACAACAACAACACACACACAAACCAACGAGGTATCGTTCCGATGATTATATCGTAAATCGCAGTGGTTGTAAGTTGGAAATCACTATACACAATATAAACCGTAAGCATAGGTTAACGAGTAGCATGAATGAATGCCAGAGATATATATATTGTTGGGTATTGGTGCTTTTGAATTTCATTCCCGGCTTATGACGTGCTTTTACAATAGTAAGTGTATTTTACTTCTAGGATAACCGTCTTAAGTACTAGTGGTCGTAAGTCGCATACACCAGAAGTCGAGGACAATCTGTATGTGTATATATATATATATATATATATATATATATATATATATATATATATATATATATATATATATATATATATATATATATATATATATATATATATATATATATATATATATATATATTGTTTAAAAAAAAGAAACGCAACATTATTGCATTGGTAATGGACACCAAATTTCAAACTTGTACCAAAATTTTATTTTACGGAATTAATGTTTCAATCTTGGCAAGAAGAAACTTTCAGACTTTAACAATGAAATGATGTTCATTAAATTTGGTTTGGACTTTTATTCTTTGCGACTGAGGCCTCCGTTTCATAAGGTGTATGGCCTCCTCTGGCCTCTATCAGAGAACGACATCTCCTTGACATGGATCCGATTAGCCGTTGGATCTGTTGTTGTGGGGTGGCTGCCCACTCTTCCCGCAGTGCAAGAGACAAATGTCGGAGATTGGCTGGAGCCACGTCTTGCTGGAGTCGTCAGTCGAGTTCATCCCATAAGTGTTCTATGGGGTTCATGTCTGATGACATGGCTGGCCACGGAATGGTCTGGACGTTGTTGTCAGCGAGGAACTGGGTGGTGAGTTGTGCCACATGAGGTCGAGCGTTATCCTGCTGAAAAATGCAGATGCAAGTCGATTCCTGGAGGGGACGCAGCCGTATGAAGCGGTCTTCGGCAGGAGTTGTGACTCTGGGTCTTCCACTGCGCGGCCGGTCTGCCACTGAGCCAGTTTCTTGAAATCGCCTCCAAAGGCGACTAATGGTGCTTCTAACCACATTAAATTGTCTGGCCACTATACTTTGCAACTGTCCAGTTTGTAAACGTCCAATTTGATGATGAGTCGTTGTTCTGCAGTGAGATGAGACATTCTTGCGCATTGAATTTTCAACTGAATTTATTCAATGAGAGTCAATCTTTTATAGGCATTCAATAATATGGTCAGAGAGTTTTGTGTTCAGTAAGTTTCACGGGATTCTCATGAACCTGTCACGAGTTATTGTCAAAAATGTTGTTTTGACCTTGACCTCTTTCATGACCTCACGAATCATGAGGTGAGTACAATTCAGGTAACCACGAGAAGTTAATGACCAGGTGGACACAGTCGATAGGTTGACTGATGTCCAATCAGCGAATATCTTTTATAAAAGTAACACCAAAAAAGTTGCGTTTCTTTTTTTTGAACAGTATATATTGATGAACTCAGGTCTACATGGAATATGATGATTTGAGTTAAATATCGAATAGTAATAGAGTAAAGTAGAAGTGACAAAATCATGTTCCCGGTAAAAACAAAATGTGAACTTTGAGAACATTAAAGTTAATTCTTTAATCAAGTAACATCAAAGATGTCAAACGCTCATTTCATCCAGTAAGGCTGTGTGCACGTTGTACAGTATTGATATTATTAGTATGGTGTATATTCTGATCTTCTCAAATGAGACACGTGAGAACGCCAGGCAATAGTATTAATTTTACGAGCCCATTTTCAGATTAGCTGTTTTGTCTGCTGAATGTTTTCTATGTCATCTCTCTTGTCTCCTACTCTTTGTGATTACCATATGCCACGGGGGATCTTCAACAAGCGGAATATCCACACGAGATTTCCACATTTTTCACTCTTTTTCACTCTTTTCAGAGATGAGTACTTTGTGAGGCTGAGGCATTTTTTGGTGAACTTCATTTTAGTCAGATACGACTGAACATCGGTTTCAATATTTTTGCTGACTCACTTACTGGGATCTCGTATGCCACAGAGAAGGAATAACATTACTGCGCCCTCTGGTGCGACGTAGAAGGCGACTAATTGGAGGTTGAGCAAGGGGCTGACAGCCTCATCTTGTAAAACAAATGCTACAGAAAACATCACAGCAAGAGTGTGTGAATATTTTAAATAAGCTTCCTGCAATAAGGCTAGCTGCAATGAGGGACGAAATGCAAAATGATGATGACAGACGGTCAGGGACAATTATCCTTTCAAACATGCACAGATAGATGGACTATATTCCACAGAATGGCCACAAATAGATTTACGTCGGGTAGCATGTGATTATAATAAAAGCTGTTATTCAAAGACGATTAAAATAGTCTTAATTATTACGCTTAGATTGACTTGGACTGACTGTATGAATACTCTTAACTTTGGCACAGTTTATGATATTCTTGACTTAGACTGACTGTATAACACTTTTGATTAAGGCTGAATGTATGAATTATATTGACTTTAGCCTTTTTGATGTTCTTGACTTGTACTGATTATATGACACTCTTGACAAGGCCTTTTTTATATTTTTGACTTAGACTGACTACATGACACTCGTGACTTAGACATTATGATATTCTACCTACTTTTGGAACTAGCAAAACCTTAAGCTGACCGCTTCCGTAGTTGCTTTAGTTATGCAGGTACTTTACCATGGATTTCTTAACCCCACTCTGTCAAAACTAAGAATTACACGACTTTCTAAAGATATCTGCATTCACGAGTCATGAAATCTCTAACATACACCTACTGACAACTCTTTTTTTCAGTTCATACAATGTTTTCATGAGTATTTGTCACAAAATACGTTTGTTCTCTTTTTCTGGTCTTCACTCTTCTCCGGCATTAGTGCTCTATAATTCCGTTTACGTTCTAATTCTTTTTTTTTTCTATTATCTACGCTTTCCCCGATTGAGGTCATCTGGTCACACTTCTCTCCTACCCCTCTCTCCTGGTTATTTTCTCCTTTGTTATCGGTGACGCTTGGCGAAAGAGCGAAACAGCCACACTTACTTTTCGCATATCGCCAGCCCCAGACGGAGTAAGAATTTACACTGAGCGATATTCCTATTGTTAACCTAGACTCTTTGTCTGGGAAGGTACACGAAACCACGTTGTCGCATTATAAGGTGCTAGTTCGCAGATATGACGGGCCCAAATGCACGACCGATTTCATTGGGATGTAGGAAGAAAACAATCTTATTAAAGATTAAGACACGAACAGTGATGTAACACTTCCAGCAGATGGAATTTGTTGTGATAATCTAATACGAGAAAGTAACATCTCGGAGGAAGTTATCAATGATAAATCTGTGAAGAAGTGAGTTGTAAACATGATAAGTAACAACGGAAGTGGTAAGACCTTATATTGCTATAGAGTTTGAAAATATAATGTAAAGGGCAATATCTTTTGTTGTCATGTAATAATGTTCTACATGAGGGTAGTGGTGGTAACCCCTACCCAAATCACATACCTATTTGCAATTGGCTTGGCGTTTTAGATGCTAAGATATATTGCTCCTGATTGGATTACTCCTCCAAGTAGCAACATGGGTGTGTAGGCGAAAATCTGCTTATATTCTTCAGCGTTGTAATATTTCATCACTGACTTCCAATTTCATCAACAGAAAATCATAGACAGCCAGGAACATATATTATGACCACAATTTAGGACAGGCCATAGGACTGGACGTGAATTCTAAAATTAGAAGAGAGTAACCTCAGAGTCATCACGCTGCGCCTTAAGTTATAGGATCCAACTTCAAGTGCACTCAGTTTGAAAGCTACGGTTTGTTAAACAATAGACGGACGTTTTCTATGTGCTCGCCCGAAAAAAAACCTCGGAGTAAGTTGTAATTTGTACATTTTGCCATTTTATGTTTGCTTTTTGACATGTTTAATTTGCTTGTGGATGTACAGATGCATATGAGGTTGGCAACCTCATCACTGCAAATAACTTGACACATGAACCATCACTGCTTCGGGTGGGTTTCATCACAAGGTACCAATAACAGAAATGGCTCCAGGCTCCATAGACAGGAGGGAGTTGATGATAAAATCATGGTGTATATATTTATTATACTAACACTTTAGTAATACTGTAGGTATGTTTATGTACATTTCAGTTTTCTTCCACTGTCCAGAAGCACTTTTACCCGACTCACTAGGGTTAAAATAAACACTCGGGGAGGGTAATATTTCTGAGGAAGATGACGCATGAAAGAAGAGGTCTCCTGATGCTCATATCAGGAAACCCAATACTCAAAAGAGACATTTAATTCCCTCTTTATATGTGGTACAAGAGACCAGCAGTCGACGCTAGACACAAACAACGTCTTGAAGACGCTTGAAAACCTTTGTAATTACCTCAGTTTTATTGCATGAGACTTGTTACAGCCATCAGATTTGACTATCGCAGAAAAGTTCAGTCCAAGGCACATGTGAGGACCACCAGCGGCTGAAGCAGATGCCAACCGACCCCACACTGGAAGTTAAGTACGATAACAGCGCAACCAAAGAAAATTTCACAATTTTCAACAGTTTAAATCACCCGATGATGATAAATATAATCATTTCTTTTTTATAAGCAACTTCATTTAGTTTAAATTGTTAAACTGTAAGTGATTATTAAACCTGTTTATCCGTAACTGTAAAAATTATTCACGTTTAAGTGAAGTGTATGTCTGTACCCGTATCACTCATATTGTTCTAACTATATAAAGAGATAGAGCTATAAGATTAATAGTTGCTTAATCACATTCAGCAGGGGGCTCAGAAATACGTGCGAAAATACATGCCTCACAGAAGGGGATATGAGAATAATAAGCTTATGACAGCTTAGAAGATCTAAGTAGTTATGCTTGCTTTTCTTTAAAACCCCCTGAGGCTCCCTTAAATAGAAGTATTATTCTTCTATTTTTATCTCTGCCAAAAGTAATCTTGAGCGAAGGTTGATTCCTTTGAAGAACACTTTTTTTATAATCTAAGTTTGACCATTGTTGGACCGCTACTGCAGAGCATGGGAGGAAATACGTCACAGTTCGTACTTGTAAATGTTATAGCTTTAACTTTAATTTAAATATACCCGTATAATTGCTTTCTTACTCTCTCTCTCTCTCGCTCTCTCTTTCTCTCGCTCTCTCTCTCTCTCTCTCTCTCTCTCTATATATATATATATATATATATATATATATATTTATATTTATATATATATTTATTTTTATATATATATATATATATATATATATATATATATATATATATATATATATATATATATATATATATATATATATATATACGTGTGTGTTTGTGTATATACGTGTGTGTGTGTGGTCGGTTACTTAACAGGATGGTAATATTAATTACGCGTTGCTGAAATTAAGAATGTCTTAATTGAAAACATTTTGAGAACTGTATTATTGCACGCAGAAATGTGAAAAGGAAATTGTGACAAAACCTTTTGTACATGTACTTTTGTGCCCTTCTCTCTTCCCTTCATCGTCCTATTATTGGACATATGTTCTGCACCTACATTATTTTTGCTCTTACCACTCCTAGACTTGTTTACCTTTCGTTAGGTGAATAGTATTAATACCAGGTTAATTAGACAGGTCAGCGGATAATACGTTTATCAACTAAGTCGTATAGTCACCTTTGAAAGAGGCGATCTTTATTGACAAAATATGACCCTGCAGAGTACAGAGAGACAGCCATATTGTTTGTCTAAGCTGCCGGCGATCCGTATCTGTCCGGCTGGCGGATGCACGGAAACACAGGTGATATACGTAATCGCTTCCGCTGGACCATCTTTGTATCAATATTACTGATAATCTGTCTGGGGAGACACTTATGTGGGAAAGCATCTAGACAGGAAGTAAGTTCACAGATTTGTTTGTGAGTTTGCATAAAGATGCAGTCGGAAGTATTACCGCCATTTTAAAAAGAGGCCACGCGTTGGAATTTTAAAATTTGATATTTTAAAACACGCGGGGGATATTATGATTTAACACCCCGACCAATTTAGTTCTAAAGAGCTTACCATTGGCTTAATTTTAAAGACGGAATAGACTTTGAAGTTCATTGGAAAATTCGTCGGAAGTACAATCTGGGATTTGAACTGAGAAACGAAAATATAATCTAGCGAAATCAGAGTCACAAATCAGACTGCATCGCAACGACAAATTAGCAACTCACAGGAGCCAGAGAAGAATCGGACAAAGAATTCCAAACTTATAAGTGACAGATCGAAGTATTTGGGCAAGTTTGAAACTTAAAAGTAAACCAGGTTTTTTTAAATACAAAGACTGGAAACTTAAAAGACCAGGGCAGAGTATATTGGAACTTTGAAACTTAAAAGTAAACCGGCATTTTAAATATAAAGACTGGAGACCTAAGGAAGCAGATCACCCGTCATAAGAGGAATACTAAAATTGCCCAGACTAAGTGATTCGAAAGCATCTAACCTAAGTTGTTGTGTCCATTCTAAACTGTGCCAGAAGATTGTGTTCCCAAAAGTTACTTTGGAGTAAGTGTAAGCACTTATTTTACAAATGTGAATTTGGCATGTTGTCCGTGCTAAGTGGTTATAAATGAGGCTGGCAACCCCAACATTTGACAATAATATATTCATAATACACTTGTTGCGTGCATATTTTGACGCACATATTACAAAAATCGATATGGCTATTTAATATGGAAAAGATATAGACGGTCATTCATTTGTGTATGAAAATGCTGTCTATGGTAAAGCTAGATAACTCATGATTGATTTACACTTTTGATCATAGGAGTAATCGTTCTTGATATTGATTCGGCGCATGGATATGACACCCATGTCCGTACTTATTTGTTAGGGCCAGAAAATATATTAATTTGCTTATTATGTTTATGGCCTGAATTCATATGTATTACATATTATTAGTACAAGTAGAATCAGTCCTATATTGTATATTTGGATGGGTAGGCAGGACTATATTCTTGTTATGCCGCTCTAGCGGAAGTATGAATTGTCTTGACAAGTCGTGATGAGTTCCGAGGTACCGTTTACAATGGCGGTTACGCATTTTCCAGGGCTGGTATATTCTTCAGTAAAAATGATTTACGAAGTGGTTTTTCTTCTGTAGGAGATTGTGTCTCTACTAGAGTTTGTGTTAGAGACTCTCCTAATGTACGGTACCATGTATGATTCGGACTCCAGGTAATTCCAGACCCTATTTTTTTGATGATCTCATGTCGGTTAGACCTAGCTGGAATATTATGCTTCGCAACGCTAGGGTCGTGTTTGTATCGACAAAGATGACGGGCTTCCATACAACAATTATGTCTACGTGAAGTAACTGGATTACTGTAGAACTGTATGGAGAAACTTTAGGAAATCATTCATATGTATTTCGAATTAACTTTGGCTTATATATATACCCTCCTGTGAGCGAGTGAGCGACAACTCAGGAAGGCGGCCATGTTACATTCCTGTCATCGTATTTTTGAATCACTGTCCAAAGAACGGGGCATGTATCTTACTATTCGGACAGTGGCAAGGAGATCTCAATTTTGATAGAAACCCCTTCCATGGTTTCATAATATGATATAAACTGTGAACATAAAGCAACTTTAGTTACTTACCGATCCGCCTTCACTGACGCGCTTAGTCAGATAGGGGATGCGGCCATTATGTATCATGACATTAGAAGCTATTGATGTACTACCCATTATTTATGAAGGTGTCATGACTTGGGATCTACTATGTATGCCTGCAAATTGATGTGTCAACCTGTACCCATGATTTACTCGTTATGTCCCAGTGTGTGCGTCTAAATAAACTGTGTAAACAAAGATTCCAGCAGTCTGCATTGGTGCCTTGTAGACACAAGTGAATGAGTGTTTAGATTGGTCAGAACACGAACAGTACACCATTCGCGTTAATCACACTCTACACTTCTACTCCATATATACACCATCCTGCGTCGGTTGAATTGACCAAGTTTAGGGCCTGCTTCCCCTGGAGCCTTAGAGGGAAACTACTGCTTACAGCTGCCTTTGCCTTCCCTAACTCAGGACTAGGGTGAGTTACCCATTTACAGCTGGGTAGACTGGAGCATGCCTGATCTCAGTAACACCATACACCACAATTTACACAGATGGTTTACAGATACCCAGAAGAATATTCATGATTTATAATCACCTTCCCTGAGTAACGCTGTGCGTACTCAAAAAGATTATTTTCAGAGAGGCTAACATCGGTGGGTGGACAGCGAGACAATGCGCCTGTTAATCTTCCAACCAAATGTACTTAGCAGATGCATTTGTTATTTTTATTTTGTCTGAAGTTCGTGGAACGAAGCTATCAGACTGTTCGTGGAACGAAGCTATCAGACAGTTCGTGGAACGAAGCTATCATACTGTTCATGGTACGAAGCTGCAAGACTAAAGTTTCGACGTCACTAGTTGTAAGTTAAAAGCAGGGAATCAACACTAACCGCCTAAATTGGACAAGTTATGCGAAGAAGTGCCCGTATCACAAAAGAATTGACGAAACCACGGCTGTAGGATTCACTTAGACCAGCTAAGTTTATTAAGGAAACAGCAAAAGGACAACTGTTTTTTATATCCTCAAACCAAGTCTCAGTGAAGACAATTTTATTTACATCTAAAATTCACCATCATTTCATCGCTATTTTAACCTGCTAAAACTAATTGATTATTAAATTTGTTACACGTTATTGTAAAAACAAAACAATCATAGCTGATTCAGTTATTATAGGTATGAAACCAAACGAATGAGCAAGACTCTTTAATATATATACATCTAGACATATATTTTACATATATAGAGCAAATACTTATAAAGTAATTTCGATGGATTTACACCAGCTGAGGGCTTGAACGGGCTAATACCATTCCTTAATTCGTCACAAAAGGCGACGGATCAAATATAAGTTAATAGTGCTCCTTTATGCAGCATTATTCTTGACTTCTGAAAACATCTTGTGGATTCTCCCTTGAGATAGAAGCGTCATTATCCTTCTATCTACAACTCGGCCAAGAGTAATCTTGTGCGAAGTTAGACACCTTTGAAGACTCATATTAGATACTATTGAGTGTTGGCCACTGGTGGACCACTACTGCAGAGCTAAGCGGAGGCAATTCCGTGACAATTATGGAATAAATATTTCACCGTTTGTTTGTTGACCTAGACTGACTATATGACACTCTTGACTTTGACTTTATGATATTTTTGACTAAGACTGACCGTATAACACTCGTGACTTCAATGCATATAAACATTTCTATGACACCAATGGAAAACCCGAACATATTTCGGTCACATGCTTGTTAAACATGCACCACCAGAGGCTGGCATCTAGAAATGCATTAACTGCATATCGTCTTCTTCTTCAAGTACTATGCCTGGTGTGGTAGATGATCACGTCTGTCTATAACCTTCTGTCTCCAGAACAGGTTACTAATTCTGTTGTTGGCTTCTGTTGGTGCCGTGGTGTCAAACTGTCGAGTTCTGTTGTTGCTTCTGTTGATGCCGTGGTGTCAAACTGTCGAGTTCTGTTGTTGCTTCTGTTCATGCCGTGGTGTCAAACTGTCGAGTTCTGTTGTTGCTTCTGTTCATGCCGTGGTGTCAAACTGTCGAGTTTCGTCTCGCTTTGTCGTTCCATTTATTGTCTATCACAGGATTTTCCAGGTTTCTTTTTTCTGTTCATAACGTCGCCTAAGAAAGTAGGTTGCTTACTTCTAATGTTGAGTAATGAGCTATTAAGACACCCTCATTACTATTTGTTATCTGCCCATGGCATTTTAAAAACATTTTCCTGTAAAACAACATCTCTGTGGCCTCTAGTACTTCCCCTACTTGTTTCCTAATTGTTTATGACTCACTTCCGTATGTCAGGATTGGTTCTATATAACACTGAAGAACTCTGTTTCTCACATCCACTGACAAAGAATTGTTGCATAATAACTTTTCATTTTATGGAACGATGCTGTTGCGTGGGTAGTTCTACCCTTCGCCTCTGAGACCCATCTTCCACGTTATTAACACGTCTAGGTATTTGAGTATATTGGATTAACTGCATATACTGATTTTCTTCTGGAAGGAATTACATGTATTACCATTTTGTTACATCTATAAAGTTATAGGGCTAATTAGTGCTAATTTACTCTGTTCTTTCCTTTATTTTTTTATCTTTTCGACCGCTGCACTACTATAGTAGTGAAGCTTCGTTAAGCATCAGACTTGTTTCCTTTTTAGACGTCAAGTTGTGTGACATAATTTGTGCGCTCTCTTCTCCTCTCCGGCAGTATTGAACTACATTCGTCGTGCGTACTGAATTAGGTGCATTATTCTGTTGTTAGCACTCTCTTTTCCCTACTGTCATTGTTCACGTTTCACGCGTCGATGCATGACAGGGCCATACAAGCGTATCACCCATCCCTGAGAGATTAACTGAGTCCCTAAAACGTGATAATATCACATTGACGCCAGGTAAATGCGAGCATGAAATGTTTGCTTATGATTGCATAATTACTTCCGACTCGACAGGAAAAATGTAAGAAGTTGAAACGTAAACATTACCAAGAATAGTCGGATAAAGCAACTTCATATACGGATGATGACAGTTTGAAACTTTCAAACGCATGAATCATACAGAATGATGCACGAGGAAAAGTTTTCATAATATGATCTTTGAATGTATTGGCTGGCGTCTGGGGCGCCAATAAACAACCGTGCTGGTTGGGAGTTTGTCAGAAAACGCCAGGTGGAAGCGTGGGCCGGGAACTTACGATATAACGTAGGAAAGGTTTGACATACGGCACTGCATTCCTGAAATCGTCAAAGTAGACAGGATTCTAAATTTTTTAAGAACGGAAAAACGTATTAGAGCATCTTTTTTTCCAGTGGAAAAAAAAAACTCGCCAATAGTAATACGGAACCGGACTCCTATAGAAACTACTCACTAGTCACAGAGAAATTCTAGAATAAGAAATAATATCCCAGACGTGTGCTCGAGGCATCTGTGTTCAGTTGCCAAGACTATTTACCTAAGCAAGATGTCTATGATTTGCCTAGTTACTAGGGTGAGTTGTACATATATTTATACTTTTAATTTTACTGGTTATACTAGCTAGGAGTGTTAAAGATTCATCCGAAGCTGGCAACCTCAGCATGTGAAAAGGATACATTCGTGAACCACCACAGCAAGCGCTGGTGATTGCTTCATGCTAGTTCTCGCGGAAGAACCAAAAACAGAGGTAATTCCAAAGCTTGAGATCGACACGTGAAACCTACATCCCACTGGTGGTAAAGATCCCTGCCTTGAATGGAAGTGGTTACATCCAGAATCCTTGGAGACGTGCCCTTGCCACAGAGACGAAGTGACGGACCTAGATTTCAGCAAGTTGGAAGCTAAGTTATAAGTTGAGCAGGCCACCTCAAAAGACTAGATTTTTATCTCCCAAACCGAGATCTATGATGAGCTATAATTTCTCATAATTACCATTTCATATTTATTTACATTTGTTTCAAAGTAACTGATCATTAAATTTGTTATATCTTGATTTTGACAAATTCATTATTAAAAATTTTTTAGTTGAATTAATCATTACAGAGAGAAAGTCATATGTATGATACCAGAAACATCTAGTATATATTCATTAATATACTTATCGTATCTATATCGAGCTAATAAAAGGAATTTCGTTGAATTAAATCAGTTCTGGGGCTTGAACGAGCAAAAATCATTTATATCTATCCTCACAAAAAGGCAGCGGTTCAGATGCAAAGCTCACGTGCTCATTCAGCGTTGTTCTTGGCTCCTGAACTATCTTGTGAACACTACCTTGAGATAGAAGCATCATTATCCTTTTATCTATAACTCTGCCAAAAGTAATGTTGTGCGAAGGTAGACACCTTGGAATACCCACATTAGATACTCTTGGTTTTGGCTACTGTTGGACCACTACCGCAGAGCAAAGGGGAGGTAACCCGTGACAAGTTGAAAATGTTCAAAGAATGATGTGATCAGTCTGTTGGTATCTCCATAGAGTTTGTCCAAGAATAGTGCTAGTGACGGCCATCTGTGTCTTCTCTGTTCCTCAGATGTTGGGCAATTCTGTAGCAGATGTTCAGTGCCGTTGTTACACTCGTCAGTAGTTCCAATCTTTATTGTGGTTCAATTAATGGAGCCTCAACCTCTTGTTGCCTGTGGGGAGTCTGAAGATCACCACTTTTTCCCTTCTGTTAGCTGGCCAGCCAGCATTATGCCAGTCAGCATTATGCCTTATTTACAAATGTCACACATAAATTAATACACCATGTATTAGCTAAACTGTTTGTTTTTTAATCTGCTAATGCACGGCCATGAAACGCGTGCGTAGGAAAATGTGCGCCACTACGCCCATTTGAAATGTTTCATTCCAGTTATTAATTATGATATGATTAGTTGGGATGTTCTTTGTAATTGTTTGAAGAATTTTTTCTTTTCATATAATTCTGAAATTAGCCTTCCCTTCTTTTAACAAAACTAAACGTATGTTTTCTTGTATAATTTTTGAAACTATTTCTGTTAGAACTATTGCGCCCTTCGATACAATTTGACCATCCCCAGTTTGTTTATGTTTAAATATGTTCTGAGTTTCTGTTGTGCCAGTGTGTAACATGGGATTCCTCTTTTTGTTTTGCATTTTTTTACTGTCAGTACATCCTTTCTTCCCCGTGTAGTTCCATGAACTCTCTGACCAGAGGACAATGAAAGAATAGGATTACCACCCCCCTCAGGCATGTCGTAGAATATGAGGTTGTATATAGGGCTGGCAACTTCATCATGTAATATACATTGCCACCGGAACAACCGCTGTAAGAGGATGTGAATGCTTGGTGCAGGCTTCCTGTAAGGAGACCTGCTACAATGGTGGCTCTATGCTCCATGAAGAATACAAAGAAAATAATGATAATGATGCTGAGAATGATGATTGATGTCTTTTCTGTCAGTCAATTTTCCCCTTCAAGCCTTCTCTAATTTCTTCCTTCAATCACTTTTCACTATCGTCATCTGGTCTGTTTCTACCGTTCTACCAAACTATTATTACCCCAGAACAAACCGCACTGTACCATCTTCTCACTGCTCTCAGCTTGTCTCCCCTTTTATTTTAACCAGATCGATATATTCAGAAATATCGACCAGGGTCACTAGATTCCCAGCACCCCCCCAACCCTCCCTTCCTATGCTCCAGACTTACTGCCAGTGGCCTTTCTGCCAAAAATGCGAATGTTTGTTCAGAAATTGTTCTGAAATTTATAACATTGTAAGGCCCCTTGCTAGGGGGTTTAATCAATACGAACGGAGCAGAAGTTATTAATATTTGTTAAGCTTTAAGCCTCTTTCCAACAAAACGGATAGTAATTCTTACAAATATTATGGGTTAAAGGGAGAGAAGCAGAAACAAGAGAAGAGGGGTTAAATGTGTCTGATTGTAAATGGTAGGAGTGGATTTAGATCCACTATATATTGGTAAATGAGAGGCGAGAACACGCAGGATAATTTTTAAAAAAATTACTGCATCTATTGTTCCACCATCTGTTTCTGGATATTAACTGTTTCCCCTACACCCGTTGTTATTTTCAGTTCCTTGCATTAAGTTAGTTTTATGGGATGTTTTACGACACGGAAACAAAGCAGGAGAGATAAAATACAAACCAAACTCTAGCTGTTAGTTGACTCAGCAGGAAACAAAATTAAAAATTATTATAGGCAGAATTATGGTGCCATAATTTCTGTGTCAGCGCCATGTTAGCCTAGACCAGCCCTGGCATGGGGGAATAGCTACATCAACGTGTTCACATCGCTTCTAGGACCAGTTAGACTATTATGTGAACAATGCGATCGCCTAGGGCTGCAAAATTTGAGGGCGGCAAAATAGAATGAACTAAGCGTTTGGTATTGTGGGAAACATTTGTAAATCCGATGAAAATAAAAACACACACTTATTTTTTGTGTGCCCCTTCTTCACCACTGTAAATATCCTCGCATGCATATATTTGTATTAGCACATTTATGTGCATGTTTCGTGTTCTTCACTCTGTGTGTACTAGTTAGGGGCGCTAAATGAGCCGTTCGCCTAGGGCGTCAAGAGCCCTGTTTGCCTAGGTCACAAAAGACTCTCTCTTTGCCTATAGCACCAAATATCCCGTTTGCCTAGACGCTAACTAAAACTTTTTGCTTAGTCTGCTAAATACCATGTTTGCCTAGGGCGCAAAATACCTCGCTAGCCTAGGGTGCAAAACAACGTTTTTACCTAGGGCGCCAAATACCCTGGTCGCTCTAGACACACTGACTATGGCTCCATTAGGGCATGTCGGCGACTAATATGAGATTAAGCATAAGGCTGGCAAGTTCATTATATAAAAGCAATAGCTACAGACACTACCTCTGCTCGTGCACATAAACAATTTGATGCAGGCTTCCTGCAAGGTCACCAGCTGCAGTAATGGTTCTTGGCTCTGTCACGAGAGGTTCAGATGTTATTAAATGAAAGAAATCCTGGACAAAAAGATGTATCAGATGATACCAGGATAGTGCCAGATAAGAGACTGGTCTTATGAGAAATACCCCCTTCTCTGAAAAGAGCAAGGGTGTATCGACAATCAAAGGTAGGGTCAAGCTGTATAAACCTTCAAGTAGGATGATAGTGTTTGTTACTGAAGGTGTAATTGCTACCTCTCAAGATCCTCCCTTGAATAATGGTTATTAGTTTTGTATTGACTCTGCTAGGGGATTAATTAGTTACTTAAATATGTAATAGATACATATAACCAACAGAACCTTAACTCAATTTAAATAATTAAGTAAGACTGATTATATATATATATAAATATATATATATATTTACAATTTATTGATCCTATACCGTTTCTCTTTTCGGTTAGGAAAAATGATAAAGAATTCAAATGTTTTTAAAAGATAAAATAAATAAGCATGGAATGTCCATTTCCACAATAGTTAAATATGATAGAGTTATATTCCAAATATTAATTATTTCACATTAATATATATGACACTTTCACTGGACTGTAAAGTTGGTATTTAGTTTATTAAAGTCCTTTATGAGTCATCACTCAAATTGTTTTTGTTGTCATTAGTAAGTTATTTCTTATTACTATGTTGCTCGATAGGCTGACTCCTGGTATGGTGTTACCACGTATCTCCAAAAATGCGAAGCATCCACTATAGCCAGGATCACAAAAGGTCTGGATCTCCAGGCTGGGAAACATAGGTTGTCTAGTTCTAGATATACTGAGAACGTTTGCACCACAGAGTCCCTCAGAAGTGAATGTCTCGTACAATCTTAGTAGTTGCAGGATAAAACCTGTAATATAAATAATCACAACCCTTGTATGGTCCAGCACTATGCTATCCACACACACAATGGACGTAACAAACAGTTTCAGACATGGTGCTAACAGTTCCACAGGACAATTTACCTCATTGTCGTAGATTTTAGATAGGAGTATTAAGACTAGGGGTGGGTCCCTTCTGAATAGGTTGCAATGAGTGATAGATACAGTGAGAGCTGGTGAAAAAAGCAATAGAATTTCCCCCACGTGAGATGATAGAATGTGATATAGAGGCTGTCTTTGAGAATCGAGATAATCTTCTCTCTCTCACCTATCTTCTACGACCGCTTTTAAAGGCGTCAGACAGTCTAAACACAGATATATATTACATAAATCTCTATCTACTCACAGGCACGCACATACACGTGACGACAGTTAAACACACAGACGTGGGAAATCTATAACCATGTATATATATATTATCTGAACGAGCTGACCAACGCACTGATTTAGTTCAAGAGAGATTTTATTTATCATGTAAAACCTTCTCACCACACCAAAAATACATCAAGGAAAAACATATACAAATAGTCATAAAATTTAAGAAAAATGCTACAAGGATGATATCCCCGTTATGATCTTAGCTCTAGGTTTAGCCCACAGCCCCGTTAAGAGAACAGATGATGGCCCAAAGAGTTATAGATACTTAGGGTTGAGTCTAAGAGATTTCTTTCTTTCTCGTAACTATATGAACAGAGTTGGATAAATCTGATTTAACCTAAGAAAACAGAAACTCTAGCATTTTGTAACAAATTCTGCAGATTAAAAAAAAATAAGTTAAGACAGCAAATGTGTGACGATAATACACCGGTAAAATAACACTCAGACCTGTGTACTCTCATTCATCCAGCCATGGCCTTTCTTGCACATATATACTCACAACTTTGCTCGCTGCCTCTGGGAACATAATAATTCCAGGACCTTCACACAGACCCGAAAAATGCAGTCAGCGACCAAGAAACCCCCAGTTCCAAAAGACGTACTGAACTCTCTGTCTCAGGGAACCGATTCCTTGGGTGTTCTAATTTTTTCTCGAATGTCTGATTAAGTCACATAAAATTTGTCCAGGCACGAAAGTTAGCAGAGCACAATGTCATTAGCTTTGGATTCTAGGATTTAAGGAATGTCAGATCGGTGTCTACTTCCCGGAAGGTACTATATTTGGTCACCACACTACTAGTCACAATCTCTGTCGGAATGTTTAATGTTTCTTGTAATATTCTCGCCGCCAGGCAGCATGTACATTTAAATTTGTGGAGCAATATGAACTGGCTCAAAAGCCCAATATATATTTCTAGTCTTTAGAAACCGTTAGTGGGATTGCTATTACTGTCTCTCTCTGTTGGCATATGCACTGTCAGATTAGGGTTACTTGAAACAAAAAAAAAAACCCACGTGGTTAAAGATAGGAACTGTCTATGCTTCACACAAATATGTCTCTTTACTAAACGCTGGCAAGTTGGGTACCACCGTTTCACTATATAGAAGAAAGAACACATATCAAATAATTTACATATATGTACTCATTATAACTTACATTAAAAAAAAAACAAGCCGACCGCTTGACTTATATTTAAAACTTCCCGTAAAATAAGTTATATTAAATAAATCAAACATCATGAATTAGAAAATACATAAGTATTTCGTCAACACTCAATGATGTATCTAGCGTTATAAGTTTAGTTTTTTTTTAAATATATTCTCTCGTCTGATTATTTAGAAGTTAAATTAAATTTCTTTATTAGCCGACTGAATTTAAGCAAGAAATATAATTTCTGTTTTCCACTGAAACGCGTCACTAGAAAATAATAAAGACTATATAGATTAAGCACTCTGTTCAAAAGAAGTAGTTTAAAATTAAATCGGCGATTTAACACTTAATCACTTCACAAAATTCTAGAGAACTACTATATAATATTTACCTCAAAAACACAGCACTATAGGATATCGCACAATTAAGAATGTTTACGCTTATATTTATGGAAGTCTAGAAGTTCGACAAATTGTCGCAACAAACTAAGAAACTTCGCTTAACAGCTCTACTCTTCGCGAACCACCTGTCTACTGCGATTTATTTGAGAAGAATGAAAATAAAGTTTCAAACTAGGTTTAATATCTGAAACAGACAAAGGATGAACTATCTCCCCCGCCCCGATCTCTCCCCCTTCTCATAACAGCTACGTTTAACTTAGAGGCGTGTCGTAACTGCCACCAGGGCGATTACGCACCTGCGTTGACAAACTGACCCGGAAAAAGCGCGTGTCAGTTGCAAATCTCAGACAACCGTCTGCCGTGCCACGAGTAATCTCACCCTTCGTTTAACAAACTGACCGAGAAACGTGCGTGTCAATTGCAAATCTCAGACAACCGTCTGAAACTGCGACTATAAGGTGTAAATATTCGCTCCTACTTAAGCGTTCGGCCCGGAAAACCCGCGCGTGACAGGTGCAAATGTAGACAAAAGTCTGCTCTATGTCCAGCGAGACGAATTTTTCGCACATTTACGTCTTACCTGCGCGACTGACATCTGATGCAATAAGGTTACTAGTCAGTATGAGAAAGAAAAACGATGATGGCAAAGATATATATTTTTCGCAGCGAGTGATGCGAAAAAAATACAGGAAAAACAAGTACGGAAAGATAATAAAATAAAAGGATGCGGGTGAGAGAATAGGAAGAAGATGTAGGCAATTTAATGATATAAAGACCCACGTGACAGGACGTCCCCCCTTAAGATATGGAAGCACTCCATGTCTACGTTATGGAATTAAATTTCCTATAACCGTAGCTTCGGGGTGTCTGTCTTCTTCCTTCTCATCTTCCCCCTCCATCTCTCTCCAATTCCTACTCAAGTCTACTCCCCAAAGTTTCCTTCCTCTGGAATGTCTCCCATGCGCGCTTGAAAGAGCGTCGCCGCTTCTGACATTTTTGAAAGATTTCCTGTGATAGCAGTGGAATATCCCTGCCACTATCATCATCTTCGTCAGCTCTAGCGATCGTCAGGAGATGGTCGGAGGTTGGCACTGGTCTTTCCAAGTATCTCTTTAAGAGATTTAAATGGAAAACCTTCTCCTTTCCTTGAATAGAGATCTGGTAGTTAGCCTTAGAAATCTTTTTCCGGACGGTAAACGGCCCTTGCCATCCGATCTTCAGTTGGTTGTTCTCGGTAGGGAGTAACACCAAAACTTTCTCTCCTGCTTCCAGTTCTCTCTCTTTCGCGACTTTCCTGTATCGGTTAGCGTGCTTGGTGCGTGCTCGCTTAAAGTTAGTCGTTGCTAGGTCCCACCCTAGTTTCAACCGTTCCTTTAAACCCGACACATACAGTAGAACTCCATTTATCCGAACCCCATGGGACCGAGCATCGTTCGGATAATCAAATGTTCGGATAATTGGATTACATAATGTATCGAGTACATGTACACATATTTCTAAAAATAATTAACCATCACAAGGAAATTACACTATAAAACATATTTACTTGTACTGTAATAATAATACCCACACTGTATTAGATCACTGTATCACCAAAATCTTTCATTACATTTTGCAGTGCATGTACTACTTGTATTAATTATTTTTTTTTTTTTAAGAAAGAGAAATGTTTTCAAAATAACATTACAAACGATTCAAAACCAGGCGCAACTTACGTATACATGTACTTGCACAGATGTAACCCACTATTTAAATTAATGAGGAATCCTCTTTTGCACCAAACTGGATAGTCTCCTTTTGGCTGCTAAGTCCCGCATTCTCTTCAACAGCAGAAGCTGTATAGGACAGCTGTCATCTTCTTGCTCGTACCAAGCCATCGCTGTTTCTAGTGCTATAAAGGCCTCTTCAGGACTTGGTCGACGTTTTGGGTTTTCTTCATAATCTACAAGTACATCATGTACTTCTGAGGAGTCTTCATCATCGGTCACTACATGTATTTGGTTTTCTTCTTGCACAAAAGACAAAATTTCTTCGTCATTCAAAAACTGAAAACCAGAATCATTATCATCTTCTAGCCACATGTGTGCATCATCTTTGTCACAGGCCGAAAATCCGGGCATTGCTTGAAACAGTTCCACAACTTCATTTATACAATCATCATTTGTGTCTACTGCAGTAGTTTCATTTCCTCCTTTTTTCCCAAGCAATCTACTCCAAGCCTTGTTGAGATTATCTTGTGACAGGGTGGTCCAAGCATCAGCTAACATATAGCAGCAGTCTTTGAGATTAAGCTTTTTGGAAAACGCCACCACACTTTCTTCATCTTCAGCCAACAATTAACGACGCAGGACTTCCTTCTTGTACATCTTTTTAAGCTTTGCTATAACACCCTGATCCATTGGTTGAATCAGTGCTGTTACATTGGGAGGCAGAAAAAATTACTTTAAAATTTGCATCAACTGCATTCAATGTATCCGTCTCTGGATGAGATGGTGCATTGTCCAGTAGAAGAATTACTTTTCCAGTTTTCTTTTCTTGTTCTCTCAACCTCTTCACATTTGGGATGAACTGATTTGTATACCAATCAAGAAATATTTCACTTTTCATCCAAGCACTCTTCTGTGCTTTGTAGCACAATGGGAGACATGTCACATTCTTTAAACAACGTGGTTTTTTGGCTTTACCGATCATTAGCACCGGTAAACGATGACTTCCACTGGCATTCGCGGCTACCAAAATTGTTACTCTCTCTTTGCACTTTTTAAACACAGGGGAAGCTGCTTCGCGCTGAGATGCAAGTGATTTTTGAGGCAATGATTTCCAGCATAAGCCAGTCTCATCGGCATTATACACATCGAGTGAATAATCTTCTTCTTCCAAAAAAGCCAAGAATGTTTCTTTAAAATTTTCAGCGGCAGTTGCATCTCCAATTCTCGTATGCCATGACGAGATTTAAAGTTTCTTAACCATCCCTGGCTAGCCTTAAAGTCAGGAGGACAGTCAAGTTGATTGTTGAACTGAAGTGCCTTTTCACACAATAGAGAACCAGAGATAGTTTCCCCCTTTGCTTCTTCTTTGCACAAACCATATATACAAAGCCTCTTCCAATTTCAAATCTTTCTCCTGTCTCATGGTTTACGTTTCTTCGACCCATTTTCACTATCCAATTTCGGTGCAAAACTCACAATTTTATCCTTGTTACTTTTGATGTCAGAGACGGTAGCTTTCCCAACATTGGAAATCCTCGCAAGTGAAGACACAGTTTCACCTTTTCCTAGTCTCTTGATAATTTCTGTTTTCGTTTCAATTGACAAAACATTGCGGTTCCTTTTATATGCTTTAGACCTTCTGGAAGATTCCATATCGCACAGAGAAATACTTGCACACCAAAATTATTCTGCTGTAGTAGCAGACACAATTATTTTTTTTTTTTTCTCGAAAAAGTGTTCGGATAATCGGATGTTCGGATAATTGGGGTTCGGATAAATGGAGTTCTACTGTATTTACTTGCTGAGACAACTGTCTCATCCGCCTTCTCGTCTGTCAGAGACTGAAGTAAGGCTTCAAGCGGGCCCTTAATGGGTCTGCCGAATAAGAGTGTCGCTGGCGGAAATCCTGTGGAAGTATGAGGAGATTCTCTGTAGCCAAATAAAGCTCCAGGAATACAAAGGTCCCAATCTTCAGGTTTCACTTGTGCCAGTTTACTTAGAAGCATGTTGAGGCTTCCATTAGCACGTTCCACGAGCCCATTTCCGGTCTGAGTATATGGCTTAGTGTGGATGTGTTGGGTCCTCAAGATCTTAACGATCTCATCCATCAACAGGTTTCGGTATGGAGATCCGTTATCCGTCAACACTTGCTGCGGGAATCCCAACCGATTGAGAATCTGCACGAGGGCTTCTGCGACATGCTTGGCATCTGCGCATGTTAGCGGGATAGCTTCTGCCCATAAAGTGCATGTATCGACTAAGGTCAGGATGAACCTGTTCCTTCTTTTAGTCCTGTCGAAAGGCCCTAAAATGTCGATCACAACCCGTTCGAATGGTGTTCCCACTATTGGCATTTCACCCATGTGGACTGGGGGTGTCCGTTGCTTGCGTGGTACCCGTTGGCACTGGGCACAGGATTTGACGTACCTGATAATATCAGTGTTTACTCCTGGCCACCAATAATGAGTGGTTATACGTTGGTTTGTGGCGTTCTGTCCCACATGTCCGCTGAAGGGAAGAGAGTGCCCCATTTCTAGGATTTGGCTTCTGTACTGTTTCGGTACTAGGAGCTGGTTGTAACCTTGATCAGGCTTGCCCGTTCTCCGATAAAGTACGCCATCCTCAGAAAAAATGTCCCCGTGCTGTTTGGGTTCCTTAGCCATGGGCAGTTTCCTAAAGCAGGGTGCCAGAGTAGGGTCCTTGTATTGCGCTTCTTTAAGTTCCATAGGTAACAAATTAGGCGCAGGCTCCCGTTCCTTCTTGGTTTGCCCTCTTGTAGTTACTGCTGCCACAATCGGCTCTTCCGGTTTCCCAATACACACGTATCTCCCGCCAAGTATGACTGGGTAGATGGGATCATCCATAACAGCCGCTTTGATCACACCTCTGACAAAGTCAGAGTGTATCTCCACCAATGCGATGGGAAGCGCTGTAAGTGCATCACTCTTACGAACTCCACAAAGTTTGACGGTCTCTCCTGTCTCTTGACCGGGTTTAACCAGGTTTCTGGCAACAATGCAATCATAAGAAAGCCCCGAATCAAATAAGCAAGAAGTTTGAGAACCGTTCAAAGTAACAGTACCTCGCGTTGAGGGTCCATCTCCAACAGGTTGGGAATCACTGTCAATAATTCCACCTTGCGAGACTGTTAATAAGCATCCGATGCGTTTCGGCTCGGTGTGCTCGGTCTGATCATATGTCCCGTGTTCAGGGGTTCTCCCTTTGCCACCTTGTCCTTTCTGGCTACGCTGCCATGTTGGGCGGTCGGGTTGATCAGACTGTTTGGGGTGGTTGGGGTACTTGTTCTTGTAGAACTTGGATTTTTCAGGAGGGGGGTTTTGAGGTCCAGTTTCTCTGTGGTTATTTTGGTTAGAAGCATGAGAAGATTGCTCTAGGTTATGTTTTCGAAAATGCTCCTCTGTCGGTTTCCGCTTTGTGGCCGGTAGTTCAGCCAGCGCATTGTGATAACGCTCAGACTTTTCCTAAATGTCTTCAAGTTTTTCTGCCCCCTGCTCAGCGAGAAATCTCCGGGTATCCGCAGACAATGTGTTCTTTATTTGTTCTGTTAAAACAAATTCCTCAAGACCTTCGTAGGTTGAGGGGAGCTGCGAAAGCTCTAGGCACTTTGTCAGATAACCCTTCAAACGAGACGAGAACTGCTGAAAAGTTTCAGAATTCTCTTTCCGGCTGTTGCGAAACAGTTGCAGAAATTTGCGAGCATTCATTTCGAAGCGCTCCAGTAACGCTTTCTTCTACAGATCATAGTTGTCTTGTTGGCTGCTTTGCAGTTTGGCGTACACATCATACGCAGAACTTTTCAAAGCCTGGGAAAGCTTCATGTTCCACCGCGACCTCTCTAAACCGTACAGAGTTGCAATTTTCTCAAATTTTTCTAGCCAAGTGAGGAAGAATGAGGAGAAGACTCTCCATTGCTGGAGGTAGAGGCAGCACCACGGCTTTGGAACTCTAGAGTCTTAAGCGCCAGCTCATGCTGTCGTCGTTGCTCATTTTCTCTTTCCTCATGCTGTCTCTCCTCCCTCTTCTTCTCCTGCTGTCTCTCCTTCTTCTCCTTCTCATGCTGTCTCTCCTTCTCTTTCTCTCTTTCCTCATGCTGCATCCTGCGAATTTCCATTTCTTCATCCATCTTCTTCTGCTGTAATAGACGGTCTGCTTCTTCTTTCCTCCTAGCTTCTTCTTTTTTCCTCTTTAGCTTCAGCTGCTTTCCTCTCCGCATCATATCTCTCAAGTTCGTCCCTGACAAAAGCTTTCGCTTCCTCTCCTTCCAGTCCCTCCTCTCTCTCGCTTCTTCCCTGAGGAGTTGTCTAAGCTTTGCCCTCTCGGCCATATTATGTCAGTGACTGAGACTAGTGGAGAACGAAAATAGGAAAAAGGATACACTGGTTCCTACCACTTACGAGAAAAAAATTACCAAAAATCAAAAGATGATATATTTAACCCTGGGATACCTCCTCCAAAATAAAAATCTAACTATCGCTGCTATTAATCGGCAATAAAGCACCTAATGCAAAACACGACTACGCCAACTAAATGGTAGTTAAGATTACTTCTGAAAAATAAGTTGCTACAGTGGAAACAAAATAATTATTGTAAAAATTAAAGAGAAAAATAATCCCTTAATTTTAATCCACTATCAAGTTTACCCCTGAAGACAGTTAGGGTGAGGGAGGCCATTAATCTGGACAAATAGTCCGAAACGCACTCCTTAACTTTAGTTCAAACACCTTCCTGCTTCAGAACCCTTGTGAATGCTATACACTCACAAAACTTACCAGCGTTTAGTATTACAAAATCATTAATTAACATGTATTCCGACAAAATCAACCTGTAAACCAAATGTATAATGCTTCTTAATGCTGTGGAAAAAAACTTATCAGTTTGTGTGGTCAGCACGCCCGTAAACAGATCGTTAGTCTAGGGGATAAATTATTTAAAGATATAACAACTCACAAGACATCACACTCTTACTCTATTTCAGAATAAAGAATCTTAAGTTCAAAATCCAGATAGACGAGTCCACATTTGTCGTACTCGTCTTCCTATTCTAAGTTCAAAGACCGGAAACGAGCAACCATTTGTCGTACTCGTCTTCCTATTCTAAGTTCAAAAATCCTACGGACGAGAACCCATTTGTCGTAGATTTTAGATAGGAGTATTAAGACTAGGGGTGGGTCCCTTCTGAATAGGTTGGAATGAGTGATAGATACAGTGAGAGCTGGTGAAAAAAGCAGTAGAATTTCCCCCACGTGAGATGATAGAATGTGATATAGAGGCTGTCTTTGAGAATCGAGATAATCTTATCTCTCTCACCTATCTTCTACGATCGCTTTTAAAGGCGTCAGACAGTCTAAACACAGATATATATTACATAAATCTCTATCTACTCACAGGCACGCACATACACGTGACGACAGTTAAACACACAGACGTGGGAAATCTATAACCATGTATATATATATTATCTGAACGAGCTGACCAACGCACTGATTTAGTTCAAGAGAGATTTTATTTATCATGTAAAACCTTCTCACAACACCAAAAATTACATCAAGGAAAAACATATACAAATAGTCAAAAATTTAAGAAAATGCTACAAGGATGATAGCCCCGTTATATCTTACTCTAGGTTTAGCCCACAGCCCCGTTAAGAGAACAGATGATGGCCCAAAGAGTTATAGATACGTAAGGTTGAGTCTAAGAGATTTCTTTCTTTCTCGTAACTATATGAACAGAGTTGGATAAATCTGATTTAACCTAAGAAAACAGAAACTCTAGCATTTTGTAACAAATTCTGCTGATTAAAAAAAAATAAGTTAAGACAGCAAATGTGTGACGATAATACACCGGTAAAATAACATTCAGACCTGTGTACTCTCATTCATCCAGCCATGGCCTTTCTTGCACATATATACTCACAACTTTGCTCGCTGCCTCTGGGAACATAATAATTCCAGGACCTTCACACAGACCCGAAAAATGCAGTCAGCGACCAAGAAACCCCCAGTTCCAAAAGACGTACTGAACTCTCTGTCTCAGGGAACCGATTCCTTGGGTGTTCTAATTTTTCTCAAATGTCTGATTAAGTCACATTAAATTTGTCCAGGCACGAAAGTTAGCAGAGCACAATGTCATTAGCTTTGGATTCTAGGATTTAAGGAATGTCAGATCGGTGTCTACTTCCCGGAAGGTACTATATTTGGTCACCACACTACTAGTCACAATCTCTGTCGGAATGTTTAATGTTTCTTGTAATATTCTCGCAGCCAGGCAGCATGTACATTTAAATTTGTGGAGCAATATGAACTGGCTCAAAAGCCCAATATATATTTCTAGTCTTTAGAAACCGTTAGTGGGATTGCTATTACTGTCTCTCTCTGTTGGCATATGCACTGTCAGATTAGGGTTACTTGAAACAAGAAAAAAACCCACGTGGTTAAAGATAGGAACTGTCTATGCTTCACACAAATATGTCTCTTTACTAAACGCTGGCAAGTTGGGTACCACCGTTTCACTATATAGAAGAAAGAACACATATCAAATAATTTACATATATGTACTCATTATAACTTACATTTAAAAAAAACAAGCCGACCGCTTGACTTATATTTAAAACTTCCCGTAAAATAAGTTATATTAAATAAATCAAACATCATGAATTAGAAAATACATAAGTATTTCGTCAACACTCAATGATGTATCTAGCGTTATAAGTTTAGTTTTTTAAAAATATATTCTCTCGTCTGATTATTTAGAAGTTAAATTAAATTTCTTTATTAGCCGACTGAATTTAAGCAAGAAATATAATTTCTGTTTTCCACTGAAACGCGTCACTAGAAAATAATACAGACTATATAGATTAAGCACTCTGTTCAAAAGAAGTAGTTTAAAATTAAATCGGCGATTTAACACTTAATCACTTCACAAAATTCTAGAGAACTACTATATAATATTTACCTCAAAAACACAGCACTATAGGATATCGCACAATTAAGAATGTTTACGCTTATATTTATGGAAGTCTAGAAGTTCGACAAATTGTCGCAACAAACTAAGAAACTTCGCTTAACAGCTCTACTCTTCGCGAACCACCTGTCTACTGCGATTTATTTGAGAAGAATGAAAATAAAGTTTCAAACTAGGTTTAATATCTGAAACAGACAAAGGATGAACTATCTCCCCCCGCCCCGATCTCTCCCCCTTCTCATAACAGCTACGTTTAACTTAGAGGCGTGTCGTAACTGCCACCAGGGCGATTACGCACCTGCGTTGACAAACTGACCCGGAAAAAGCGCGTGTCAGTTGCAAATCTCAGACAACCGTCTGCCGTGCCACGAGTAATCTCACCCTTCGTTTAACAAACTGACCGAGAAACGTGCGTGTCAATTGCAAATCTCAGACAACCGTCTGAAACTGCGACTATAAGGTGTAAATATTCGCTCCTACTTAAGCGTTCGGCCCGGAAAACCCGCGCGTGACAGGTGCAAATGTAGACAAAAGTCTGCTCTATGTCCAGCGAGACGAATTTTTCGCACATTTACGTCTTACCTGCGCGACTGACATCTGATGCAATAAGGTTACTAGTCAGTATGAGAAAGAAAAACGATGATGGGAAAGAAATATATTTTTCGCAACGAGTGATGCGAAAAAAAATACAGGAAAAACAAGTACGGAAAGATAATAAAATAAAAGGATGCGGGTGAGAGAATAGGAAGAAGATGTAGGCAATTTAATGATATAAAGACCCACGTGACACTCATTACCACTCACAGTTAGTTCAATGTGATTACACTTTCCTTATAACTCCTATCTTAGATCCATTTGTCCATGATCTGCTCCCATACAATGATTTGGTTTAGTTCAAACTATTAAGTGACACCTTGAGTAATACATGTTAACAAATTCTGTGATCCTTTCTCATGGTCCTGATCAGTGTGTCTTTCCTTTAGGAAATACTCCTTCAAATAAATTATTAAACCTACAGTCGTATTTTTGCCATAATTCTCAAAGATTCTACACATTTCCCAATGCTGGCTTTCGTCTCTAACAGTCAACACATGCTTGTGTTCAGATGGCAATACACTCGTCCTGTACGTTTTTTTTCTTAACACACTCAACACACTTACGAACACACAAGTGGAATAATCACAAGAAAATTACATAATTATATACATATATATATTCTTTCTTACCCTCAGGCAATACACATAAGCTGTAACAGGCTGTCAAAAGGTATTTAGGTCTGCTACACAGATGCAGTGGCAAAGTATTGGACAGCACACTTTTTTGCCGCTCTCCTCTGTACCGCTTAGTGTTTAAAAAAGTTGTGGCTCCAAATCAACCAAGTTCAAGGACTTTTATACCGTCGTTCCCCCCGTTTCGGAGAACATGGCCAAAAACCGGTGTTAGGAATCTAAAAACGAGGCATCTTTTGCCTGCTTGTTCAATGTGCAAAATTTTTAATATTTATTATCTCTCTTAATTCTGAACCGATTTTGATCATTTAAAGTTAGAATTATACTGTGAATTTATCTCTACCGCTCTATCTAATAATTGTGTAGTTAGCAAAATGCATTTAAATCTATGCAGACTTTAACTAACTAAATTTGGGACTACCCTAATGTATAGATGTCAATTTAAACGATTTTTCTCTTTAAATGAACTACTATTCGAGGGAGTCTTTGCACCTACCTCTTAAGTAACATCCCCGTTGTTGAACTATCTATATCTTTCCTTTTAAACATCTCTAGTTCTTAAGAAATTAAATAACTTCGTACTTTCATTTACACAAAATGGGCCTCTATGTTACGCCTAAAAAGGTTTCCTTATACACACTAGAAAAAGGAGCGTTTTTATTGGTCGGTGTATCATATCTTGTTAACTATGTATGGCTCCCCGTTAGGACCAGAGTTATTCGAATTCGTGATGTGAAACAGGCGTCATCTCACGACAGGCTCCATAAAGAACAACAATAAAAAGTAATAAAAGAGACAGATTGTGTTTTTAAAATGATGGAGCACACGTGACGGATGTCAGGCTCAATTCCTTCATTCGTTACCTTTTATCTCCCTAAGGCGCATAGGCCTTCTGCAAACGTATGCCAAGGCCGTCTGTCATATGTCATCAGCTCAAGGTCTTTCTGTGTCATCACCACCATTTTCATGTCTGTCTTAAGTTCTCTTCTCTGTTTATTTTCCTGTCTACCTCTGCTTCTCTTAACCTGGCGATTCCAGAAAAAGGACTACCTGGTAATGTTATCAACAGGTTTCCTCAGTGTGTGTCTTATGCATCGTCAGCGCTTTCTTCTCACCTTTTGGTCCACTAGGCCTTGCCTTGTTCTTGTGATCAGTTCCAGATTGGTGATCTTGTGAATTATCCATATTGCTCGTTAAGTTCCTGTAACTGAAATTGTCTCGAGGATTGGGTAGCCGATCCCGTGACCAACTCTCCTTAATCGCCTTTTACGACATGCGTGTAGGCAGTAGTATTACTTTGTTCCCCTATCGGGCCATGGGGCCACAATAATGTCACGTTCAATAATCGACTTGAAATTACCAGGGCTACAACAGCGATACTCCTTGGCGATTTTTATCTTTCTTTCTTCCTTTATTTGTTTCTTTTTGTGTGTTGTGTTTTTAAATTAGAATAATTCTCACTATGTTTTCTATATTCTATTGAGCAAATTTGTCCCTGACGAAGTACTAATGAGACAAGGAAAGAATAGGTCAACTTGTCCCTCATGAATGTCGTACAATGCGACTATTATAAGGTCACTAGAGTAACAGTCCGTCATAAGACGGGAATTCAATTCAAAAGCACCAAAACCTAACGGCAATTTTACTTATTCAAAAGTATTTAAAAAAAACCACTGTGCATCACCACAGTACACGAACTACGTAGCAGCAGCGAGGATCCCAAATTGTGTATACGGGATCACACATTCTATAACTATTTTTGTGCTCACCGTCATTTGCGCATTCTACAAATAAGTGTTACTATTTTCGGGAGAGTACATTCAAGGGAAACAATACAATTAGTGTCTAACTTTCAAACACAGTTGCATCCATTACAAAAAGCTGGGATTTTATAAATATTGATTGATATTTACAGTTATGAGTGCAGTGCTTTTGTCGTTTGATTTTGTGTTCCTAGTGGTGATGTGTCTGTGTTCTACTTGGTTCTCTGTCGTTATGATTGCTTTGTATTTCCTGGAATTTTATATATATATATTAATGCAGGAGGCACACGGGCAAACCTTAACATGTAAAATTAATTGCTACAGAAAGCACCGAAGCTAGAGCATTTGAATGCTTTGTGCAAGCTTCCTGCAAGTGGATCTGCTGCTGTGGTCATTCCATGCTCCACAAGGAGCTAAAAACACAATGGTGATGATTATGGGGATTTCTTAGATAGACTTAACGCCAGCAATTTTCATTCACTAAGAAAGTTGTTATTACTCTGCTGCATTGTTTGCAGCACCAATTATGTCTGTTGTAGCAACTGACAGCTGCACTATTTACGTTGCTGTTCCTTTTCACAATCACTCGCTGTTAGAAATGTAGTCTTTGCAGCACGAATGAAATATCATGACATTACATCGTCAGTTCACTCACCCGTGGCGTGGTGGTGAATGAAAATAGGTCATATTCACTGACCTACCCGCTTAACCCCGTGAAGACCAGCACACTTTATATATATATACTGTTCAAAAAAAGAAACGCAACTTTTTTGGTGTTACTTTTTTTTTTTTTTTTTTTAACCAGCGGCACTTGGGCTTTCAGCCCTTCGGCCCAATGACATGTCATTGCGAGGCTGGGGAACCTCAGGACTTTCCTTCCAACCCGGTCAGGAGCTTCGCTCCTTCCCATCCACAGAGGGTTTATCACAGGAGCCGTTCAGGCTATTCAGTCAAATTTCCGGCCGTAAACATTTCTTCAAACGCTGACGCCCGGGTTTGAACCATGAACACCTGGTCGCCAGTACAACGCCGAAGCCATTACACCAGCGCGGCTCCCGTGTTACTTTTATAAAAGATATTCGCTGATTGGACATCAGTCAACCTATCGACTGTGTCCACCTGGTCATTAACTTCTCGTGGTTACCTGAATTGTACTCACCTCATGATTCGTGAGGTCATGAAAGAGGTCAAGGTCAAAACAACATTTTTGACAATAACTCGTGACAGGTTCATGAGAATCCCGTGAAACTTACTGAACACAAAACTCTCTGACCATATTATTGAATGCCTATAAAAGATTGACGCTCCTCGAATAAAATCAGTTGAAAATTCAATGCGCAAGCATGGATTTGAGACTTTAGCTGCAGTAGCATAGGTTTGGATTTACTTGTCCTTTCTACTCGGATTTCTCGTGCTGATTTTTGTGCGAGTGTGTGTGTTTTCTTTCCTAGTGGATATTGGTTTAGACAAATAACAATCCAACATGGAAATTCCAGAAATTACTCTAAATATGGATGAGGCTTTTGAGGGTGGTTTACTCCACAGACCTGGTACGCTGGTGTTAACAACCTCCGGTCCACAGGCAGCAAGGGCGTCGTACTCTTTTATTTCAAGTATTTTGACTGGACCAGCAGGAGTTGGCCCAAGAGGCATCGCAGCCCTTTATCGCTTTGCTGACCCCTTAAAGTGGTACGCGACTTTAACCACTTCGGCGCATATCACCCACTATAAGAATTTACATGGCAAAAAGTTCGAGTGGGACAACCCAAAAATGTCCATCATCATTGAACACCAAGAAAAGGAGAAAGCAAAGGGTGTGTTGAACTGGCTACCCCCAACGATTAAAAAAGAAGCAGTACTTTCAATCGTTGCCTCTATCACGGGGGATAAAGAGGCCGCGGCCTTTCAAATTCAAAATGCGTCAGATAAGTGGGCTTTTCTGTATAACCCAACAAGAGACATTCCCCATTATATAAACATGAAATTACAATCACAAGGCCAGGAGAAAAACCTGAAAGTCTTCGTCACTATCCCAGGTCGACGCACACCATGTGCGATGTGTGGACAAGATAATCACTGGGTTAACCAATGCCCCCGAAAAAAAACCCAGGTAGCGACTCTCAATGCAGCTCCGGTCAAGGAACAAACTACAGAACAGGTACAACCTGTACCACCGACACAGGAGACCCAAACAACCATCCTGCCAGTTGTCAACAACTCTTCAGAAAACATAAATAACGTTATGTTGTCAGAATCGGATTCTGAAAGCAATACCAATGACAGGTTCACATTATTTGTCAACAAGAGAAAACAAAACAAAAAGAAAACTACACAGACGAAAATCAGGAGAACAACACAGCCATCTCCTCAACCCACGCCAGGGACCAGCATAAGTCACCCCAGCATACAGAAAGAAAAGAATAGTTCAAGTGATTCGGCTCCAGACACGCCTTTCAAGCATTACACCTCCCCTCCCTGGGCTACCCTCACAGCTGAAGAAGGTTACTACGACCCAAATTGTGATGAAACTGCCTTAAGGATGGATGACAACGAAAACGCACTTATACAAACTCAGACTTTTTGAAACATACAAAATGAACTCCCACTTAAGAACGTGGTGTGGTAAAGGGACGATGCGAACGGACAGAAAGGGAACTCGTGAATATTTAAAAACATTACTGATCTATCTTTATACATTCACAATTCCCTCTTGGGCACACTCAAGTTGTGTAGATATAAGTATGAATAGATACATAGTTAAATATATAAGCACAGGTGTATATGCAAGTGTCTGTATGGATTTCATGAAGGTAATGTTTGTTTTTCATACCCTTATAACTTCGAAACTGTGTATTATACTATGTACTAGAGAATTCGGTTTAAATAAACACAACAAAATTAATTCTTCCCAACAATGACAAGCATTCTAACCGTTATGACCCTCAATGTGAGAGGTCTCGCAAATAAGACAGATAAAATTGTAGCCCTAATACAAACATACAAACCAGACTTTGTTTTTCTACAAGAAACCCTTGTAAATGATGAATCACGTGCAAACCGCATCACAACAATCCTAGGTTTACGAGATACACATTTTAGCCTAGGAACATCACACACAGGAGTAGCTATCTTACAGACTTCAGATCAATGGGAAATAACACATAAAAATAAAGATAGAGAAGGTAGATTTGCAATAATACAAATAAGAAATTCAAACGATCACACAGATACACACAAATTAAAGACGTTTATGCCCCAGCAGTCAGGACACGACAATTTCACTTCTACCAAACACTATCTGATACGGTAACTCAACATTATAAAGGAAATCGAGTCATAATAGGAGGAGATTTTAACATAGTATTACATGAAATGGATAGAGTAGGAGCGAAAATACAGTCAAGGAACAAAGAAAGAAAGACAGAACATAAACAAATAGACATACTACAAGACATCTTAGAGGAACTCGACTTATCAGACGCATACAGGAAAAAATACCCAAAAGGAACAGAAACAACATACACAGATAGAACACGCCCCTTTGGAAGTTCTTCGAGGCTGGACAGATTTTATATACATAGTAGTTATACCATTAATAAAATAAGAAATATAAATCATACTACCAACTTTTCGGATCACAAAGCAGTCCTTCTAACGGTCAACGGAAAAGAACATATAAACCTTACGAAAAGATCTCCCCACTGGAAGTTTAACAATTCACTATTACAAAATGAATTTTATGTTAAAACTGTGGCAAAACTCATTCAAGACTACGACAGTAATGTACCAACAGAAAACATAACACAATACTGGGATTTGCTAAAAGGAACAATCAAAGAAGTAACACAGTCTATTGCAACGTTCATACAAAAAAGTATTAAAAAACAAAAACAGATGCTAGAAAAAGCACTATTTCTAACTGAAAAGTTAGACAGAAACGCCCCACAAATTTTTTCACTACAAGAAGAAATAACAAAGTATGACCAATACACATTTAACGGGGCTCAAGTAAGAACCAGACCATACGTCCCAATACAAGAGACACCGAGTAAACAATTTCTAGCAATAGAACAAAATATACAAAAAAGCAGACAAATACACAAAATTGCTGATAAAGAAAACAAAGAATTAACAACCACCCCGGAAATAACCCAAGCCTTTCACGAGTTTTATTCGCAATTATACACTCAGGACCCTATACAGTCACCAACAGAACAATTCTCCCCAGCCTACAGCTCACGGTTGAATGACTACGAGAAAAAACATTATGGATGAGCCTCTCACAATAAACAACCTACAGTCCGCCTTAAACACACTACAAAAACAAAAAACCCCTGGTCCTGACGGTCTATCAGTGGAATTCTACTTGAAATTTTTTCACCTACTCGGACCTCTCCTTTTAAAAACACTTCACGAAGCTTTTAAGAAAGAAGAACTCCCCGCTAGTTTAAACCAGTCCTACATAACATTAATACACAAAGTAAGTACAGACAAGAAATACATGCAAAATTACAGACCAATCTCTCTCCTTAATACAGATTACAAAATTCTTGCCAAAGCCTTAACATTAAAACTACAACCCTTTATGCATAAACTCATCCATCAGGATCAACAATGTGGAGTTAAAAACAGAAACGTAAACAAACATACACATTTCATTCGGGATATCATTCAATACACGCATGACAAAAACACACCTGCAGCAATAATGTCTATAGATCAAGAAAAAGCCTTTGATAGGGTTTCACATGCCTTCTTGCACAAAATTTTACAAGAAAATAATTTCGGCCAGTATTTCAGATCTTGGATAAAAATCATATACAAAGCACCGGAAAGCAGATTGCTGATAAATCACAATATATCTGAAACAATTCCTCTCACTCGATCAGTCAGACAAGGTTGCCCAATGTCTCCTTTACTATATGTACTTGTGTTGGAACCTTTATTAGAGAGCATCAGGAAAAATACAAGTATTAAAGGCGTCCATGTGCCAGGTATAGGTGAAAAGAAACTAATAGCATACGCGGATGACACAATCTTCTTCCCCTCAAGCAGATTATCAATAAAAAACATTTTAGATACTTTCGATACATTTAGCATAACTAGCGGTTCAAAAATCAACATTAAAAAATCACAAATAATGGGCATAGGACATTGGGCTAACAAAACAGACTTTCCCCTACAGCTAACACAAACTAACAACATGAAAGTATATGGAGTAAATTTCATGTCTATACCATATAAAACAAACAAAGAAATGTGGAAAAACGTAATCTTAAAAACTGAAAAGAAATTAGAATGTTACAAATATAAAAACGCTACAATATTCGGTAGGGGCATCATAGTAAACACATATGTTATTCCAAAGCTACTATATATATATCCAATATTTTTAACCCTCCAAAAAGAACTCTAATAAAAATAAATTCTTTAATCAGACATTTCATTTTCCGTCACACAATACATAACATAAAACATAAAACATTAATACAGAACAAAGCAAGAGGAGGAATATCCCTACAAGATATATCCACCAAAATTCAAGCTATGAGAATCAAATTTATAAGTAGTATAATAAATGAACCACAGGGATATCCTTTAGCACACTACTATGTTGGACTACCATTAGCAAAATTATGTAAATTTAACAATACAGCACCGCACCATTCCGGAGTCTTACCTAATTTCTATAAACAATGCGTCGCATGCATACAAGGAAAAGAAAAAACAATACACCGAACAACTAAAGAGATATATCAAGATTTAGTGTTAGCACAGGAACCTCCGCTTTACCAAAGAATAAAAAGAGGATATAAATATGGTATATCAGACTACTCGCAGGTTTTCTTTCAGTTACATAAAACAAACACATCATCAAGGGTAAAAGAAATAACTTATAGATTATTATTTAATTCAACACCAATCATGTATAGAGAAAAGAAAAAAAATCACAGTACGAATAAAATGTAAACTCTGTAGATTAAACTTCATGGAGACAGAGGAACACATTTTCTTTTATTGCGACACAGTGACACAAACTGTGAACACTTTGAAACAGATATTACAAAAGTATGCAACAACAGAAGTAGATATGTATAAAGCAGTTATGCTCTGCATCCTTCCAAGGATGACTCCACACATTGAATTACATTTACAAACATTTCTAGCAGAATATAGACATCTGGCATGGATGTGTAGAAATAAAGCCCTCTACGAGCAAAGGGTCTTTAATGCAAAACTGTTTCTACATATTTTCACCCAGAAAACAAAGCATTTAACCCAGCTGACGTAATCTTCAAAAAAAAAAAGACAAACACTATACTTTTTTTGCATATACTGCAATTGTATTTTAAGGGAAATGTATAAGTAGTGTACGTGTTAAAAAAAACGGAAAGTAATTTCAACCCAGAATTGACTGTACATATGTTAAAAATGATAGCCATTTTTGGCTTTATGGGTGAAATTTCCAATGTGTTTGTGAGCGAGTTTATATGGAAACTTTCTTTTAAGTGGGCCAGTGAGTGCGAGTACGAGTGAGTGGTTATATGTACTATAAAATTGTACTGGTTTTTAGTTTTAATTGAAAAAGAAATATAAATTAGGAATAAAACAGAACGAATGTATGTATATAGGTGCAGATTCCAGGCTTCTTCTCTTCTTCAGTTTCCTTCTTAAATGCTTTGGCTCTTTTCGGAGTGTCTAATCAGTAGTTTCAAGTGTACATGTAAAATACAAGGAACTATATAGGATTTTACTTAGCTCTAAACCAATTCAAATTTTCTTTCTTCTTTAAAATTAAATCAACTTTTTTTATTCCACTTTACTCTTTAAGCCTATATAAAATCTATATTACTTAATATCTTAATTTGTTTTTCTAAGTATTTGTTTTTTTCAGTTATTCTTTTATTTTTTTTTACTTGTAACTTGTGTAAGTACATAATGGAAGTGTGAGTGCACACGAGGTTTCATATGTAACAAGCAATGCTTTTGTTTTTTTGCATTTCTTTTGTACTTCATGCAAAATGTACCTTTATTGTAAAGTGGAAAGAAAGATAAAAAAAAAAAAAAAAAAAAAAAAAAAAAAAAAAAAAAAGTGACAGGTGCAGAGATCGGAAGCGATCATAACCTCTGCATAGCTAAACTGAGAATTAAACTGAAGAAGTTATACCAACCGAATAAAAATAGAAGAATAGATGTACACAGACTGCAATCAAATGATATAAAGGAGGAATATAATGTCAAAATGAACAACTATTTCGAGCTTTAGGCAAAATTGACAACGATATCACCACCAAGACAATCGATACTAAATGGGAACAACTGAGAACAGCAATGACAGAAGCAGCTGTAGCGACCACCGGATACCTAGTACATAAAAAGAAAAAATGGATGAGAGAAGATACTTGGGATAAAATACAAGAAAGGAAAACAGCAAAACTTAAACTACTAGCGGCAAGTACACATAATGCAGTTGAATCTTGCAAACTAACTTATAACTTGTTAAATAAAGAGATAAAAGACATTTCATCAATGAACTGGCCGTAGAAGCTGAAAATGCTGTAAGAACTGGTAATAGTAGGTGCCTTTATCAAATTACAAAACAACTATGTCACCAGCCTACTGCTTTGGAAACACCTGTTAAAGGTAAATTAGGGAATTCAATACCAACAGAAAAAGAACAAATGAAGAGATGGGCTGAGCACTTCATGGAGGTGCTAAACAGACCACCACCAACAGTAACATCTGATTTTAATAATGAAACACCCACAACCACATTGCCAATAACTTGCGATGAATTCACGCTGGACGAGATTAAACAAGCCGTTAAAAGATTTAAAAATTTTAAAGCTGCTGGAGTTGACGAAATTTCAGGGGAAATGATTAAAGCAGTTAATGACAACAACCTCTTGAGAATTTTAGATATTATAAATGAAGTATGGAGAGAAGAACAACCACCACAACAATGGAAAGACAGTATTATTGTAAAGTTACCGAAGAAAGGTGATCTATCAGACTGTAATAACTGGCGTGGTATATCTCTATTATCAGTACCTGGAAAATTATTATGTTGCATGATGTTAGAAAGACTTAAATTGCATGCTGACGAAAAGATCAGAGAAGAACAAGCGGGTTTCAGGCCGAAACGATCATGTATTGATCAAATATTCACACTAAGAACAATTATAGAAGAATCAGTGGAAATGCAATCGCCACTTATTATCACCTTCGTCGATTTTCAAAAAGCCTTTGATAGTCTACACCGCCCATCATTGTGGAAGATACTTACAATCTATGGTTTTCCAACAAAATATGTGAATATAATCAAAGCGCTATATGACAATGCAAGATGTTGTGTTAGAACAAATAAAGGGAATACAGAATGGTTTACAGTAGAAACAGGGGTGAAACAAGGCTGTATTATGTCACCACTACTTTTTGGAATAGCTATTGATTGGGTTATGAGAAACTATACCCACAATGAACAATTAGGTATAAAATGGACAAGTGGAAAATTCCTGGGGGACCTGGATTTCGCAGATGATTTAGCATTCTTAAGTTCAACACCCAGACAATCCCAAGAAGCAGTAAATAATTTGTGTCATCTCTCAGTTAAAATAGGTCTCTAAATAAATGCCTCTAAAACTAAAGCTATGAACTTTTCTAACGAGACCTTTGATATCATCTTGAACGGGGAAAAACTACAGAAAGTTGAAAGTTTCAATTATTTAGGCAGTAAAATGACTCAGGATGGTGACACAACAAGAGAAATCCATACTAGAATTGCTTTGGCAGCTAGCGCCTTCAATAGATTATCTAACATTTGGAAATTACGATCATTGAATAAACATACCAAGCTTCGTCTGTTTAATTCAAATGTTATCTCAGTGTTAACATACGGCTGTGAGAGTTGGAAAATAACAAAATCATTGGAGAACAAGCTGAATACATTCGAGAACAAATGTCTTAGAAAACTCATGAACATCAGTTGGAAAGAATTCAAGACTAATCGACAAACAAGAGAAGACTCTAGGCAGAAATATGTCTCCGACTATATAAGGAAAAGACGATGGTCATATATCGGTCATGTCCTACGAATGCAAAACGACAGAATACCACTACAGGCGCTCACTTGGGTTCCTGAGGGTAAGAGGAAAAAAGGAAGACCAAAAGAAACACTCAGAAGAACAATAATAAGAGAAGGAAGAACGTTGGGCCTAAATAATGTGCAAGAGCTAAGAGGAGTGGCGTCACAACGAACAACCTGGAGAGCACTGGTTTCTGCCTTATGCGCCGTGTTTGGTGCTTAAAGAATTTATTATTATTTATTATTTCCTGTGGCTTTTCTGCCATTCTGCAACATATTGAGTTGGAAGTCCTGAGCTCCAGTCTCTTTCCAAGGCATTTTATCCTGGCCTGGCATGCATCCAGAGGGCCCTACATCTGGTTTTAAGTTAGCAGTAGGGGATAGGTGGGGTGGCATACTGTGCATTCCCCGTCATCCAGGGGGGGCTCTCCAATTATGCAGAGCTTACACGAGGCTGTGCTCTGGTTCTGGGCTCTCCCAAGGAATCCTCACGTCCTGCACACAGCTACTTCCCAGTACCCATCACCTGCCATCTCTCCATTGTAGAATTCTCTTGCATGCGGCCATCCATTCAAGAGCCAGTATTAAGTCTGGTGCTCATGTGATTCCCCCAAGCTTAGTGTGCAATGCTGGGTTCTCAACATGCTGTACCACAGGGGGGATTGTGATGCTGGGCCAATTTGATGCAACTTTAGGGTCCTGGGTAGGCTACTAGACTGACCCTGGGATTCGCCTGAGAGTATGGGTGAAACCCTAAGCATATCCTTGGCTGTAATGCTAGCGTGCCTGTGGGTTTCCTGCACACCCCAGAAAGGAGCCAGATATGCACTGTTTTAGCACTTGGGAGGGTAAGAGGAGTATTTCTGCATCTCTCTGAGATATTTAGCCAAGGTAGGGTTCACATTGCTCAATCCCCGCCATCAAGTCGCCTGCTAGTTATGCCGAGTTCTCTTGAGCTCTAGGAATGTGACCAAAAGTTCAAGGTGAAAGGATCATCATGTCCTGAGAATTTGTGCCTTTACGGTGGGTTCCATTCATCAGAGAGCAGTGTCTACCAGTTTCCAATCCCCCAAGTCTGTTCAGTATAGCTCTGGCTCCCTTCTTACTACGGATGGGTATGTATGGTGTTAGTTCTTCTTCTTCTTCCGTCCTTAGCCACCAACCGTCAAAGCAGTCAGTGGCCATTACGCCTAGTGGCGTCTTAGGGCAACAGCAGATAGGTTTTCTTTGCCATTGTTTCCCATCACGCCTATTGGCGTCATTAGGGCAACGGCAAATCAATCCATTCGCTGTTGTTTCCGTAATCGAAGTGACTGGCAAACGGGTGATCAGCCCGTTGGTATGGTGTTAGTGCTCCAGGTTTATTATCGAGGTTTGCTCCTCTAGATCCGTTGTGTTCATCCTGGGGATTCACACCCCAGTGACTAGGGCCACCTTGCGGAGGGTGTGGCTCTTCACCATGCACAAAAGATCTTTGAGTTTGAGAGGTTATGTTAAACCAAGAGGCTGACACCACAGAGGAAGTGTATATTTCATGAAAAATAGTTCACTAGACCTAGGGTGAAGGAGAGGGATCCATATGGAGGAAACCCCACTACCCACAACACCGACACATCATACCCCCTGTCTGTGATACAGACTTGACCCCACAAACTGGGGATAGGAATATATATTCCTTTATGGAAAATGGTAAAAGGATATAGTGTCACAGAAAACATCTATTTTCACAGCAGAGATAATTGCAATCCTAAAAGCACTAGAAATCATCTCTAACAACCCTCCCCATAAACTGATAATTTTAACAGATTCACTTTCAGCAATTAAATCTCTAAGATGCGAATGCAGTAGACCAGATATAGCAGAGGAGATATATTTGGCAAATTTGCATGAGTACTCTAGAGCAGTGCTCCGCAACCAGTGTGCTGCAGCACACTGGCGTGCATGTTTGCCTAGTATGCTGTGACACCAGGCAGAATACACCATATAATGATATACAAAAAAAAACATATATGTTATGGTAAAATGTTACAAAACAATTTCACATATACAATTTTACAAATAATAAGCTGAGTTATCATCATCCACCAATCCATCACAAAAAATTAAGGAGCATTGTCTAATGACTGTATCGAATTTTAAAATATTTGCCATGCCCATCTATTTCAATATTATAGTGTGCCGTGGAATTTTGAAAAGCACTTTAAGTGTGCCGAGACGTGAAAAAGGTTGTAGGGCACTGCTCTAGAGCGTGGTTTCTTAACTCTAAGTCCCAAAAGCCGATATATCGTATTTCCTTCTAGACCCATTTGGCCCGATCAAAGTTAAATCGGCTTTCGTATCTGTTGCTCCTTTCTAGAGCTGTTTTCTAATTTTAACAACCCAAAACGTCATTTCTGACAGGAAGTAATTTCTTTTAAATATTTCGTGTATTTATGCATATGAACATTAAAAAAAAATTTTCCCAAACAACAACAATAAAAAAGCACTGGGGTGGCCATTTTTTTTTGGGCCAAACCCAATTTTTTGCTTGGGACTGAAACAGTTAACCTGTGGTCCACGGACTCCTTCGGGATATGTGAATGGGTTCTAGGCAGAGTTGTGGAGTCAGTCAAAAAATTTTCAGACAATGACAATTTTAGAAGTCCGACTCCAACTACAGTTTTTTTAACTAGTGATATGGCATAAAATTGTGCACTCAAATGGAGTTTTTTGTAAAAGTATGGTATGTGTGTGAATAAATGAATATATGGCTTTCATAGACTACATTTTAAACTATTCATTCATTCATACAGTAACACAAAATAGCAAATCATCCACACCTGCACACAGATGACTGCTTCAGTAAAACCATGAGACAACATAGTTTCATTTTAACAATTTGCAAAATTGGCACTGTATATAGTTTATTTTCATTTCTTGTGTGCTTTTTCTAAATATGCCAACAAATTTCAACTGTGATAAAAGCTTTATTTATGATCAGAAGCAATTGAAATTTTCCTACATTATGTAAAAATGGATGTACTTTAACACGAAATTGGTTTTAAGAGTTCTACTACTTTAAAATATTACTTCACATAGTTAGTTTTAGTGATTCAGATGAGGACGTTGTAAAGACTTTGTGTCCGAATATTCATGAAAGTGATTGTTCTGACGGTGATGCTCAGCAGCTAATTGAACAGGTATCAGGTAGCATAAAAAGTGCTAAACTATCAGTCAGTAAATGAAAAGGAAGGGGTAAAAACCCCATTCTGACAACCAGTAAAGCTAAGAGAACTACCACAAGTCTAGAGGCAGGTGCTTCCTCACAAGATGTCCCAGAGTGGTTAGAAATTACTGAAGGCATGACACAAAATGCATTTCGATTTTATCCAAAGAGAACATTAGGTGTGACTGAGGGGCCTGATCTGTCAACTCCGTTGAATTGTTTCAATGTGTTGTTTACAGATGAAGTTAAAGATTACATGTGCCAGTGCATGAATGATTATGCCAGACTCAAATGTGTTCAAAATACATTTTCAATGTATTCTCGGTGGACCGAAGTTACACGCCAGAACTTGATAAGTTTCTTGCTGTCCTAACAAATATTGGGATTCAGAAAAGATTATTAATTCGCGATGTCGCATAGTGTAGGAAGGATAAGAAACTTATCATAGTTTAAGTAGGAATAACAGATATAACTAAAGTCAAAGTTTTGCGTGGATCACCCAGAGGAAGATTTGGCTCAAGAAGTCCTGTTGGGTTCCTCCACCGGCTGAAGGGAGACAAGAGTGTAAATTCTTCTAACTAGAACAGGGTCTGGAAAAGTTTGTTACAAGATATTTGGTCTCTCCCTACTGTAGTCCCCTTCTCAGTTATCTATTATTATTATCCTTAATTATTACTGGGATTATGATATATTATATTTTACAAGCCCCCTCCCTTCTATAAGAAGATAAACATCAGACAATTTTTAACATATAAGTGAATAAACAAGTCTTGGGGTACAATATATACACCCAATTGGTTTAATAAAGTTAAAATGAACTGATGATGAATTATGGTAGTGTTTATGGAAGTTGTGTCTGTTGTATGTGATATGTCTACAATTCAAATGCTCATCATTTGCTGGCTCATGCTAAGATTGATATGGAGGGCTCCCTTTAAGACAGGGAACTTATCTTTTCAGCCCCTGGCTGATAGTGAAGAGTGGTTGGTTGTCCTGTCTCGTTATGACGTTGCATCAGGTGAGTCATGACCCTGGACTTTAATGGTTTGGATCTGCCTTCACTGTGCTCGGCTCTGTATTCTTCATCTGAGATTGGACTGTCGAGCAAGGCTCCCCCACAGACTGAAGACAAATACGGCTTCATTAATTTCCTAGCTTGAGGAAGCCGACTTTCCCTAAGCCATCCGTCAGTCATATCAGATTTTAGTCTCTAACATCATATGTCTAGAGCCTAATCTTGAATTCAGATTTCCCCCCCTTTCTGCCATTTAGTATTATATTTTCCTGCCCAAACGGCAGTGTTGAAATTCTTTACCCATTCCTAATAGTCATGTTAAACACTAATTATTATAGAATAGTTGGGCGACAGTGTTCTAGTTCTGTGCCTCTTCCTAACCGTCATGTCAAATATGATGAATTAACATAGAATTGTCGGACACCAGTACTATAGAATTGTCTGCTGACATTAGTATGGTACTTTATCTCTGGTCGAATCATCATGTAAATTATGAGGAACTATTACAGCATTGTCTGTCAACATTATTATTATTTCCTCTTGACTAATTGTCGGGTTGAATATGATGAATTAATATGGAAATTAATATAGAATACATTTAACATTAATATGAACACTTTGTACAGTCTGGGACCACAAGACACGTCAACAGTGAGAAATGCAGTTAGCGACCCATAGCTAGACTGCTTGAGTCAGGGTCAGCGAACCTTAGCTGACCAAGACTCTACTCCACCTCCAAGTGGTGGTCCTGGAAACAGGCTGCATCACTGCAGTCTGGCTGAGTGAGTAGGGATCGAAGAGGGAAGGCTAACCCGGTCCCAAAAATGCTGTGCTGAAGTGGATGTGTCGGCCGAAAGGCGCAAATATCGCAGCTTCGCTGTAAACAGACACAACGCAACCAACGTCCTTTTCAGAACGAACGAAGAAGTACAGTCTCATCCCGTGGGATAATAAAATACACCAGATCACATTGTAGCCATGTGGCTAGATGCGATCGTAAAGCAAAAATGCATAAAGCAAAAATGCATAAAGCAAAACAAGTTCGTACCAAGCACTGCGTCGATTTTGCAATGGAGAGTGGGTCATGTGACTTGGCGTCCAATAGACGACCCAATCAACAACGTTAAAAGTCACGTGAGGGGTTTCCTAGAGTGGGTTTAGACTGGTTCTAGCAGAGTCTAAAATAGTTTGCCCTAATTCAATGGTTGAGCCACTAGGCGGGCTTTAACTGGTTTCGGCCCACTGACGTAGGTTTAAGAATGACGTCGTTAATCTAAAAATAATACCTGACGCTAGAAGAACATGGAAGCCGAGAAGAAAATTTGCTGCATATTTTTTACCGGCTTTTCGATCATGCATTGAAGATGAATTTAAAAAAATGGTGTCCCATAAATTAAATGAAGAGATTATTGGGCCAGTCATCACATGTGATTACTGGTCTACATCTGCAGAATTTTATACTCCTTGGTTTCGTCATATGTTTTCAAGAAGTAGATTTGAAGCACTAGATCATACAATGAAAATTCACAAGGAAAAGAAAAGATTGAACCATTTATGTTGCAAAATATCTCAGTGCCTTTTACCCATTCCGAAATCTCAGTTTGGATGAAATGGTTATAGGGTATAAAGGCAGATGGCAATACAAACAATATAATAAACATAAACCGAGCAAATACCACATAAAAGTCTTTACTTTATGTGATTCAGCAACTGGATATGTGGTGAACATGTTCACATATTTAAGTTCTGATACTTCATATGGTCCTGAAGTAGATGCAAACAGTGGGCAAGCTGTCAAGATTTTTCAGACCCTAATACAGCCTTTGGGTACAGGCCACCATTTATTTGCTGACAGATATTACACTACAAAGAAAACTCATTGACTTCTTACTGGAGAAGACGCAATACTACACTGGTACTCTGAACATTATCCTCAGAAATTGTCCTTTACAACTGAAGACTCTGCGCCTTAGTTATCTGGAATACAGATGGTATTTGACACAAACAAGCACGGTGTTGTGTACAGCATTTAGAGACAAAAAGGCCATGAAATCAGTTTTCCTTGCATCTTCTCAGGCCAAAGTAGAGACCATAACCACATGGAAGCACACTGTTAAACCAAAAATGATAGATGAATACAACAATTCAATGAATGGATGTGATCTCCGGGATCAAAAAGTTGGTTATAATGGTGTGCATGACAGAAAATCTGTTAAAAGGTGGAAACAATTTTCTTCTTGCTGCTTGAAATGGTGCAGGTGAATGCTTCAGTTTTATGCTGTTTTCATCGAGGTGAAAAGCAATCACTGCTGCAGTTCAAAAGAAATCTGCTTCACCAACTAACTGAAGCTTCTGCTGTTTTGAGTCCACTTAGTATCCAAGAAAATGCAGCTGCCAATATTGTTAGATCTCAAGCTGCCTCAACTTCAGAGTACCTTTGTGACACAAGACATCTTGTACATTAACTCTTAGTATACGAGCGGCCTTTTAGAAAGGCCGTTGATCGATCTGCACTAAATAATTTATTTATAAAGATAACATAAAGTGTTATATATCAAAATGTGAAGAAATGAAACCCCTATGTCATGCATGTAACTAAATTGTTCAGTGGTTTTAAACATGCATTCACCTATACATTTTCGCTGTTGAAGGGGATCGATCATCGGCCTTTCTAAGAGGCCGCTCGTATACTAAGAGTTAAAAAGAGATAGGAACTGTGTCCACTGCAGCACACCTGCTTGTCATCAGCACTCGCATTATTATTGTGCTGGGTGTCCAAACCAGCCACATCTACACCCACAATGTTTTTATGACTACCATAAAAGCATTTGAATAGTGGCAAAATTCTTCTGGGAAATGTAAAAGAGTTTGGTCTGTGTAAATAATATTAGTCACAGTTGTTTCATGTTTAGTTTTTACAGAAATATGTGGTGTGGGAAAAAAATCATAAAAATTATAAATTTGAAGTGATTGTGGTAAAATGTGTTTTGTGTGTTTCAAAATGGATGTGCATTGATATTTTGAGATTTTTCTGCTATGGATTAAACTGGAGCTGCAATATGTATGTACACATTTTTATTTTTTCCATTTATTTTTGATCAGGTCTACACTTCACATGACATGACAGACACTTTTTCCACATCAAACAATTATTTAAAGCATTCCCCACATTTTTATGTATAATATAAGCACCAACCGAAATAATATGTGCATCTAATGCCTGTTTTTAAAACATAACCTTAACACTCTTCAGACCGGAAATATAAAAAATCGTTCCAAACGGAACGATGACTTTTGAAGTAAAATAAGCACATTTATTTTTTAATTTTGACTTCAAATCTATGTTTTATATTAAGAATAGTTAGTTGCTTATCCTTTACAGGACGTGGCAATCAACCCCAGCTTTTATTGGCTGTTTTTGACTTTTCTAGGCAATTTTTTCATTCAGTAGTTTGCCTTTGCTTTCTGAACAGTACGGCACTTATACCATTGTTAAAAATCCACACAAAGCGATCTGCTACCAAACCGCCTGCAGCAGGTTTTGAACCTGGTATATCTGGATTATGAAACTGCGTTCATATCCATTAGGCCACAGATGCCGACATATTAAGAATACATGTTAAAAATTATAGCAGGTCGACCACTTTAGATATCTCGGAGCTATTATAGACCGAAACAATGACTACAACCCACAAAAGCCAGATCCAAACCTCAGAAATGAGGTATCTGAGGAAAGTGGTTGAAGTAACAAGAAGAGACATGGTCCGCAACCAGACGATCCGTCAAGGCCTAAAATCCCATCCGCTGCAGACCCAAATAGAACAGTCCCAACTAAGATGGTTTGGCCATGTCTGCAGAATGGGAGAAGATCGGCTACCACGACAAGCATGGGAAACAAAGAGCCAGGGATCCAGACCTCCAGGACGACCCAGAGTCCGCTGGGAGGACAACATTAGACAATCTTTGAAGGACCGAGGACTAGAATGGAACCAGGCCAGGAAGAAGACAGCTGATAGAATGGTCTGGCGCTCTCTCTTCCAAACCTCTACACCTCACGGTAGAAGGGGAACGACTAAGTAAGTAAGTAAGTTAAAAATTATAGGCCTATTTGTGCTTATAAAAAAAAAAATACAGCTTTCACTTATTTTGACTGAAATTACACGCAGAAAAACGTAAACACCGTATTTGTCCGTCCACCATTTTGGATATTTTCCGATCAACTCGACTTAACAGGTCGTAAACAAAATGCAGTCTGAAAATGACTACAATGCATCTAGTGATGTAGATTCCTGTTCTGATGATTATTCAGAGGACTTGGAAACGTCTGATGAGTTGGATGGCAAAAATACAGCTCAGAACAACTCAGATCACCAGCCGTACATGCAAAGGTAATGTTACTTCATTAACAAAATGATAACAGCTGATTTTGAAAAGTAGTAAAACAGTCGTTTTAGTGGGCTATTGTAGTCAGTATAGCTGCTTTCTGTTTGTTTTTGAAAAAGAGAAACAAATATTTCACCTTTCAAACAGTTAACAAAGAACTCATGGCACCAGGAAATAAATATAAAGTGGGTCGGACGTAACTTCTGAATCAGCTGATTTTTCTGACCTCATTTGCCCTGTGTCTCTGCTTTTAAAAATTATTATTTACATCATATGACTTTATAATTGACAGTATTCCTTTGTACGGAAAATTTAATGTGTCAATTTTCCTGTGTACACTAAACTGTAACTTTGAATTCTATTGTTGATCCGTAAAAATTAATTTTAAATTGTTCTTCTTGCAGATGTTTTGGTTATGATGGACTTGATGAAGGCCCACCTTCCAACCCTCCACCTTTTTCGCCTGAGAGGGTTACAGGTCTGCAACAGTCAGAGGTAAGCACCAGAGAAAATACAAAGCAGTTTTTGAGACCCATTGACTTCTTCAAACTGTAATTTTATGAAAGAATGGTTATAAGAAAAGGGTGTTTTCTTTTAACAGTATATTAGAGACAAGCCAACAAAATGGGGGATGAAGTTATGGGTTCTTGCTGATGCTGTTAGTGGATATACTTTGATGTTTATTTAGGTAGGATCACTGCAAATAGACCATTTGGTTTAGCTTATACTGTAGTTAGTTATGAATCTTATGAAATCTTTGGTGAGTCAAGGATATAGGGTTTATTTTGATAGTTTGTATACATCCAACAGTATAAGTCATGAATATGGACTCGACATTAATGTTGAGAAAACAAAAACTATGATAATTAGCAAAACAGACGATAAACCCACATTAAAGATAAGCGTAAATGGGAAAATCCTGGAACAAGTCAAGAGCTACGTATATCTTGGTCATATAATAACAGAAGATGGCAGATGTGAAACAGAAATCAAGAAGAGAATAGGAATGGCCAAAGCTACATTCAACAACATGAAACATATACTGACATCCAAACAGTTATCTCACAAATTAAAACTGAGAATCATAAAGTGTTATATATATTCTGCATTTCTGTATGGTGCAGGAACATGGACGATGAATAAGCATTTGGAAGAAAGAATTGAGGCTCTTGAAATGTGGATATATAGAAGAATGGGGCGTATCTCATGGAAAGAGATGAAAACAAATAAGGAAGTCCTAGAAAATCTAGGTATGAAAAGAGAACTAATGAGGGAGGTCAAAGTTCGGCAGCTAAAATACTTTGGCCACATAAAAAGGCATAACACCTTGCAGAAGACCATAACAGAAGGGAGAGTTGAAGGCAAACGTGCAAGGGGAAGACAGTGCTATAAGTGGGAAGATAACATCAAGAGATGGACAGGAAAGAGTCTATCAGAGTGCACCACCAAGACAAGAGACAGAAGACGTTGGAGATCCATTACAGCCAACCTTCGTTGTGGAGATGGCAACTGATGATGATGATACATCCAATTAGTTACTGAAGGACTTGTGAAGTTAGGGGATTGGAGCTTGTGGCACATAGAAACAGAAAGAGATTTCCAGCTGCACTTTCAAATATAAAGGAATTTGAAAAAAATAGTATCAGAGGTGCAATGAGGTGGGTTAGAGATGAAGAATTACTAGCACTGCAGTGGAGAGGTAACAAAACTATAACACTGGTTTCAAACATTTACAATGCAAATGGCCATAGGTTCGCTAAGCATAGAACTAAGATTAATTGGAATTTTCAAGAACTTAATGTTAGACAGCCAAATCTTGTAAGGGATTACAATATATACATGAAAGTAGTGGACAAGAGTGACCAGCCAATTAACAAGTATAATGTTTTGAGAAAGACCAATAAATATTCGAAAACACTTTTTTTTCACTTTCTGGATATTGCTATGGTAGATGCTTACATTTTATTTTAAGACTAGCAGAAAAAACACCCAGATGTGGAAGACCAGCTAGATATGGTCAGCTAGATTTTACAGAAGAACTAATCCGGAATTGGGGAACATAAGTTTGTATGATGATGCACTACTCGCTTCAAAGCCACCAGTTTTTTTCTCGGCACACCATGGACCCCAAGTTTACAGAGACAAAAAGAAATTGTAAGCTTTGATATCAGATTGTAAAGACTGAAAGAAAAACAAAAGTTAAATGTAAAGTTTGTGATATTTTTTTTTAATCTTTTCATGCAGGTAGGAATTGTCTGTCAGAATACCACAAGCCATAGTAGGAAATATATAAAGATGTGTTGAGTCTTTAATATGTCACCCTCATAACTGATTTTACTTATGTGTTAGTGATCATACAGTGTTACACTAGAAATATGTCTACAGAAGTCATATTTCATTATTTTAGCTAAGACGTGCAGCTACCTATAATAACTGTATTATATTCAGTGGAAGATTTTTTTTTTGAATTTTTTTTTTTTAAAAGCCTAGTTATGTAACATTTCAAAAATTTGCATAATTTTATTATTTAATGTTCAATTGTTTTGGAAATGTAACATATAATGCAGAAATGGTCAGACTACAATAAAATATGACTGCTGTTAATTGTTCTGATAATACTTTATGTTTTTCTTCTTTGTGAAATATCATGTTTATAATTTTTGTGTATTTTTCCTGTTGACTTTCCTTCAATTTTTTAAAACTCACACCAATATTAATTTTTAAAATATTAATTTTACATCTAAATATGGTAGTCTGTTCAATTACAAACAATTTGATGTATAACACTCTCGGGTAGACTTCAAATTATAATGTATCAAGGAACATTAGAAGTCAGATATGTCAGAGTATGAGAAAATTATACAAAATATCAGGTCTGAAGAGAGTTAAGAGAAAAACTGCTCACATTTAGGGTGCCTATTTGTACAGAAATTTGTGGTTTTAAAAAAGAATCATAAAAACTACATATCAAAAGTGACAGTGATAATTTATGGAATTTGTTTCAAACTACATGTGCATTGATATTCTTAACATGTTATTGCCACACACTAATTTGAAGCTGAAATATTTAAGGCAGATTTAATTTTTTTTTAAACACTTTTATTATCAGGTCTACACTTCACAAGACATAATAGACACTTTTAACATCGAATAATGATTTAAAGCATTTCAAAAGGTTTTTCAGTAAATTTCCCACATTTTTATGTATAACATAAGCACTTTACTTAAATAATATGTTTACGTACTGCCTGCTTTTAAAACATAGCCTAAGAGAAAAATTGCACACATTTTGGGTGGTTGTTTTTAACAAAAATATGTGGTTTTGAGAAAGAAAATCATAAAAATTACATCCGTAAAGTGACAGTGGTAAAAATTTCTAGATATGTTTCAAACTAAATGTGCATTGATATTCTTAACATTTTATTGCCATGCATTAATAGAGAGCTGAAATATTTAAGTGTAAGTATACAATTTTACTTCATTTTTTAACACCTTTTTAAATCAGGTCTACACTTCACAAAATAGACACTTTTGGCATCAAATAATGATTTAAAGCATTTCACAAGATTTTTCAATTTCCCACATTTCTATGTATAACATAAGCACTTTACTTAAATAATATGTTTACGTACTGCCTGTTTTTAAAACTTAACCTGAAGAGAAAAACTGCACACATTTTTGGTGGTTGTTTTCACAAAGATATGTGGTTTTGAGAAAAAAATCATAAAAATTACATCTTTGAAGTGATAATAATAACAATTTCTAGATATGTTTCAAACTAAATGTGCAGTGATATTCTTAACATTTTATTGCCATACATTAATTTGGAACTGACATATTTAAGTGTAAGTATACAATTTTTTCTTAATTTTTAAAACACTTTTTTTATCAAGTCTACATTTGACAAGGCGTAACAGACACCTTTTCATATCAATTAATGATTTGAAGCAGTTCATAAGATTCTCCAGTCAATTTCCCATTTGTGTGTATAACATATGTACTTACTAAGCTAATGTATTTGTCCACTGTCTGTTTTTAAACCATCACTTGTAGGAAAAAGTTGCATCTATTTTGGGGCCTGGGTAAAACCCAAAAACAGCCTGGGATAGAATTTCAGTCTCGTAAAATTCGGAGTCGGGATATTTTTTACTGACTCCGACTCCACTAAAAAATGACAGACTCCATGACTCCCACTTCTACATCAGACAATCAAAGGGTTCCACAGCAAAAAAGAAGTTAAAAAACCATGCTCTATTGTAGAGGTACTCAATGTGGTGCCACCAAGGCTTATCTGTGTGCCCGCAGAAGATTTGCAGATGAAAGAAAAAATATGCAATTTGCTTGCCTAATGAGAAATTATTGCTTTATCCTCTACTAAACTTCTCAAGTTTTGGCGATTAGTGGTTCCAGGAAGGTTAAAAAAAAATTTGCCGATAGCCGCAGAAAGTTATGTTATATTTCAGAGCTGCTACTCCAACAGTCTAAGCATTATTTAAAAAATACCCATTCTTAAAAAGTGCAGCATATGAGACACACTTATAATTTGGCTCCACATATCTTCGCGAATCATTATTTTTAACAACTAACATTGTCAAATTTGAGCACAGGTCATGGCTCTCTGATGCTCATCTGGATGATTGTTTGCATGTTGGAACATACATCTCTAACTATAAAAGTTGGCCAGAGACATGCAGTGCCTAATGACTTGAAAAATCAATTTTTTTTTTTTTTTTAAATCCTGAATATTTCTTATTTCATTAAATGTGGTTACTCAGCATTATAAAAGTATTCTATATATTTTGTTGTAAACGTGAACATTATTTTTTAATAAGTTATTCGTAATATGTTGTTGGTGCCCACCACCCTCTTCATAAAACTAAAATGTACCCACAGTGCCAAAAAAAAAAAAAGTTGAGGACCCGAGCTCTTTAGGACGTTCCGTTTCAATAGCTTGGGTACCTTCACATGTTAGCATAGAAAGAAACAAAAAGGCGTATAAGAATAGTTGATCTAACATAAATAAAATAAATGGGGAATGAGTACCGCAGAAATCAAAAGCTAAATTAAAAGAAAAGTGACTGATGAATGGATATTAGCAAGGGATAGAAGTATGAAGGTGAACATGTATATAAGTTGTTCAGGGCTCCAATAAAAATGTCCACGTTTCTACAGAACTATAAATTCCCAGAAAATAAGAAACTACTTAGACTACAACTGGGAATGGGTTATTTTAGAACTGTCCCATATTTAAGTGATAAAGATGGTGCATTTGATGATGCAAGTGCTTTGATCAACTACACAATATGACAATATTTGTTTAAGTAACATCAATGATGAAGGATTCATATAGTTTGCTGGCACATGAGAAACGAACAAAATTTTTAAAACAGTCAATTTTGAATTTCATTCTAAACTTCTAATGATTACACAATATGCCCTAATTCTATGCGGCGCCTGGTCACAATGCAAACGTGGACAATCTTATTTCAATGATGGAAAGTCATTGGACAGAATACAGAAAGGTTCAGTGTGGATTCCATCAAAGGAATTTTGCTTCTCCAATATAATTTGAAAGAAGTGTCACGCTGTGAATTCAATGATTATTGAGCCTAAAATAAAATACTAACATGTTGAAGAAGATAACGTCCACATAATAATTTTATCAATATTAATAAAAATTATTTGTTTTATGTTAAAACGTAGGCCTACTGTTAAACGGACCCTTTTTCCTAACCTTTATAAAACTAGCTTTAGTCATCACAATAATTCATTAATAGACCGAAACCCCTGAAATTAATAAGTCCTCTACTCGTTTTTTTAAGTTAAATAAAAAAATGTCATCTTTTTGTGAAAAACGATATGGTCACCAGATCGTGGAATCATCCATCCTGTCCAATAATTGTAATTAGAGTAAATGAAAAATGTTAAGTGAAAGATTCGGTAATTAGAAAGTACTGCTAACCTATTACCTTAGATTAGAAACCGTGAACGTAAGAATACTTTGGGAGGTAATTAATAAAGCCGGTAGACTACCTTTGGTATTGATGCTGTAATTACAATAGCAGATCTGGAAAGATCAGGAAGCAGTGCTGCCACTCTTAATTTTGGAAAATGGAAAAAAAAAAAAACCAGATCGTACCTTTAAAAACACCTAGATTTTGAATTTAGGGCTACTTTTGGGCGAAATCCGAAAATTTAACTAGGCCTAAGTGACGTTCATCAACTAATGACGGAAAATGACACCGTCCTAGATGGGACCAAAAAAACCTACATATATGTGAATCCACCAACTGGTGGCAACACTGTTAGGAAGTACAACTCACTTGTGTAAACAAAATGTAGAGCTATAAAAATCTGTAACTGGATAATCTAAAGACAGTGATAGATTGGTAATTTCCTATTACTCGTAGGTTTTTGCTCACTAGGAGTTATTTCCCTTCCTGCCCTTAGAAAAGTTTCCTTGACATGTATCGTAGTGTGCAAGTATCGAATATGAAAAAACCAAATTAGAAACAAAATGTGGAAAAAATTGTCTTTTTAAGCTTGTTTGATAGTTTAATACACTTTTATTTGTCACTATTAATATTTTATAACAGCCCCCTCCCCCAGAAATATATTAAAAGTCCAATTTATTAACGTACTGATTCATGTATTGACTGACACACCGAGGGATTGACTGATGTACTCCTTTTGATTGACTGAGTGATAGACGACGGGGAACTTCAAGGATCTACTTATATTACTGACAGACACTGTAGTACAATGTTTCACGTTATATGGATTCACATTTTGAGTGACAATAAAAAAAATGCCCGTGAAACATGGTTGTCATTTTCACAGCTGTGAACTTTCACACAACGGTAACCGTTAGTCAATTATGTGATCGAGATTTCTTTAAAACCATGAAAACCACAGTGTGCCAGACAGAAATACACAATTTACATATTTCATTTGTGAGATTTCACGACACTGCTCTGTTTGTATACCGCAGGTGAAGAAGCACGCGAAATGAAATATGTAATCTGTAGTGTAAATATTGCTTTTAAACACACACACACAAAACAAACAACAACAGCAAACAAATTCATTTATTCAAGCATACGGACATATTTTCTTGCAGTAGTTAAAACACTCCCCAGCCCATGCTTTAATATTCATATCATTAACATAACCACCATCCTTCGCGCTCCTTATGGAGCATGGAGCTACCATTGCAGCTGTTCCCCTTGCAGGAAGCCTGCACGAAGCATTCACATGCTCTTGCAGGAGTGGTTTCTGTGGCTATTTATCTCACACGATGAGATTGCCAGTTCCACGCACAACCTTATACCACCAGAAGCCAAAATAAGATTGGCGGCCTGGTGCTTGTTGCTGGCTGAAGCAAGCTGCTGTGTCTTCTTCTTCTTCTTTTCCTTCCGTAGTGATCATCTTCAGCGACAACAACTCTTCATTGCTCAGTTCTACTTTCTGATGTTCAAGCAAATTTACAATTTCATTTACTCCATCTAAGCCGGTTCCTGGGGCCATTCTGACACCATCCTTAATAGCTGAGATACGATTGTAATCAGTGCTAAAATCTTCAAAGTCATGGCAGAATTGTGGGTACAGTTTTTTTCCCTCACGCCGTTTATTTCATGCAGATTTGATTAGCGAAAGTAAATCCTTAATAGTGAGTGCTTTTTAAAAAAAAAACCTCCAGTGAAAATGTCAAATTGTTGTCATCTTAATCTCGCAGTCACGTTGGTGCGTAGATAAAATACTGTAACAATGTCTAAATATCGGGTCGCATAACTTCGAGTTTCACCCGTGTGTTACCGGGGCCTGACAGGGGAGCAAAGAATAGTAACACTGTACCCTACCAGGCATGTCGTAAAAAGCGACTAAGGAGAGTTGGGCATGGGGCTGGTTACCCCATCCCGTAAAAAACATTTTACCACAAAAACTTCAACAAACACGGACAAGTCAAATAAAGAATATAAATCAACTCAGCCACCAAAGACAGAAGAAGGTCCTCTGGAAAGGAGGCGCATGAAGCAACCTAGGGAAAGACGAAAGGAGTCTGGGTTGCCGACTAACCTTTTTTCGTCTAGGAAAATCTCCAGAATTGGCACCTGGAATGTTCGCACTCTGTGTGAACAAGGGAAAACTGCACAGGTAGCAGCAGAAATGACAAATTACAGGATTGATATCGTGGGTCTCTGCGAGACACGGTTGAAAGGCATAGAGAAGAGGAGATTGATCACAGGAGAAATGGTGTTGTCCTCAGGACATGAGGAGGAAAGAGCCCACCACAGTGAAGGAGTGGCTCTAATGCTGTCCAAGGAAGCACAGAAGGCACTTATAGAATGGGAAGCAATGGGACCCCGAATTATAACAGCAAGGTTTAAATCAGCCAAAAAGAAAGTAAATATAAACATCATTCAATGTTATGCACCAACAAATGATAAAGAAGAGTCAGTGAAAGAAGACTTTCACACCAGACTACAAAATGTCTTGGACATTAAGAAAAGAAAGGACATCACAATTTTGATGGGGGACCTAAATGCGAAAATACGAACAGACAACACTGGCTTTGAAGAAATCATGGGAAAGCAGGGAGTAGGTATGATGAACGAGAATGGGGAACTATTAGCAAACGTCTGTGCTTCAAATCAACTAGCTATAGGAGGAGGCATATTTCCACATAAAAGAATACATAAAGCAACATGGATATCACCAGACCACAGAGCTGAGAATCAGATTGATCACATATGCATAAGTAAGAAGTTTAGGTCATCATTGCTTGATGTGGAAGTATGTAGAGGACCAGATGTTGTATCAGACCACCATCTTCTGTTGTCTAAAACAAAATTAAAACTCAAGAAATTTACAACAGCATATAGCTATAGACAACAGTATAATGTGGGATATCTAAGAAATCAGGAAATAAGAGAAAAATTTTCAATTACAGTAACCAACAAATACCAGGTACTCCAACAGCTGGAAGATGAAACAGATGCGGAAGACCACTGGCAACAAGTAAAAGATATATGGAACGAGACATGTGAAGAAGTACTGAGAAAAAGAGAACATCAGCACAAAGCATGGATAACAACAGAAACCATTAGTAAGATAGAAGACAGGAAAAACAAGAAAGCAGATTTAAACAGAAGCAAAACCAGAAGCTCCAAAGCCAAGGCTCATGAAGTGTACATAGAAGCAAACAAGGAAGTAAGAAGAAACATCAAAAGAGACAAGATGAAATATATTGATGATTTGGCAAGGGAAGCAGAGGAAGCTGCAGCCAGAGGAAATATGAGGGACCTGTACAACAACACAAAGAAGCTAACAGGGAAATATAAGCAAGCAAATGGCCTCATAAAAGATAAGAATGGAAAATTGCTTAGTAATATACAAGAACAAATAAAGAGATGGACAGAACATTTTGAGGAACTTCTCAATAGACCATCTCCAACTAATCCCCCAGACATCCAGCCAGCAGAAGAGGAGCTACAAATCAGCTGTGAACGACCAAGTAGAGAAGAAATAAAGAAAGCCATAAAGCTTCTGAAAGATGGAAAAGCAGCGGGTTCAGATTGCATTCCAGCAGAGGCCATCAAAGCAGATATTAATACCTCTACAGAGATATTATACAAATTACTTGGCAAAGTCTGGGAGAGAGAGGAAATACCAGCAGAATGGAAGGAAGGTTATCTGGTCAAGTTGCCTAAGAAGGGAAATTTACAAGAGTGCACAAATTATAGAGGAATAATGTTACTATCAGTGCCAGGAAAAGTATTAAACAGAATCATCCATGAGAGATTAACAGAGTCCATAGACAAGCAACTGAGAGATGAACAAGCAGGTTTTCGACAAAATAGATCCTGTACAGACCAGATAGCCACATTGAGAATAATAGTTGAACAAAGTCTGGAATGGAATTCACCGCTATACATCGGATTTGTGGACTATGAAAAGGCATTTGACAGTGTAGACAGAGAATCGCTTTGGAAATTGATGAGGCATTATGGAGTTCCCATGAAGATCATTAACTTAATATGAAGATATGACATGCAGAGTTCTTCATGAAGGACAACTTACAGAACCGATTAGGATGAGAACGGGAGTGAGACAGTGATGTCTGTTATCTCCATTTCTTTTCTTACTAGCAATAGTTTGGGTCATGAAAACATCGACATCACACAACAGAAATGGAATCCAGTGGAAACTGACTAAACAGCTTGATGATCTGGATTTTGCAGATTACTTGGCTCTTCTGTCCCATAACCATAATCAGATGCAAGAGAAAATGAAAATTCTCGATGAGAGGTCACAACAAGTGGGCCTGAAAATACACAGGAAAACGACAAAGATTATGAGAATAAATGCAAGAAATGATAACAAGGTTGAACTTGAAGAAACACCACTAAAAGATGTAGAATCGTACACATATCTTGGAAATGATATAGACAAAGTTGGAGGGACAGACAGTGATATCAAAATAAGAATACAAAAAGCAAGAGGAGCTTTCATTGCATTGGGAAACCTATGGAGAATAAGAGAAATCAAGCCCAACACGAAAATAAGAACCTTCAACTCAAATGTGAAGTCAGTCCCATTGTATGGCTCTGAGACATGGAGAACAACAAAAACAACAACCAAAAAGCTACAGACTTTTATAAACGGGTGCTTGCGTAGAATAGAAGGACTGAAATGGTATGACAAAGTCACAGATGTGGAACTGATGACAAGAACTAGACAAGTGCCAGTGGAACAAGAGATGAGAAGAAGACAATGGCGATGGATAGGACACATGTTGATAGCATTACAAGGCAGTCCTTGTTCTAGAATCCACAGGGAAAGAGAGGCAGAGGTAGACCAAAAAACACATGGAGAAGAGAACTGGAAACAGAGGTGAAAATGATGAGGAAAACACGGAAAGAACTTGAGCGGATGGCACAGGACAGGAAGACTTGGCATGTGTTTGTTGAAGGCCTATGCTCCTTGGGGAGCTAAAGGGTATTGATTGATAACTTCGAGTTTGGCGCGTAAATAAAATGAAAAATGTCTAGAAATTGGTGAGCGCAAGTTCGATTTCGCGTAAATAAAACATGCGTAAATAGGAAAATACCCGTGTGTGTGATGTGTGTGTGTGTGTGTGTATATATATATATATATATATATATATATATATATATATATATATATATATATATATATATATATATATATATATATATATATATATATATATATATATATATATAGTATATCCTTACAATTCGCAGCACATTCCATACCGTTTGTAGATTACCTTGTATGCCTCACAGTAAATGAACTCAGACGGTATTTTGGAAAATGCCAGAGAGCACTTTTTTCTAATCTTAAAGGCCTGTCCCATTTTGATTCACGTTACAAATGCCACGTATCGACGGAAAAGTGCAGAGTTATCTCGCGCTGCTAGATTATAAATTGTCAAATTTAAGTCTGTTGCTGGGAACAATAAACAGGTGGCATTCGTTTTCGCATAAGTTGTAGAGATGTTATAAGGTCTCAGACTGCAAAGCGTGAGGGATATACATGTTTTCAGGCTAAGTAGTTTAAGTACGACTCTGTTTGACGACCCCGTGTGCGTACGAATGGCTAGTTACCTTTATTTATTCGCGTGTGGTAGTCTCCAAAAGAACGTTGCCAATCGTTCCGCATAGAATATCCATTTGTAGTTATTTCCCTTTAGCAATGTTTCGTGCTTTAGCAGTGTTTCGTTGACATGTATCGTAGTGTGCTATTATCGATTGTAATTATGAACTGTCACAGCATTTGAAGTCCAAAACGACAAAGTGGCACGTTCAACCCTTGATGGGTTATAATTAGGATAGGCCTATATAGTGTAGTAAACTCAAAAGTATAAAATCTGATTTCCGTTATGTAAATATAGTATCTTCTCCCCCCCCTCCACTCAGTCCAAATATAGTAAATCAAAACTAAAATTGTGTGAATGTATGTGTGTGTGCCCTTCCCTTTTCAAAGAAAATACAATTAAAATTAAATTTAAAAAATAAATAAAAACAACATAAAAATAAAAATAAGTAAAGACTCCCATAACTACTCTGTTGTTAAAAAGGTTAAAAGGGGTGAGAAAGTCAAGTGGTGTCCGGGACGACACCCAATCCACCAATTATCTGTCATCATTCACATGAGCACCCCATCAGACTACACCTTATCCTCACACAATCATTCATAACTCTCCACTCCCAAAGGAGCATAGGCCTTCAACAAACACATGCCACATGGTTATGGGACAGAAGAGCTAAGTCATCAGCAAAATCCAGATCATCCAACTGCTTAGTCAGAGTCCACTGGATTCCATTTCTGTTGTGTGTTGTCAATGATCTTATTACCCAGTCTATTGCTAGTAAAAACAAGAAATGGAGACAAAAGGCATCCCTGTCGCACTCCTGTTCTTATCCCAAACGGTTCTGTAAGCTGTCCTTCGTGAAGAACTCTGCATGTCATGTCTTCATATGTTTTCTTTATTAAATTAATGATCTTCAGGGAAACTCCATAATGCCTCATCAATTTCCAAAGTGATTCTCTGTCTACACTGTCAAATGCCTTTTCGTAGTCCACAAATCCGATGTATAGCGGTGAATTCCATTCCAGACTTTGTTCAACTATTATTCTCAATGTGGCTATCTGGTCTGTACAGGATCTATTTTGTCGAAAACCTGCTTGTTCATCTCTCAGTTGCTTGTCTATGGACTCTTTTAATATTCTTAAGTGATTGTTCTTGAGCCTTGTTTATAGCCATTATAAGTGCAAATGTCACAAGATATTGCAGTCAGCTTAAATTGAAAGGCATGTCTGCGAGTGTCAGCGGAGTACATCGAGTGAATACATCCTCTCCTCTTACACAGCCTGTTAATGCTGTAGCTTCTGTCATTTTTGGCACGAGGTACTTCACAAGTAGTCATTGGTTGGTTTTTCATCAATGTATAATAAAAAGTGTTTATCCTGTTGTTAAAGTATATTTTAACGGGGAGTTATACGTGTGAGATCCTCACATGCGGGTCTAGTATTGTATAGACGCACATGTGAACGCATTTAAATTAATTGCATGTTTAAGTATTTGCATACGACTGTGCACTATTATTGAACGGTTATGACGCGATTTGTCGCGATGTATTGTTGCCATCTAGCTATGATGCTTGAGGCAGATCCGGATATTAACCGTCTATGATAGACGTGATTGTTTCATGTACTTGCCGTAAGTATAGGGAAGACATGCAGTTGATATTGCTACAATTATTTGAAAGATGAAGAAACCTTTCTTGAAGTACCTTACCAAGAATTGTTCCAGAAAATATATGTAGCCAGAAAACGGCTCGTTTTTGAGTATCCCGCCTCAGGTACTCTATCTCCTACAGCATTACGGTAGAGCTTCAGCTTGACCAGATGGGTCAAGCTGCTAGTGTGTCCCTCTAACGCCAGGAACGAATTGAAGTCTTAAACATAACATGTATCTACATAAAGAAGAAAAATATGGCTAATTCGATAGACCGATATATCCTATCAAGTCGTAACCTTGAAATCATAACGACCAGTGATGTCAGTCAACGGCCATGTTGCCTGTTATATATGCCAATGCATATTTGATGATGTACTTTGCCATGAAACTATGTTGATGCCTCTATACTTACCCATGATGTCAATGTGCTTACTCGTCAATAAACTGTATCGTCACGTACCTTCAACAATGGGTCCAGCATTTGTTCATCGCGAGTTTTGGTCATACTGTTTTGACCCATTGTTGCGCACATATTCTTTTGTGTGGCGCACAGATTACTGTAAGTACGCATACAAATGAAAAATGTATTTATTTGTCTGATAAAAATATATTTATCTTTGAATTCACGATTTTCAGTCTAAGGGACAGAACTCAGATTAGTCGATGTGTATTCATTCTGTGAGTTATCTGTTCTTGTATCTTTCCTGAATATTGAACTCAGCGTAGAAATCTAGGTTTACAGCGATCTATTCTTTGTTTGGTTAGAAATAGATTGTTCTTGCTTCAGAATATCTATGACCCGAATCTATGTGTATTTCTTGTCTATGTAGGACGAGTCTGTCTTATATCTTAATATCTTTGTATGTCTAAGTCGAACTATATCTTCGGTGTCGAACTTGGGGTCAAAGGTTGTTCGGCGGATGTGTCGCTAGGGAGAATGTGAGAAGGTTCCGCCCTGTTGGGGTGCTGAGTTGTTTGTAGCGGCCTGTCGCCGAAAAAGTGATCTCTATATTAATGGGGAAAGAGGTAGTCTCTTTAGACATATCATGTATGATTCACCCCAGTGTTTATTCTTACTGCCAAGGAATGGCAGAATCATATTCTAGTGTATTTCTGATACCAAGGTAAAGACGCATTTCTTATGAACTTTTCCTGAGGCATTGTATTCGATGAGCAGACGTACGGTTGTACGTTTAGTTGAATGTTAACCAGATGAAGATGACATTCATACCTAGCAGCACCATATTATGTGATGAAGTCAATAGTATCTGTGGTAGAATCTACAAAGCAATGAGGACATTTGATGTATGATCCGCTTTGATTGTGCTTCATAGTTTGTATCCTGGGTGAGCGACAACTCACTGGAAGGAGAAGCCATTTTGAATTCTATATTTTCCAATCATCGAGGAGAGAACAGGGATGGCCCCTTACTATCACCTGATGAGTCTAGAGATCACTGCTACAGAAGAAAACCCACTACTAGTGGTTCAATATTATTATCAAAGAAATATGTGCTGAACTTTATCTATATAAAGCTTCGCTAGACGAGGTTAGGTCTAGGAACCATCTTGAACCTTGTTTATGAACTGACTGCTAATCGTTATCAACTGGTAGCCGAGTATGGCTCTTTATCAACTGGTGGGACAGCTTTCTGGGTTTGACCTCGCAGAAGTTGAGAAGTCAACAGACTACTGAGACCAGACCGTTTCCTGTGGCTGATACGACACACCTGCAGTACTAGTTTGCACTTTGTCACGTGACCTGTCGAGCAAATACTGTAACTAGGTCAGCGCTTGTTGACATTTTTTGCTGTACAGACTGCATTATACAGAACAGTTGGATCAAGTGAATATTTAACTGTGTTGGCAGGAAATGAAGTACTATCGAACTGAGAAGTCTACACATCAACGGTGGAGCTTCTATTGTGATTAATTTTGTAATAGTTAGGCCAAAATTAATTGTTATTAAAGTTGCAGTTTATTGTCATTGAAAACTGTACTATTACAACTGAGCCTACTCTGCAACACTCTGTCTACATCACAATTTATTGATGATATATGCATTTATGTTTTATATATAATTATGTTTACATGTTCATATGTAATAGTTGTTTATGTCGTCGGCGGTTGGTGAGGTGACTAGTATAGAATATACCGAGTCATATTGGTCCTATATTAGTGTTCTATAGGGAGCAATTTTCTTAACTGAAAATTTGCTGCAACATCTGTTGCTATTTTTTGTTAGCTGTGAAGACTGTGCTTATCGTTGTTTTTGTGATATTTTTTCTGTTCTTCAGTTTTGTTTTGATTTGTTTGTATTTGTAGATCTACCTTTTTCTAAAATTTAGTTCTATACACAGTTATATTTATACACTGTGACGTCATTTGTTTTGTTGTTATCCCTTTGCAGTTGTCATCACAGATTCTGTGATTGTTTTTATTGATTTTCCTATTTGATTTATTTGATTTCTGCAAATGTTGTCATACTGTCTTTCATATTTGTACTTTATGTATGTTGTTGGTTGACATGTACTATAGAATATACTTGATCATACACTACTAGCTGTGTAGTGAACTTATGAGAAATAATCAACTGATGACTAATTGCTGTTACTAAAGGTACACAGTTGATTATACAAGACCTTATTTAAAGGCTTGTTTCCCACAGAGATTGTGATAAAAGGAGCTGGTTAGTCAAGTTTATTAAAACTTGCTATCATTTACTTTGAAATAAATTATATTATTATTTCAGGTTACTGATCAGATTATCAGACATAATGTCTAGTTTGTATTTTTGGGTCGAAAAGGAATACTTTCGTATGACTACTAAGGAAATAGAAGAAGTCTTAGATTCCTACATTGAACAGGGAAAATCCTTTGGAATGACTAATGAGGAAGTAAACGAATTCTTGGATTACTACATTGAACAGGCGTGTTCCACGCGTATGTCTACTAGGGAATTACGAGAATACGTAAAAGATAAAATGGAAATGGAAAAACAAATAAGAGCAGCTGAACAAAAGAGATTACAAAGAGAAGCTGAGAAGAAAATATTAGAAAAACAGGCTGAGGAGAAAAGATTAGACAGAGAAGCTGAAAAAAAATTACAAAGAGAATCTGAAGAAAAAAAGAAGCAAATGCAGCTAGACAGGGAAGCCGAGGAGAGAAAAGTGAAGAGGGAACATGAAGTAAAACTCTTAGCTTTGGAGTTGAATGTATTAAAGGAAACAGTAAATGAGCTTCAAAGTGATAAGAAAGCTCTTACTGATAAGTTATCAGCAGTGAATTCTGAAAATACAATATTAAAGGATAAAATGATGATGTTGATAGAAGATAATAAGAAAGTCTATGACTCTTCTCTTAGTCAGAAGAAAGAGTTAGAGAATGAAGTGACCTCATTAAAAGAGATGTTGGGTAATCAGGTAAATAAGGTGAACTCTTCCACGCTTGATTTAAAACTACTATGGAAGATAATAGAAACGTTGGCTATTCCTCATGAGAGTAAATTAGGGCAATCTCAACTGACAAAAGCTGAAAGAATGGAAAACATGTGTAAGAAATTAAAAGTTGAAGCCCAGGAACGTGAAAAGGCCCATAATGAAACACTTACTATTTTTGCGAGTAATATTACGATGCTCAGTCGCCAACTTGAAGAAAAGAATACGGAATCTTCAAGGGAAATGTATGAGTTTAAGAATAGCCATTATATGGAGGTTAAGGCACTTCAACTAGAATTGAAACAGTTGAGGGCACATGCCGCTCAGGTTCAGGGTCCTGAGGATAATCAAGAACTCAGAAATCTTCTATATCAACAGGAGAAAGTAACTAAGGAAAAACAAAAAAATATTGAAAAATTACTCATGGAGAAAAAGGAACTAGAAGATGAGATGAGCTCAGCGAATAAAGAAAAGGATGAGAAAGTTGATGAACTTATAACTACTCATCATAGTGCTATGGAAGCACTCAAACTTGAATTTGTTCAAGAAAAGGCTAAGGTTTTAGAAGCTACGTCTCAGTTGACAAAGTTGAGAAAAGAGCTTAAAGATAGTATGGCAAAAGAGAAGACTCTTATTTCTCAGTTACAAGACATTGTGGTGAAGTGGGATGTTATAAATACTTATAGGGAACTTAGTGTACTGACTGAGATCAGCTGTGAAGAATTCAAGACTAATCGACAAATAAGAGAAGACTCTAGGCAGAAATATGTCTCCGACTATATAAGGAAAAGACGATGGTCATATATCGGTCATGTCCTACGAATGCAAAACAACAGAATACCACTACAGGCGCTCACTTGGGTTCCTGAGGGTAAGAGGAAAAAAGGAAGACCAAAAGAAACACTCAGAAGAACAATAATAAGAGAAGGAAGAACGTTGGGCCTAAATAATGTGCAAGAGCTAAGAGGAGTGGCGTCACAACGAACAACCTGGAGAGCACTGGTTTCTGCCTTATGCGCCGTGTTTGGCGCTTAAAGAATTTATTATTATTATTATAGATAACCTTACTTGCTACCACATGTCTATATATCTCAGTCAGAATTATTCTGGAATAGTGTGATGCTACGTTATGTGTCTAGGGTATGTGTATGATGAAGTGTAAGTCACAACAACAGACAGATAAACAATTTAATTTAATCCACTACTCTTAACAACACTGTGACACTCACATACATATAACACTCTATGAGAATATCTTAAAGAAGTCACTCGTAACTTTTCAAATAACAATATGTATTCATTACTGGCATGAATGAATATGTGTCCTGATTCAACTACAAGGGAACCAGGAATCACAATCAATTTAAATTACAAGTTATGTACAGAATGTATTTAATATGAATATTGTAGTGACATATATTATTACAAATATTCTATGTGTGTCAGTTGTGTAGTAGTAAAATGAGGTAATACTGGTTTTGTTTTGTTCAAGCTCTGTTGGTAGTTGTCATCATGACTTCAATAGTTTGTCTTAAGGAAATTAGTATTGGAGATGTTCTCAGTTCCTGATATTAAGACAAGTAAATTTCCCCTCTTAATATTATTTTTACAAAGTCATTTCAAGATGAGGGGACATAATGTTGAGCTCAGCTGGCCAATTCGCTTATCTGGCGTGATGGCGGCAGGAAAGGACTCCTCTGCTCGAATTCTCCTCTGGGCTCAGGAGACACCTCACTGATAGCTAAAAAGACCAAGGAGTATGCTGTCCGACACTGGATTCAGCAAAGCTCTGACCAGGTGCTGCTCAGTACCATCAAGACCACGGTCCCTGAAATCAAGAAGGATGTACCTTCTACTTCATAACTAACTTATACTCTCTTTTACACTGATCACAATACAGCACAAACATTGAGTTCAGAGCATTAGGCCAACTGTCAGCTTCATTTGAAATACTTTATTCCAGTATTACCCTTCTTAATGGTTACTACGCCTCTGCAATTCCAGCATTATTTCTTTCTATTCAATCATCCAGGTGTCAGTGTACTGTTTGGCCATTCCATGCCGTTTTACTTCTCTCCGACACCCTCTGTTCAGGCTGGAGCATTACAGGCTTTACCTCACGTTTGCCACTGACTACACATATATATACAGGCATAAATCAACAATTCACATTCAATTTTCATTAAAAGATATTGAATGGTTCAAGCTTACCACAATTCATACGAATAAACACAGATACGTTGATTAGCAATGAATTCTGGCACAAACTGGCACAAATTCCCATCTGCTTATCTTCCAGGCTTTTATTTAGCAAAATATAAGCTGGCTTCAACGCACTGATGCTTTATCAAGCTTATTTAAACAAGTGGTTTCGAACTAACGCTCCCAAGTGTGTATATCAGCGAGTCTGACCAATGAGCCCCGTTTCGACAAGTGTTTGAAAAAATGTTACCCTTCCCCGTTTCCCCTAACAACGAAAGATAGTATTTATAGTCCGACCAATCGTGGTTAGGCTTTCATTTGTTGCGCTCCAATCAATTTGGAGTTTACATGGTAGGCTATTTATGTAACGTAAGGTTTTTTCAAACACGTTATAAAAAAAAATTTTATGAGCAGAAATGATTCCATGCTGTCAGGCATCCTCACTATTTTATTTTGGGTATAATTTATTAATTCCTGGACTATTTGCGTAACGTTTTACATATTATTTGTCAGCAAGCCCTAAGGAACCCAAATATACCAATTTGAAAGAGCTACGTGGCTGCGTTCAAAATATGTATTTTCTACCTCCTGTTTCGAAGATGTGATGTCTGGGTACTGTTATGTTTTCAACCGTAAACCCATCTATTGTTATCTTTTCTAATAAGCGTTTTTTTATGATTTATAAACCTAACTCTGGGAAAGGGTAGTGTATTTTATCACTGTCCGTCTGAAAAACAATTAGTGCATGTAGACTTACACGCGTGATGGCAGCATTTGTGTATCGCGCGACGCGTGTTGCATGCGTTCCTGATTTTCAGCCCTCCCTCTCTCTTTATCCTTTTGTCCATCTGTTCGTTCGTTTTGGTAACGCAGTGTAGAAAAAGACATGAATGGAATTTAAAATTTAGGTCAACTTGCATATTTCAAGGTTTTTCTTAGAAAGGCAGCACATTTTATTGTGTGTTTGGGAAACGCGTGTATGTTGCAGAAGGCCTTTAATATCAACGTGAAACGTTACAATTTGCTTACGCAGTAGAAAACAAGGGGATTTCGAGTACAGTCTTTGTGACAGCACTGTTCTTTACCATTCTTCTTCCTTTCTTTATTATATGTATTTATTAGGCTTTATATTTACTTGATAATTTATATATGTGGATTAGAATATTCCACGACACCTCCCCTCTTAAAACAGACATTATATGTCAGTCCTTTATTCTATATACACATAGAGAAATTTATTATTGTTTCTGGGGTTTAAGGTGATTCTCATCACACGGATGGCGGCTTAAAAAATCCGCTCCCAAATTGGTTTTTCCAGATATATACTCGATGCTAAAATTATATGGAGCCAGAAGCAAAGACCATCGGAGTAACCTAGAGTTCTCATGCTTAGCCTGTGCTAGAAACGATAAAGGTTTGTGATCTGTTTGCAACTTAAATGCCTTCCCATATAGATAAATATTGAATTTCTTTATTGCCCATATTACTGCAAGACATTCTTTTTCGCTAGTTGAGTAGTTGATTTCAGCTTTATTCAACTTTCGGCTAGCATATGCCACTGGGCTTAATTCCCCATCCAATGCATCTGATTTCTGTAGTAAAGTTGCACCTAACCCAATATTACTTGCATCCGTCCTTACTATGAATTCTTGACTTAAGTCAGGTAATTTCAAAATGGGTTTACTTGTGAGCTTTTCCTTCAATTCTTGGTAAGTCATTTCACGTTGTGGTGTCCATGTAATGCGATCTGGATGTCCTTTACGTGTCAATTCCGTTAAAGGTGCACATATGGAATTAAAGTTTTTGATATACTTCTGGTAGAAACCACATAATGAGACAAAGGATCTCACGTCCTTCTTGGTTTGTGGTCTCGGGGCTTTCTGTAGTTTCTCTAAATTCTTTGGGTCAGGGGTCATGTTTCCCTGATAAACTGTGTGTCCCAGAAATTCCAATTCTTTACATCCAACGCAACATTTAGTTGGTCGGGCTGTTAAATTTGCCTCCCTAAGTCGATTAAACAGCATGTTCAGAGAGTCAATGTGTTCCTCAAATGTTTCTGTTGCTATAAGGATATCATCCATAAAATTTGTTATACAGGGATTATTCAGAGGATCCAATAATTTTCTCATCATTCTAGAGAAGACACTAGGCGCATTCTTCAATCCAAATGGCAATCTATTAAACTCATAGTGTCCTTCTGAGGTACTAAAAGCTAGGTATGGTCTAACCTCAGGCTTTACTGGAATCTGATAGTATCCTTTACTCAGATCCACTTTTGAGAAATATTTCGCTTTATTTAGTCTGGCAAACAGCTGATTTGTATCCGGCAATGGATCCACCTGTCCTTCTGTAATAGCATTCGGTCTCCTGTAATCTATACAGAGTCTATGTTCTCCAGAAGGCTTCCTTAAGAGTACAACACCGGAACTATACGAAGACTCACTGTGCGAAATAATTCCTTCCTTCAACAGATAGTCTATCTCTTCCTTCAAAGCTTTCTCCTTAGCAAACGGAATCGAATATGGTTTCATACAGACAGGTGTGGGGTCTATCAGTTTCATATCATATTCCAATAGGTTTGTATGCCCTGGTCGGTCTGTTAACACCTCTGCATGATTATTTAGAACCTGTTGCACTCTCTCTTTCTGAGTTTTCGTTAAATGTGTACTGATTTTCACCTGTGCTGCTGTCTCACAGGGGTGTAATGGATACTCAAATGATGAAAGTGGTTCCTTTTTCATCTCCATGGCGATGGACAAGGTCAACAAGTGTGTCTCTTCCTGATGTTCTCTTTCCAAATATTTCTTCAGGAGATTCACATGATAGATTTTTTCTTTCCCCTTCTTATCTATCTTATAATTTGTTCTAGACACCTTCTCTAGAACTGTATATGGACCCTGCCATCCAATTTGTAACTTATTCTGACTCCCGGGCAAAAGAAGCAGTACTTTCTCTCCCACAGCCAAATTTCTGTCTTTCGCCTTCCTGTTATAATAGGCAGCATGTTTCTTCCTGGCTTGTTTCAAATTTTCATTGGCAAGTTTCCAGCCAGTTTTCAACCGAGTGGTCAGCTCATTCACATATTGGTATGAAGATGTAATGTTTTCCTCTGCCTTTTCATCAGTCCACGTTCTTAACAAAGCTACATATGGACCTTTAATTTTGTGGACCTATTTGTCCATGCACCGGTATGGTCTCTTCCACTCGAAGCTTTATAGTGATGATTTTTCCTCCCAGAATTATCATTCACAAAACGACCGCTACCAATTTTTCTTTTGGGGCTGTCTCCCCACTTAAAATTCTTGATGAGAGATTTCCTCTCTACATCCTCTTCCTCCAGTTTGTTTAAGTCCGATTGAGGGATTTTCGGCTTATCCTGGGGTAAGACATCTTTTTGCACTCTCCGCATAGTGGCCATTGTAAAACAGTTAAGTGAAGCTTGTCCGTGAAAAGGGGCTTCCCATTCCATTTGGTCCACTTTTTCAAATTTATATTTCTTTTTATTTTCAGGCCTACTTTTGCCCCGTGGCGTGTCCAGGTCCTGATCAATGTTCCCACTTGTGGGTGTTCCCTCATGTGCTATGCTACACCTTTCTACAAAATTCTCAATGTCCCATCTTGCTTTGGGCCAATAATAATTGTGAGCCACCTTTTGAATGATGGTACCTATCTTCTCATGGTCCCCATCTGGTTTCACATGTAGGCTCCTTATTAAGTCTGCCCTATATCTTTTTGGAAGAACCAGCTGTCCGTGACCTTTGGATCTAGCTCCAGTCTTCCTATACATCAACTTGTTTTTCATGTAAAAATCTCCCTTGCCTGGAGTTGTATGACCAGTTGACAATTTTCTGAAACAAGGCTTGAGTGTTTTATCCCCAGCCTGTGCCTTCCTCATCTCTTCTGGAGTGGTATCTAACATAATATCCTCCTCCTGTCTTGAGGTCGACCTGACCTGAAGGGTTGCCATATACACAGGTTTCCTTCTGCAACGGTCAGTGTCATGATTGTCCATCTGACAATTCTTACACCACCTTTTTCCTTGGTTGAAAGATTTTCTTTCATTATATTTCCTTTCATCGAATTGTGGGAATTTATTTTTATTGTCATACCGTGGCCTATCAAATTGGTGCTTACCTTTATTTTGATCCTTAGGATCAAATTTATTAAAATTCTGTGGTGCCCTAAAGTTATCCACTTGTTTCTTTTTATTACCTGTTACCTCTGCTTGAGCTGCTTGATACCTTTCAGCAACATTTAGCAACTCACCCAGCCTCTCTGCACCTTGTTCCATGAGAAACTTTCTCAGGTCTGGAGCCATGGACTCTCTTAATTGCTCTATAAGGACCATTTCCTTAAGATCTTGGGTTTTCCCCAGAGAAGTCCATTTCTCCAAGTATGTCTCTATTCGTGCAGAGAACTGGTGATAGGTTTCATCTGACAGTAGTTTAGCATTCCTAAATTTTTTTCTATAGAATTCTGCATTCTTTTCATACCTTAACAAAAGAGCCTGCTTTAGCATATCATAATTTTCCTGATCACCTCTGCTCATTTTTGCAAAAACTTCATAAGCTGCCCCACGAAGTCCCTGAGATAACTTTAAGCTCCACCTTTCTCTCTCTAACCCATACGTGGTAGCTAATAGTTCATACCTATTTAGGTAGCTCTCTATATCATCGTCTTTCTCAACAAAATGATCTAAATGAAAATTCATAGCTGAGGTTGAGGCTCCTTGAGTAACCGTAGCATCAGAGGCAAAGGGACTGGCACCATTTTCAGGAGCATGGCCTTGAAACTCAAACTCCCTTAGTCGTAACTCATGTTCCCTTTGTAATCTTTTATCTTCTGCTTCCCTTTCTGCAGCTAATCTCCTCTCTTCCCTTTCTGCAGCTAATTTCTTCTCTTCCCTTTCTGCAGGTAATTTCTTCTCTTCCCTTTCTGCAGCTAATTTCTTCTCTTCCCTTTCTGCAGCCAATCGTTTGTCTTCTCTTTCTGCCTCCAATTTCTTAGCCTCAGCTTCAAACTGTAACTTCTTAATTTCCCTTTCAGCCTCTAACCTTCTTTCGGCTTCTTTTTCTAATCTTCTTTCTTCACGTTCAATAAATTTGTCACATTCCGTCGTGACATAGGCAACCATAACTTGCCCATCTAATCCTAACTCTTTTGCAGTCTGAACCGCAGCAGATCGAAATTTGGCCAGGTCCGCCATTGTCTATCAGGTAAATTTATATAATGTCTAACCAACAATTCAATCTCTAATGGACAACACAGGCACCGTGAGCTCAACCTTATTTAATTCCACCCAAGGATACCTTTTAATTCTTCTATTCCCTGAAGTGAATTACCCCCAATATTTTTAATAGTTAAAGATTCAAAATCCCGAGAGCGAGACCCCAATATATGTGGTGAAGTGGGATGTTATAAATACTTATAGGGAACTTAGTGTACTGACTGAGATCAGCTGTGAAGGTATCTATATCTATTAAGAGTAGTGTATTATAGATAACCTTACTTGCTACCACATATCTATATATCTCAGTCAGAATTATTCTGGAATAGTGTGATGCTACGTTATGTGTCTAGGGTATGTGTATGATGAAGTGTAAGTCACAACAACAGACAGATAAACAATTTAATTTAATCCACTACTCTTAACAACACTGTGACACTCACATACATATAACACTCTATGAGAATATCTTAAAGAAGTCACTCGTAACTTTTCAAATAACAATATGTATTCATTACTGGCATGAATGAATATGTGTCCTGATTCAACTACAAGGGAACCAGGAATCACAATCAATTTAAATTACAAGTTATGTACAGAATGTATTTAATATGAATATTGTAGTGACATATATTATTACAAATATTCTATGTGTGTCAGTTGTGTAGTAGTAAAATGAGGTAATACTGGTTTTGTTTTGTTCAAGCTCTGTTGGTAGTTGTCATCATGACTTCAATAGTTTGTCTTAAGGAAATTAGTATTGGAGATGTTCTCAGTTCCTGATATTAAGACAAGTAAATTTCCCCTCTTAATATTATTTTTACAAAGTCATTTCAAGATGAGGGGACATAATGTTGAGCTCAGCTGGCCAATTCGCTTATCTGGCGTGATGGCGGCAGGAAAGGACTCCTCTGCTCGAATTCTCCTCTGGGCTCAGGAGACACCTCACTGATAGCTAAAAAGACCAAGGAGTATGCTGTCCGACACTGGATTCAGCAAAGCTCTGACCAGGTGCTGCTCAGTACCATCAAGACCACGGTCCCTGAAATCAAGAAGGATGTACCTTCTACTTCATAACTAACTTATACTCTCTTTTACACTGATCACAATACAGCACAAACATTGAGTTCAGAGCATTAGGCCAACTGTCAGCTTCATTTGAAATACTTTATTCCAGTATTACCCTTCTTAATGGTTACTACGCCTCTGCAATTCCAGCATTATTTCTTTCTATTCAATCATCCAGGTGTCAGTGTACTGTTTGGCCATTCCATGCCGTTTTACTTCTCTCCGACACCCTCTGTTCAGGCTGGAGCATTACAGGCTTTACCTCACGTTTGCCACTGACTACACATATATATACAGGCATAAATCAACAATTCACATTCAATTTTCATTAAAAGATATTGAATGGTTCAAGCTTACCACAATTCATACGAATAAACACAGATACGTTGATTAGCAATGAATTCTGGCACAAACTGGCACAAATTCCCATCTGCTTATCTTCCAGGCTTTTATTTAGCAAAATATAAGCTGGCTTCAACGCACTGATGCTTTATCAAGCTTATTTAAACAAGTGGTTTCGAACTAACGCTCCCAAGTGTGTATATCAGCGAGTCTGACCAATGAGCCCCGTTTCGACAAGTGTTTGAAAAAATGTTACCCTTCCCCGTTTCCCCTAACAACGAAAGATAGTATTTATAGTCCGACCAATCGTGGTTAGGCTTTCATTTGTTGCGCTCCAATCAATTTGGAGTTTACATGGTAGGCTATTTATGTAACGTAAGGTTTTTTCAAACACGTTATAAAAAAAAATTTTATGAGCAGAAATGATTCCATGCTGTCAGGCATCCTCACTATTTTATTTTGGGTATAATTTATTAATTCCTGGACTATTTGCGTAACGTTTTACATATTATTTGTCAGCAAGCCCTAAGGAACCCAAATATACCAATTTGAAAGAGCTACGTGGCTGCGTTCAAAATATGTATTTTCTACCTCCTGTTTCGAAGATGTGATGTCTGGGTACTGTTATGTTTTCAACCGTAAACCCATCTATTGTTATCTTTTCTAATAAGCGTTTTTTTATGATTTATAAACCTAACTCTGGGAAAGGGTAGTGTATTTTATCACTGTCCGTCTGAAAAACAATTAGTGCATGTAGACTTACACGCGTGATGGCAGCATTTGTGTATCGCGCGACGCGTGTTGCATGCGTTCCTGATTTTCAGCCCTCCCCTCTCTCTTTATCCTTTTGTCCATCTGTTCGTTCGTTTTGGTAACGCAGTGTAGAAAAAGACATGAATGGAATTTAAAATTTAGGTCAACTTGCATATTTCAAGGTTTTTCTTAGAAAGGCAGCACATTTTATTGTGTGTTTGGGAAACGCGTGTATGTTGCAGAATGCCTTTAATATCAACGTGAAACGTTACAATTTGCTTACGCAGTAGAAAACAAGGGGATTTCGAGTACAGTCTTTGTGACAGCACTGTTCTTTACCATTCTTCTTCCTTTCTTTATTATATGTATTTATTAGGCTTTATATTTACTTGATAATTTATATATGTGGATTAGAATATTCCACGACAGACATAAGGTTGGTTTATGACAGAAAAATTAAAACCAACGAAAGAATATACACAGCTGTTACTAGAGAGAAAGCTATGGCAGAGGTGGAAGTTACAAAACTTCGTAAGAGAGTTGACAGTTTATTAGATATTGTTTTATACAATAATGTGTTATCTACTAATAAGGTGGATAGACTGAAACATAAACATGATGGTCAACATGTTGCTAATGCAAAGAGCCAGCGACAGACACTCAATGCTCATAGTAACACTAAGCAATATGTGAACGTATCTTTTCGTGGTAAATATGGTTTCCCACGAAATAACGATACTGCCTCTAATGGGAGTTGGCGTGAGGCCAACAAAGGTAAATCAAGTTTAGATCATGGTGAGGACTTTAATAAGTGTCATGATAAGATTCCTCAGGGAAACCGTGCATCGAATTTTCAGACTCCTGATAAGTTGGTAAAAGAAAACAAAACTATTAGTACCCATCGTACTCAGCTCAGACAGTACGATGTACATATTAAGCACAGTGACACAGAAAAAAATAAAAGCAATTTTGCTAAGAGAGATTATCGTAATTGTGGACATTACCAAACGCGTCCATATGATAATAGTTCTTCTTCAAAGAACTGGAGGCAATTTAATTGTCCTCAACATTTTGGTCCTGGTGACTATAAGAACTTTCATAAAGGTTATCAACATTGTAATGATTGTTCTCCAGGACAACAAAACCCATAAAATAGATATTTTGTTCAGAAGAGAAATAAAAATTATAACGATGTTAACTGGAATTTAAATAAGAGCAATGTGCTCAACAGAGTAAGAATTTGAAGAGCTCGAGGTCTACTCGATATGCAATTGCTCTTCAACCTTTTCATTTTTCGGTACGAGCTATCCGTGGATCAGATAATGTGATGGCAGACATTTTGTCTAGATGCCCACATGATTCCACCTAACTGTTGGGTCTTGGACTTCTTAACACTTCCAACTCTACTACAGTTTTTTTTCTTTTCTATATTAAGATAGATACACATTATAATTTGTAATACAGTGATTGTATCACTACTATCATTACGTTCATTGATATATATATTCACCGATACTCGTTGATGATTTTTCTTTTTTGTCAATCATGTACTTATAATGCTTAAATATGAAATTGTTATATGCATTGTGTCATTGCAAGTATAGTAGTATGCGTTGGTGACACCTCCCTGGAAACATTTATGCTTAAGAGAAATGCTTTCTCTGAGAGGTTGAGATGTATTCTCACCAGTCGATCTATATTTCGACTTTGCCTTAATTTGGCTTATAAATTCCAGATGTTTCTCATCTGCGCAGTAGTTGTGCGTTGTGAGCCTATTGTATGTTGCTCTCAGATGAAAAAAAAAAGATTTTCATTTTTTTCCCGGGGGGTGTGGTAGTCTGTTGCGCACATATTCTTTTGTGTGGCGCACAGATTACTGTAAGTACGCATACAAATGAAAAATGTATTTATTTGTCTGATAAAAATATATTTATCTTTGAATTCAAGATTTTCAGTCTAAGGGACAGAACTCAGATTAGTCGATGTGGATTCATTCTGTGAGTTATCTGTTCTTGTATCTTTCCTGAATATCGAACTCAGCGTAGAAATCTAGGTTTACAGCGATCTATTCTTTGTTTGGTTAGAAATAGATTGTTCTTGCTTCAGAATATCTATGACCCGAATCTATGTGTATTTCTTGTCTATGTAGGACGAGTCTGTCTTATATCTTAATATCTTTGTATGTCTAAGTCGAACTATATCTTCGGTGTCGAACTTGGGGTCAAAGGTTGTTCGGCGGATGTGTCGCTAGGGAGAATGTGAGAAGGTTCCTCCCTGTTGGGGTGCTGAGTTGTTTGTAGCGGCCTGTCGCCGAAAAAGTGATCTCTATATTAATGGGGAAAGAGGTAGTCTCTTTAGACATATCATGTATGATTCACCCCAGTGTTTATTCTTACTGCCAAGGAATGGCAGAATCATATTATAGTGTATTTCTGATACCAAGGTAAAGACGCATTTCTTATGAACTTTTCCTGAGGCATTGTATTCGATGAGCAGACGTACGGTTGTACGTTTAGATGAATGTTAACCAGATGAAGATGACATTCATACCTAGCAGCACCATATTATGTGATGAAGTCAATAGTATCTATGGTAGAATCTACAAAGCAATGAGAACATTTGATGTATGATCCGCTTTGATTGTGCTTCATAGTTTGTATCCTGGGTGAGCGACAACTCACTGGAAGGAGAAGCCATTTTGAATTCTATATTTTCCAATCATCGAGGAGAGAACAGGGACGGCCCCTTACTATCACATGATGAGTCTAGAGATCACTACTACAGAAGAGAACCAACTACTAGTGGTTCAATATTATTATCAAAGAAATATGTGCTGAACTTTATCTATATAAAGCTTCGCTAGACGAGGTTAGGTCTAGGAACCATCTTGAACCTTGTTTATGAACTGACATGCTCTGTCAGTAAAGTCAGACGATATATATTGGTATTACGGAGTGCTTGTCTACTGACATTCCATTTGTACTGTTATGCAACATGAATGCCCATGTGATAGGGTATTTCATTGATCAACATTATTATGATTTATGCCAACCTGTTTCCTGTTCCTGTGTCGTCGAAGTGTGTCCCCATTAAATACAAGAAAACGTAAACAATAGTTTGTCTTACACTTCCTGCCACGAGTGAGTGAGATTGCCCTATTGTCAACTCTCAGAACATTTTCCAGCATTAGCGTACTGTTGTATCCTCACTCCAAATCAATACACCACTGCGTAGGTCGAGTTGACCTTTCTGTTGTCTTCATGTTTGACAACACTCTTCGAACACGATTGCAATCATCCAAGCAACACTGGTGACCGAAGGTAGACCTTATCAACACTGCTCTTTATCACCCATTAACCAACGTTTTCCGAATTTAACTATACCACCATATGCCAGAGTTAAACGGCCCACATCACATTATTCGCGTAACCAAATTATACGTCGGCCATAGACAGTAAGCCCGACAGGCCAGTCAACACAACACAAATCCACACCAGTAACAGATGGTGGCCAGTATGGGGAAAACCAGTTCAATTTAATATGTGTCGGCTTCCCTCGTTTGTCAAGTTACAAGATACGTTATTTTTTCAAGTCAACACCATCAACGACACAGCATTTTTGGAAGTTTGCAGTTTATCGGTCGACTTGCTGACTGTAATATGAATACATTAAAGTACGAACCACACATTGTAATATAATGCGAATCTTGACATGTACGACATTCTGTAAATAAACATGGCTACGAATTGAACATGCTTTTACTGAGTCCCTTCTGAAACGTGTGTGCTTGTGTAGATGACGAGGTAATGATTATATACATACATCATAACATTACATGGTGGCAGCGGTCGATACCGGACCGACGCAAAACAGCTACACGATAACACGTGAGTACAGTTTGTTCGGCTAAAATTCGTCATTGAGGTCAACCATGGAAACTAAACACTACCGCAGCGCACCGCAAATGCGATTTGCCGGTCGAGGTGATAAGAGTGAAGCTTTCTTGTTATGGCGCCAACGCATAGATCTATATTCCAAGACCACTGGTCTGGAAGGACAAACCCTAACTCCATATATCCTAGAAGCATTGGACGATGAAGGTTTGAAAATCTACAACAGTTTTGCTACCGCCATGCCGGTTGAGTCGGCAACCGACCCCGTAGCCGTATTGGACGAATTTGAAAAGCGTCTGATCATAAAGCACACAAACTTTAGAGCGGCAAGATTAGAGCTTCACCACCTGCGACAGAAACGTGGTGAAAGCCTAGATGATTTCTTCACTCGCATTAAGGAGAAAACAAGAGTATGTAAATTTAGCAACGAAGAAGAAAAAGAGCGAATTATTGAACAGATTCTTCTTAGCACACCAATGCCAGAATTCCAGAAATGGCTACTGAGCCAGAGTGATACGCTAACTTTACAACAACTTCTGGATGAAGGCAGGAAACACGAGGCACAAGCACTAAACATTAAACAAATTCAGCAAGGTACATTAGCAGCCCAGGTGGATGCAGTGAAAAGCTATAAACCTAGACACAACAAAGCAACTGGTTCGAAACAACAAGAAAAACACAACACAAGCAGAGGTGCTATGTGTAAATGTTGTGGCCTAAACCACATACAAAACCACTGTCCAGCTAAAGACTCTACATGTCATTACTGCAGAAAGAGGGGCCACTGGATAAAATTATGTTTCAAGAGGAAACAAGACAGTGCTCAACACAAACTTCACAGCAGAAAGTCGTCAAAACAAACACACTCTATGATGACTGAGGACCTTGACTCCAGTGAAGAAAGTGATCCTTCCACTTTTGATACTGTGAAGATACTAACTTTCAGTAATGAACCAAAGAGAACGCAGGCTTTCTGCAAGGTACAATTCCGAATACCAGGAATTAAAAGGCACAAAGAAAGATATATTCGGTTCAAGATAGACACAGGTGCCCAAGGTAACACTCTACCCTTAAGAATATTCAGACAGATCATGCCTGACAAGGTGGATGAGCAAGGATTCCCCACAAGGGATGTAAAAAGTAGGAGTGGCAGGACAAAGCTAAGAGCTTACAATGGAACAAGTATAGACTGTTTCGGAGCAGTAACACTTGAATGTTTATACAGAGACTCTGAATGGACATCGTCAACATTTTACTTGGTAGATGTTGAAGGACCTGCAATTTTGGGTTTACCAATGTGCGAAAAGCTGAGTGTGGTAACTATTAACAACATTAAAGCTGACAAAAAAGAACATCTTACTCTACACGTCACTGGAGTAGATGACCTTAAACAGCGATTCCCAGAACAGTTCGACAGAATAGGCAAACTTCCAGGAAAGGCAAGATTCTTTTTAAAAGACAACGCTGAGCCAAAGATAGACCCACCTAGAAAGTATCCTATACATGTTAAACAGAAACTTGCCACAGAACTAGAAAAGATGGTGCAGAATGATGTTATTAGAAAGGTTGAAGAGCATTCTGATTGGTGTAGTAGTATCACAACCGTTCTGAAGCAGGATGGTTCTCTTCGGGTTTGCCTTGACCCAAAACACTTAAACAACAGTCTAAAGCGCTGTCCACACAAAATGCATACAGTGGAAGAGATAACTCACAGATTCCACAATGCCAAATATTTTTCTAAACTAGATGCTGTACACGGATACTGGAGTGTTGAGATAGCAGAGGAAAGTCAACTCCTTACAACTTTTCGAACACCATTCGGCAGATATTGTTTCAAGAGACTCCCATTTGGTTTGAATGTATCACAAGACATCTTTCAACAGAAGATTGACAACATTGTTGAGCAATGTTCTGGTACAGTGGCTATTGCGGATGACATTGTAGTCTGCGGCAGGTCAGAACAAGAACACGACCGTAACTTGATTAACTTGATGCATGTAGCACAGGCCAATGGGCTAACATTCAACAGCAAAAAGTGTACAATTAAGGCAACGGAGATACAATTTTTTGGATTGCTGTACACCCAGAATGGTGTAAAACCAGACCCTAAAAAGGTTGAAGATATTCATGACATGCCAACACCAGCTACAAAGAAGGAACTGCAACAATTCTTAGGTGCTGTCAATTTCCTAGCACAATTCATACCAAATTTGTCAGCTGCTGCAGAACCTTTGCGATCTCTACTACAGAATGAAACTCCGTATGAATGGTCAGAAGACTACCAACACATATTCAACCACTTGAAGACCCTCATATCATCTGATGCATGCTTGAAATACTATGACATGCAAGCACCCACTTTTCTCATGGTTGATTCCAGTCTGAAAGGCCTAGGAGCAGCACTTTTGCAACCAGACAAAAATCCTGAAGGACACTATGCCAAAGAACTTCGTTCTGTAGCTTACGCAAGCAAATCATTAAGTTCTGGCGAAAAGAAACTTGCAAACATTGAAAGAGAAATGCTAGCTGTACGTTTTGGAATCAAACGCTTCCACACATTTCTTTTCAACCGCCCATTTACAATTCTCTCAGATCACAAGCCACTTGAGATGATTCATAAAAAACCAATAGCTTCAGCACCACCACGACTACAAGCTCTGTTATTGGAAACACAAGGTTATGATTTTAATATTCAGTATATCCCAGGAGAGGATATAGGTCTTGCAGATGCTCTCAGCAGACTACCAAACCCCAACAAGACAGCAGATCTTACCCCAAACATCAAAGTTGATTTTGTCAAGTTTAGCGATAATCGGCTTGAACACATCAGAGAAGACACAATGAGAGATCCTATCCTTAACTCTCTCAAAGAACTGATATACCATGGATGGCCAAGCTCTATCAGGGAAGTTCCAACACACATCCGTCCATACTACTCGATGAGGGACGAGTTAAGCATCGAAGATGGTCTGATCCTTAAAGGAGATCGCATTGTTGTACCAGAAACACAACGCGATATCATCCTTAAACAGCTCCATAATAGTCACAGCTCCACAACTGAGTCACCTTGGTATTGTGAAGACACTGGATATGTTTACTGGCAGTGCAGAGAACCTCTCAAATACCATCAGATCATACCATTGAGCCCTTGGAGCATTATAGGAACTGATATTTTCTCAATCGACAATAATGACTATCTTATTATTGCTGATTACTACAGCAAATTTCCCATCATTGAGAAACTTCCACAACCCTCACCATCAGCTGTTATTGCAGACATTACAAAGAAGTATTGCAGCATGTTTGGCATCCCAGATGAAATTAGATCAGACAACGGTCCACATTTCTCAGGTCAAGCATACAGAAACTTCACTAAGGACTGGAAGATCAAACACACAACATCATCACCTAGATACCCTAAATCTAATGGTTTCATTGAGAGACAGATACAAACTATCAAGTCAATCATGAAGAAAACAAGAACAGAGGATGTACACCTAGCACTCTTGAGATGGAGAACAACACCGGTAGACAGTAAGATCGACAGTCCAGCAGAACTTATGTTTGATAGAAGAATTAAAGACCTCCTACCATCTAAGGTCCACTTCCGTCCACAACATAGAGACAGCACATATGATCAATTTCAGCATCGTCAGCAAGTTCAGAAATCCAACTATGACAAATGTGCTAAAGACTTACCACCATTATATCCTGGTCAGCATGTGACTACCTACAACCACAACAATGACACATGGTCAAAAGCAACAATCATTTCCAGAAACCCTGAACCCAGGAGATATACTTTAAGACCAGACAGCAGCAGCAACCTCCTGAGGCGAAACAGAGTGGACATAAGAGAAATCCCACAGAATACAACAGAACAGAGAATTCCCATGCTTTCAACAGACAATGCAGTAACTCCAGACTTTTGTGCCCCACAAAACCAACAAGCGCCAAGGCCGAAATCACAACCAACTCAAGCTAAACCAGGGACTTCCGCAGAACCACCAGCACTTTACACCACTCGTTCTGGCCGTACAGTGACACCTCCCAGCCGATACAGACAGTGACATATATACTCACACTGAGCATTACACATACTTATCCTTTCTCACATGAAACATTTCGTTGGAAATGTTTGCACACATTTTTTTTTCAAAAAAGGGGGGATGTAATATGAATACATTAAAGTACGAACCACACATTGTAATATAATGCGAATCTTGACATGTACGACATTCTGTAAATAAACATGGCTACGAATTGAACATGCTTTTACTGAGTCCCTTCTGAAACGTGTGTGCTTGTGTAGATGACGAGGTAATGATTATATACATACATCATAACATTACACTGACCTCTACTTGCTCAAGCCATCCGTACCTCTAGTGTTGGTCAACGTTGGACTGCTACACGTTTTTTGGCTCTCGTCATGCAACGCCCGAGACCCATCGCCGTTACTTTCGCGAGGACCTGGATTTTTTAAAGAAAAGTGGCATTCTTTGTATGTGCACTTTGTCACTGTTGCATGTTTAGTCGAGCCTTTCGTTTTATGTCCACCATTTATCTTCATGTTTTATGTTCCATGTGCCATGCGGGTTGGTTGGGTGGAGACCTACGTTGATGTACATCCCAGCTTCACACCAGGGCCCGCGTTAGGCGTTCTTTAGGGACTTTTGCCGATTTCCCGCAGTGTAAATTCCGGCATATATTTGCCGAAGGATTTTCGGTCCACTGTGCTTGGTTGTCTGTGACACCAGTGTTTAGACGTGACGTGCTGTTTTTTTTATTGTTGTTATTGTGACATTTTCCTCTGTGCCTTAGTTTATTATATATACTTTGTTTGTAATCGTCATTCTCAATCTTGCTTTTCCTTATTTCTATACAAATTTTCTATTTATACCCTGTGCTGTTGCTTGTCTCGTTTCTTTTTTCGCAGTGTCCTTGCAATATTTTTTTCTTTATTTCAGCTTTATTCTTTCTTTGACTCTGCGAACATTTTCATTTGTACTTTGGAATCTCGTTTCTATATCAGTTGTTCTCGTTATCTGCATCTTGTATTATCTGTCGTATATGCTCTATTAATTTCTTTTTAATGCATTATTTTGTGATTGATTATTAATTATGTGATAATATTAGCATTCCTGACATTAATAGGAATTTATACACAGGTTCTGTGGACAAGAACCTGTTACGCATTGATTAGGGGATGCTTTTGATTTCTTAAAGAAAAAATTAACTAATTTAGCTACTAACAAAATAGACATGATGTCTAATCTGGAGGATCTTCTCCAGGAGGGTGAGGAGGTTGGATTACAAGACCCAGATCTTGAAGAATTTGTAATGGGCCGTTTCTTATGTCGGGCGGCATCCGATCTAGGGGATTTTACTAATTTTCATTCTGTTCATCATATGTTCATTGCTAAGGAACTAGCAGATTTACTGCGTGTGGATCTTCGTCTTTTTCTGGAACGATACATCCATGTACAACATGGTTATTTATTAAAAAACGTACGACACGCTATACTCTACAACAATGTTCATGAGAATCAGATAAAGGACGAACATCGATGTAAGGAAAAGGCTCTTACTAGTGAGCTAGAACAGGTAAAAATAGAATGTGAGGAATTCAAAGTTGAGGCCCAGAGACGTGAAGATTCAAAGATGGACACGATTTGTGCTCTATTGGATGAGAATGCCGATCTACATAACCAACTTGAAGAGAAACAAACAGTATGTCCCGAGAAGGTTGATGAGCTTATGCATAGCCATTATAGCGCTATTGAAGCACTCAAACTGGAACTTGAACAAGTGTTTTGTTATGAGAGGTTAGAGGTGTTTATCCACCTAAGAGTACACCGAGTGAGGTCAAGCTGTGTAAGTCCCTGAGTCTAATAGTTGATGTTGTATTCTCAGGGTACCTATCCGCTACCTTCCTCAGATCTCACTCGGGATATATTTTTATGATATATGTTAATTGACTACGTGTCTAGGGTAATGCAGGTGTAGTGATGCTGTATTTCAACAAACACAACTATAACTCAATAATATCAAAATGAGTAAGACTCTGTTGGAAATTTTGGTAATAATACTATATTACAATTTAATCGTCCGGATCCTAAATGTTCTGGATCAGGACTATCAATTCAAAAGAAATTTGTGTTTGTACAGTTATTCAAATAAATAAAGTAGACAATTTGTCCATAGAAAGTAATTCTAAATTAAATAAAGTGTTTGTATCCCCACTGACTAATATTAACACTGGTTACTAGATGGAGGGTTGGGTTTTCTCATCATCCCCTCTTTATTTCTTTTCTACAACTTTTGATATTAAGTGGAATCAGATTTATGGATGTGTCCTCGAGTGCCAGAAAAACTGGACTTAACTTGGAGCCTATTGAAAATGACGGCTTGAGGATTCTCAATACAAAGACAGTTCTTTCACCCTTCCTGGAAGTAGATGTGGCAGGGAGCTGGCAGTAGTGTAAACAGCTTTCACCTCGCACACTGGTTCTGCTTTGCCAGGAGTTCTGGTACTTGGTAAGTGTACCAAATAACCCTGAAAGAGAAGGTTATGGCCCTTCTTTACATCATATTTATACTATCATTCCACAAGTTAAAACATGATACATTCAAAACAAAGAGAGTCAGCTCTTCACGACAACCCATTTCATCCACCTTAGTTGGTATGACAGTTTTTACCAGTGTTTACATTCTTCTCCCCATATGGCTACAACGCCACTGTCACTTCAATCTTTGTTATCTTCAATATCATCAGCTGGGGTACACTCTCCTTCTATTAACCTGTGACAACTTTTGGCTCATCATTCTATGTAAGTTTTCATGTCTCTGTGTAAGCTCTAAGGCCCTGCAGAAGACTGCTAGTGGCTTATGGACTTACAGTCGTAATATTATTGTGACAATATTCAAAATACACTTTAATTTTCTTTCTCTCTGATTCTGCTTAGGCATTCCCTTTACTGGGGTTGTCGTTTTCACTTCCATTTTGCAATGTCGTACAACACAAAGGTTTTGGGCGCTCTATCTGGGTCTGCCTCTACATACAAATAAATATATCAATAAGGTTATTTATCTTACCGCAGATAACAGAATAAAACACAAAATCACAAGCTTGACTGGCGGTGAATGGGCATAGTTCAGACCGCTATCGTCCAGATGGCAAAATGCATTCAACAGGAACGCTTTGCTACTGCTCTCAAGCTGGCTGTGTTAACAGTTTTGGGCAAATGGCGCTGAGGCCGGCAGATTTGCTAATGTTATCCCCTTCTCAAACTACAGTCAACCAATCAAAACTGCGTTTAGAAAATGTAACTTTTCTCGACGCCTTTCAAAATTGAGCAGTTATCAGCGTGTAAGTCTGTCTGTCCAAATTTTTTTTTCTACAATATCTTCGTCATTAATGGCCGATTTTCAAAATGGAAAGTGATTATTAAACAGAAAACTGTCCTCTATCTTTATATCTGGATTTCTTTTAATGATTTATCTTCGTTTTCATCTATGTAATTATCTTGTGATTAATTGTTTTTACCCCAAACTCACTATAACTAAATACTTCGCTAAGACAATATACTTTATATAAGGAAATCGTTTTAGGGTAGTTTATTTATTAATATTTGCGCTACCTGCAATATATCCCTTTTATTTGTACAAGGAACGCCATTATCTAAGTTTACAAAACACACCGATAAAATCTGATTTGAATCTTCATCCACCCTGTCTCTCCCATTTTCCTACCAAGCGAGGCGACAATATTGGTTTTCGCCATATGTCTAGCATTCGTTCCTCGAAATTGGTACGGGTATAGAAAAAGTGGGTGTTTGAGGGCGGGACTTGCCCGCTTGCTGACCAAAGATTCAAATCTTAGCCACGCGTTGGCGTTAGTGCATTTTGCGATGGCCCTAGTAACCGTCGCTAAGGCTATAGTTATTAATAGATTTTCTACTTGTTTATTTTCAAATCTAGTAGTATTGGCCTTCAAACCAAGGTCAAACCTAGAATTTAGTTGCAGGTTTTCTAACGTAATAGTGGAAATATTCAAATATTTTCCAATTTTCTCGAAGTTCGTTCATAAACACTAAGAAGAGGGGTAGGGTACGGATGTCGGGCTGGGTGGTAAATTTACTTGGCGTAGTGACAAAATTTCAAATCGTTAGTTAAATATTTTTGCTCTTGATTTGTTTTTATGGCCTAGAAAACGTTCAAACGCTGTAGTATTTCTTTATTTGGGCGGGGTGTATCACGGATATCTCACCACAACAAGAAAAGGTCAAGAATATGGAATGTGTTAGTAGACACTATATAGAAATTGAACGACTGACTCAAACTGCTGCTGCAGAACATAAAGTTAAAGATTTAGAGATTGTTAAGTAACATCGAAGTGTAGATGTTTTGTTAGATATTATATCACAGGACTATGTATTGCCATCAGGTGGAGTTGGTTTAGATATGAAATTGGGTTGCAGTGATATTTCACCACACCCAAACGACTTTGTGAAGAAGCATAGCATTTCTTCTTCTTCTTCTTCCTCGTTCGCCCTGAAAAGGACGGTGGTTGCGTTGTGTCTGTTTACGCCTAAGCTGTGATATCTGCACCTTTCGGTCGACACATCCGACTTCAGCACGGCATTTTTTAGGGACCGGGTTTGCCTTCCCATTGCGATCCGCACTCGCTCAGCCAGACTGCACTGCTGCAGACTGTTTCCAGGACCACCACGTGGAGGTGGAGTGCGGTCTTGACCAGCTCTGGTTCGCTGGACCTGATGCAAGAAGTACAGCTATGGGTTGCTGACTGCATTCACTATTGCTGCATCTTGGGGTCTCGCATAGCATTTCAAGTGCTAAACTTAGTAAAGATACACATCGTTTTCATATGGGTGGTATTTGACCCAAGCAGTCAATGCTAAAGTTCAGTTTCAACGAGGCGATAGTCGATCATTCCGAGTAACATATAATTTTCCTCGTCAGGATTCTTATGTCAGGGTTTCCTGTCGAAACCGTTCTGACTTTTATGATGGTCGATCTTGGCGTAAGGCCAGTGTTAGGTATGTCACTACGGCAAAATGTCTGCCACAAGAAAATGATGATAATAGTAAACAAAGCACTCTTACGGGATGTGAACAGATGAGCTTTTTCCATGAAACCAAACTTCAAGAGGATAATTGTTATTGTGATAGTCATGATGATCATATTGGTGGTGTTACAACTGTTGACAAGAACGATACAACATGTCAGATTGACAAGCATCGGGCTTCACCCGATGATGATGAGCTACGACATGTTCAATCTGCTCATTTGGGAGTTGTTGATAATCATATTCGTCCGGTTGATCACAAGTTTAACCGTGATTGTCCAGCCCTACGACATGCAAGGAGCTACATGTACAAAAAATTCCTCTTCGCGCTTATCTCGCACGACACATATTAAATTAAATGATTCTCGGGCTCAGTTACGATCTGGCCGAGATCATATTTCACTGAATCGCACAGTTCTGGTGCGCAACATCCCATCTCATACAACTTGGTATGCACTTAGGACATTTTTTTCAGCATTTAGGATTGCTACCTGTTCCGACTTTCTTCTGCTGTCCTGTCTCGTTTGTTAAAGAGGGGTTCGCCTAACATGGGGCAGTGGTCATAAGAGTGCCAGGCCACATTAGATAGGATAATGTTAATATTTTCATCATCTCCTATCTTACGGTTACCAAACAAAAATGTTCGTTTAATTATTCGCAGTGACGCCTCCTCGATGGGATCGGAGCTTCGCTGATGCAGATCTATTCTGGAACTCTACACCCTGTAATGTACGTCTCCAGAAAGTTGACTGCAGAGGAACAACGCTACTCTGTACTCGACCGGGAGTTATTAGCTATGGTCTGGTCAATACTCAAACTTCAGCGTTTTCTGCTCGGAGCACATTTTATCATTGAGACTGATCAGAGAGCGTACTGCACTTCAGAGCAAGTACTTAAAGAGCTCTAAATCTATACGATACGCAATCGCCTTACAGCCGTTCAATTTTACCATACAAGCAATCCGGGGTTCCGACAATGTAATGACAGATCTTCTTTCTAGATGTCTACAAGAATCTCCCGGGCCGCTGAACCACTAATCTTGTGCCGCCATTTCGCTGCTACGTCATCACTATTGTACTTCTGATTTTATTTGATGTCACCAAGTACTACTTTTCTCGCGATGACCTCGCTTGTGTATATGACATATTCCTATTTGCCACTGATTGACCATTATGTCCACATTATTTCCTGACTAGACTTGTATGACTATATTATCATATTTCATTATAGTGTTTTTTTCTGCCGATTTCTGATTTATTCCCATTGGTTGACTTATTTGCACATAATTATATCAATGGTATAGAACTGTCGCCATTGAACTTTCCGCGAGTGATTAATCAATAACATTTTACTTCGAACTGAACATTATTAAACTTTCCGCGTGTGCTTTATTACTGACATTGTTATTAGTACAGAACATTTTATTATGGAACACTTAATTATCATATTTTTTCAATGCGATTATTTTCATATTGAGTTATTCACATGCCACGTTTCCATTGTTTCGAATTTTCACTTTTGCTGCACATGTGCTATACATTGCTTATACCGTCATTTTTATGAGGTAGCGCAACATTAGCGACTGATTTATGTGCGTAATATTTAATGACACCATATTAGTTTACTTAAGGTTATTCTAATCATCATCTTTTGGATGTGTTGCTTTATTCTTGTGTTTTATTTTTGGAATTGCTTTGAGTTTCATTTTCCGCACTCGCTTTTTATACACGATCGATACACATCTCATTTTTTTCAATATGTTGTCATGTTTTATCATCTTGGTTGAGTTCAATTGTTTCACCATTTATGATCATTCCCCTTTCCATGCCATTTTCTTTGTTCATTTCACTTATCACTTAACATTTCGAATTTAATCCATAGTTGTTCTATGCCTCTTTACTTTTCAACTTTTGTTTGAATTGAGTTTTTGTGATCTTCTTCATAGGAAGATGTTAAAGTTTTTTTTCTTTAACGACATCAGCAGGCCACACAGGCCATCACTTCTGCTACTGTGTGAATGTTTGTGGTGGTGGGTGTGTGTGTCGAATCACTGACAAGGACAAAGTCAGTATGGTCGGGCTTACAGGTGGCCGACAATGAGCCAACGTAATCCATCTCATCATCTCAACCCATAACCCGTCATGGGTCGTAGGGGTGCCATGGTGGAAGCATCAACAGACGGTCCTCCACTGCTCTCTATTCTCAGCAATGCGTACAAGTGTGGAGAAACCGTGTCCTGCCCATTCTTTGATGTTATCAGCCCAGGATTTTCTTTGCCTTCCTCTTCTCCGTTTACCTTCGACTGTTCCCTGGAGGATCGTTTTCGAAAGGGAGTCATGACGAGTTACATGCCCAAACCCATGGCATTAGAATAATAAATCGTGTAAGTACAAATACATCAATTGTGAAAGAAACCCTTCCCTACAATAATCTTTATATATTCACTTCAATAAAATATCCTGGTCACACTAGCGAGACTCAGCAACCGTCTCGAAGCCCTGCCAGATACATACTGCCTGAGATCCTAATTTTCTCAGTACAGCTCAGTGAAGTCGCTCGAGCGCGAACTCACTGCTTTGACAACTGAGCTCAGCTCATTCTTATCTCCCCCCAAACTACTATTAACATTAGAACAGTTTCTTTATTTTAAAAAAAACTAACACATGAGCTTCAGTGAGCTATGTTCCAAAATTATCGTACACGAAGTACCCAAATAAAAAATCTACTCATTACTTTAAACTGCTTACTAGCAAACATCAGCCCCATACATAAAAATCCTTAACACTTAACTCTAACTCAAAATATGACTTAACAGAAGATCTATTATTGATAGATGTCCTTCTATTACTGATTTCTATTCTCATAACTTATTCTAGCTGATAACTTAGTATATTAATAATTGTCCATTCTTTAGTTGGATGGAACTTGATTGACCTCACTGAGTTTTAATCGAAAAAAATCTTTGATTTTTTTCTAAGGTGGGGTCGATGTAAACTGTTAAAGTATAATTTAACGGGGAATTATAAGTGTGAGATCCTCACATGCGGGTCTAGTATTTTATAGACGCACATGTGAACGCATCTAAATTAATAGTCAACACAACACAAATCCACACCAGTAACATCTGTGCATAAAATACCCCATCCAACCCCATGTTGGTTATAATTTGGATGAATAGTATTTCTTATTCTGTACAGTGCATTACATTTGTTGTTTTTCTTGTGTTGGTCCTTCCAGACTGCTAATTCTCTGACCCTTTAAAAACAGGGTAAAGAGAGACATAGTGAAAAACATGGTAGGGATACTCTACATACATTACAGACATTAGAAAATACCACAGCCATATTGCAGTTTCTTTTTGTCAGCCAATCAGTCAATACCCCTTAGCTCCCCAAGGAAAAGTAGGCCTTCAGCAAACACATGCCAAGTCCTCCTGTCACGTGCCACCAGCTCAAACTCTATCCACATTTTCATCATTTTCACTTCAGTTTTCTTCTCCATGTGTTGTGTGGTCTACACCTGCTTCTCTTACCCTGGGGGTTCCAGAACAAAGACTGCTTTGTAATGCTATCCACAGATTTACTCGAGGTGTGTTCTATCCATCATCACCATTGTCTTCTCAAATCTTGTTCCACTGGCACTTGTCTGGTTCTTGTCATCAGTTTCACATTAGTGATCTTGTAACTTCTTTTCATGGTACCTTTTAATTAACTCAGTCAATTTTATATAATAACTGTAAATAATGTGGCAACAACTTAATAAAAGTAAGGGAAATAAAGAACTGCAAATATAAATTTTGTCATATTTGAAAGGGGCAGATGTTGGATGGTGAACAGTGATGTACTAATTTATTTAGTTCAGAGAAGCTACGTTAAGTTAAGGGTGCTGTCAATCTACCTAAGTGTTCATACTGAGATGCTGAATGTTCACACTTAACAGAAGAATAAATGTCCAACCAGGTTGTTTCATTGCTTTTGTATATACACTGATACCCTTTTCTTTCACACAAATCCTGCTACCCATAGCAAAACACTAATACTAAGAAAGCACATTTGCTATCTAGTATTAATTTATAATTCGGCTTTGTTGAATCTGTTCCTGCAAATTTACAAATTTATATCTCAGTTTGAATAGAAGTTATTAACATTTTAAAAGTCTTTACATGTTTATTTTGTTTGGGGAGAACAATCTCCCCCCTCTCCCCAATAATACAGGCGATGGAAACCAAAGATATTGTTAAAGATTATTACGGAAAAGAACTTGCGTGTTCAAATGATCTGACAACCACCAATGTAGTACAGTGCTCGAGGAAGATTGGAAAGCTGGCCTCATTCATTACTGAAGCTCTGTCACTTGTCCATGAGGACATCAAAAATAGGTTTGTGCCAGTTTTCTTTGCATTTTATGTTCCACATTCACCTCCATGTAATCTGGGCTTTTCCCCTACAGTGATATAATAGTTTGTTCTTGATTTGTCCTTGTTTGTAAATGTATTACTTGTTTTAATATATTTCTCATCAGTTATTATCTTAAGTCTTCATGTGTCCATATTGGTCATCACCAGAATGTCATGACTTTTTATAGATGCAGTGCTTTGCTGGTTATGTAGTGGCATATTTTGAATGGAATTTTTAATGAATTTACCAATGCAAACATCTAATACCCTTATTTTGGATCTATATGCCAATGTTGTATGTTCAAATAATTGGGCCCGTGCATCCAGTGCAGTAGAATTTATTTTCTGCTTGTTTTAGTTCACTTTGTAGCAATAATAAAAGTGGAGCCCTAACCATGTTTTTCCTTAACTTGTTATACACTGTCTTTAAATTCACATAGCTCAAGATCTGCTGAAATTATTTTTAAAAATGTCTGTGTTAACTGAAGTTTTAAAATGAGGTGATGCTTCATTTTCAAATTTAGTGTTCATAAGTAAAAAAAAAAACAAACTTGCAATTGTTATTGTTGATCATAATTGACGTCACTGCACTCCGGGCAAACCCACAGGTGCTCAGCCTCAGCAAATGGGAAAGGGAATAAGTGCTAATTGTTCCTGTTACACATTGGTAGCATACACGCCGGATGCATCCTCTCATTCGTCCATCCCTGCTGGTCTTACATTTGATGCCAAATTCCAGCAATCTTAGCTTTGATGAATCATCGATTGCCGTGTCATTTTCTAACAGGCGATCATTAATTGCGTTAATTGCCCTTAATATGTGTCCCTTATCCATATCCAATACACCTTCTATGAGTGCTCTTGAAGCTAGTCTATCAGCTCTTTCATTGCCGTGCACCCCTGCATGACCAGGACAGTCAATCCACACCAGTTCCTGAAGATTTGAGTCTTCTATGGAGGTTCTCCTTTCATGCTGGAGCCATCCACTTTGGACGTTCCGAAGCATGGATTGTGAGTCTGATACAATAACCACCCTTGTTAATGACGTCTCAGACAGCTACCTTAAGGATGCAGTCACCGCCTCTACCTCCATTCTCATGCTGGAGGTTGTTATCATATAAGCCTCTTTATGTTCAGCAACGATTCTGCCCTTTACTCTAGCAGACAAGCCCCACCCTGATTTCTCATCACGGATTACAGACCTAACATCATCATCCCCAGTATGATCATTTATCAGTTGATAAATTTACAGTTGTGCCCTCCCATTGGCCCAAGTTTTGCACTCTCTACCAATGACGAGAGTCATCCATGACGTTTCCCACATTATTCTTGCTCCAGTAAATGTCAGCTATGTTTCCATGTAGGGGGTGCCTTTTGCCTGTAGTTACTCACGTACAGACTTTTGACTGGGCCATCGCATATCTGGATCTAATCTACAGTAATCCAAGCATGTACCACATCATCATGATGGGGGTATTTCACATACAACCCAAGACTACACACATTCTTACATTTTGAATGTGTTCACATTGTGATATTGACAATTTGAATATTCCCAGACCACACTCGATGACTGACATGACTAATTGATTATATAGGAGAAACAGTCGTCTCTGTTCCAGGTGCTCTGCGGCTACCAGACCTCTGTTGCACTTTTGAATAATTAGATCAACATGGTACTTGTATGATAACCTGCGATTGAATGCTATTCTGAAGTATTTAAGCTTGTCTTGCCTTTCAGTTTTCTGCCCACTGAAAGTAATGTCTGGAAGATCTGCTTTCAATATGGAGTTGTTCAAGGAGCACCCCCAGCACACAGGCTTTTTGGAAAGCCAGTGTCCTCACACCATTTACCCACCTCATGTAGTGTCCCATGTATGCTGTTGACCATTTCTTGGCGGTCAGAACCAGTTCTGTGAATGAGTATGTCTGCAAAAGTCAATGTTTGTCCCAGCCCAGTTGGCTGAATGGTGGCTACTTTTGCTTTGTGGGTGTTAAACAGTGCCGGTGGTAGTGGAGAACCCTGGGGTAATCCTGGGCAAATGCGCATTGGTTCTGATGTTATTTTATTAAATTAATGAAGATAAACAGAAATCCCGTTCAACCTCTGATGGGTTATAATTAGGATATATATTGTTTTCAATTCCAAATAATATGAACAACTGCTTGGTTCTGATGTCCTTGTTCCCAAGCGAAATGCAACTGAACTACTTTTGCAATTACAATCTGTAATCAAAATTAAATTCAGCTACCATCAACACTTTTGTTTTGCATTATGGTTATTGTTATACCTGTGCAATTTTATTGAAATCTTGCAGTTTTCAAAATGAAATAAAGGAGAAAATCAAATAGGGAAAATGTAGCTGCAAGATATTTGTGTGCTGTAATATAGAAATTTACTGCAATCGTGTAACTTACAAGTCAGTAGATTAGGTTTATACTATTGTCATCATCCTTTCACAGAACCTACGGTTGTGCTACAGCTTACCCAGAGGCACTTGATGGAGCCAGAGTCTTGGACCTCGGGGCTGGTTGTGGAAGGGACTGCTTTGTCCTCAGCAATATTGTTGGGGAAGGGGGAACAGTGGTAGGACTAGACATGACTGATGAATTGGTGAGCTGATAATTTATGATCCGCTAATAACTTTACAAAGAAATTCAAGACACAGTCACAAAATACCCCTGTCATCCCAGTGAAATAACATTAATAACATGATTTTTCTACATATTGTGTGGTGTCATATTAATATTGTGAACTAATAGCAGTATTTTCTGCAATACAAGGGTGCACTAAGGTTTTAGGCAACAAATTTCAATATTTAAAAAAAATTACAGTGCAGTTTTATATCACAATTTTTTTTAAAGCATAACTGAAGTATCTTAACCTGAAATGAAAACCTTGAAATGGTAAAAGAGTTTAACTGCCTAAGATACATAGAATCGGCTGATGGCAGTGTGTTAATGTGGAGAAATCAAAGAAAGCAAACTCATGAGAGGTCGGTATTCAGGCCAGTTTTACCAAGCGCTCGTGAGGGGAAGTGTCGTATATTTTTAGATAGGTTAGAAAATAGTTATGGTCCCGTCTGAGCAGAGGTGATAGTGATAAATAGATGAGAATAAAGGTGTAGAAATAGATTTCACGAGTGAATAGTAAAGGAGAAAAAGTTGTCTCTGGACTGAATAGTTTCTCTAGTCCAGCCTATCTATACGACTATATTGTAGTGTAAGACACTCTTCCAACCCCTTATCTCTATAAAGATAAGTTTAACTAGACACATCCACACACAATTATGTGACAACAAGACACACAAAACGTGAAAAAAAACTATGGTTAATTGGGTATGGGTCTGACCAACACACACATGTAAGTTCCTTTTTTGTTGTTTATTATCATTAAACTTTTTACAACATCAAACATATAGAGAAATCAAATAAATCAAGTTTACAGATATATGAAAATAACCAAATAAATGCCCTCCCCTTGTTAAGAAAGGATCCCAAAAGAAGTTAATAACCCAAAGGTCAAAGATAAACACTACGTTACAGAATAGACTATGAAGAACAAGTCCCACACTAAATTTCTACTCAGTAAAGTACTCAGCGAAAATAAAAAAAGGAAGTTAGTTCAATGATTGTAACAAAGGAAAATATTCTCTCTCTATCTCTCACTCTGTCATATGTGACCACAAACACTCTTGCTTACCTAATCGGGTGTTGGTATCCCTTGAAAAACTACAATAGTCTGAACCTATACTGTCAGGTGGGTTGCCCAAATCTGGCCCCAGTCCAGCCTTTATATCGAATAATAATTACAAGGTGGACGCCAAATTTGGTGGGTTAATTTTCCTGGATGAATCCTGTGTTACCGCGAATAGTTACTGAAGCAAGACATTCTCGGGACGTTCACAGTTGAAAAAGGAGAAAAGTAATTCCTGTATTGTCAAGCATCTGGTTGCTACGACAAATGTTCCAATGTGTAAAACTGATAATAATGGTAAATCCTATCGGCTGACTCTTATGGTGAGTGCCGATTTTGAAACAGCGTAGTTTTCTGGATCACTCCGTTGCTACGGCTGTCAAACGTCAGGAATATATGTTCTTTCGTATGCCCAGTGGGCTGGAAAAATGGGATAAATAAGTCTGGGTAATGTACTGTCCAGTTACGATTAATCTTACTGTTTCTATCTCTCACTCTGCATGAAGACAGAGGACCGAACAGGTCCAAAAATCGAAGACCCAAAATAATAATAATGGTACTGGTAATGTTAGACCGCTGGCCGCTGGTTTTGATTATGAGCTAGATAAGGAAGGAAAGAAAATGTTAAAAACTGCTACTATCCTATCCACCCGTAAGTTTTCCGCTATGGCATGTCGAGAAAAGATGGTATCTGCCCTCTCCCCGTTATTGCCCGCGAGAAAAATGCACAGCGCACAAAATCAATTATTATTTACTTTATCCATACGCGCACTTTAACAAAAATTGCCTGTCACTACTAGCTATTTGTCGGCGTCTATTGTTTAGTCACATAACATTAACTCTAATCATCTATTTAATTTCACACAATGAAATATAATGCGAATTCTATTCGGTCACTCATCCGTCAAACTTAATAATCTCAGTCAGCTAAGCCGTATCTCCTTGTGTAAGAAAAATTGTGTGTTTGAAATTACATTACTCAGAACGACTGGCAAGAAATATCTATGCGTTAGTTTATTTCACTAGTTTTAAACGCTAGAGAATTATAATGAATAAAAATGGTAAACCTAACACATTTTAACACTTAAGCACAAATTCTATTACCACAAATCAGAAAATGAAATCCCCACGAGACAATTTAACACATTTAGTGAAGAAATGATTCTAGTCTGGCGTGATTAGATTATCCAAGAATTTCTGAGCGACTCTAATAACTGAATTTGAGAGAGCGCGGTATATATACAGATCATGGCGTTATCATCACCAGAAGACGTTACAATTCACACCTTCTGTATAGTAGGGGAACCAGGAACTGCTTGTCCCCGGATCAAAGGTTTCTTCGTTCATTCTACTCAGCGATGCTGATCGACATCAGATGATTTTGCTGTGCACGGGCCTCTCTTAGATTATGTCCCCTTGTGCAGATCAAACATTACCTCCCCCTGAAATGTGCGACCATCAATGGTGGTCGGGAAAATATTATCGCCCCTTGTCTCTCTTCAAACAATCCGTTATTTCTATGCGCGTCCGTCTAATGACCGATAATTGGCCAATCAGCTCGCGTGAGAAACTCAGGTAAACAAACGCAATTCGCTCCCTTGTTAAACTGGCAGGTTTGCGAACGTTGGTAAACATCTCTGTTGTTATGTTCCAGAAAAAAAGGCATGGATTCAAAGGTGAGTCATACCAACAGAAAATTGCGTGGTTTGGTTTAGCCAATGGTAGACACTAAATGGGAAAGCAAAGGCTGTCAGATTACTGTATCACTATTTCCGTTCCACGTCACAGGAAGTCAGCTTTCAGGGATGGTGTATTTGGACAAAGTTTTTGTTTCATTTTGTCCCAATGTTTTGCTTTATGAATCCACATGCAGTTTCCTTTACAACTGTACACTCAGTTTGGAAATTTTCATGTGCTCTATAATAATGGGAACATGAAATGTGATTCCACATTCAGGCATCGGAAATTGAACATTTTATCTGGAATTAGGAGCGCTGTGCATCCTGATTATTACCCATCAGAAGTTAAATGGGATATGTCTATTCATAAATTAATAATAATAATAATATACTACTATTTATACTTACTAAGTCATTCCTCTTATACCCTGGGGTGTAGAGGTTAGCCAGAGAGAGTGCCATGCATTCCTGTCCGTTTTCTTCCTTTTGGCGTGGTTCCAGTCCAGTCCTCAGTCCTTCAGAGACTGTCTGATGGTGTCCTCCCACTGAACTCTAGAGGTCTGGATCCCTGGTTCTTGGTTTCCCATATTTGTTGTGGTAGCCAATCTTCTCCCATTCTGCACACAAGGCCAGACCATTGTAACTGGAACTATTTCACTCAGGTCTGCAGGGACTGAGTTTTGAGGCCATTACATATCATCTTTTTGCAAAACATGTCTCTCCTTGTTACTTTGACCACTTTCCTCAGATACCTCATTTCTGAGGTTTGCAGCTGGCTTTTGTGAGTTGTAGTCATTGCCCATGACTTGCATCCATAAGTCAAGACTGGAACATAAGTGGAGTGGTATACAGCCATCTTTGTCTTCTTACCAGTTTCTCTTTTGCTCCGGAATTCTTGATTTATGGCTTGAAAAAGTCTCCCAGATGCTGCTCTTTGGATAGCCAACTCTTCTTTAATGCTTCCCTTCCAGTCTATTACAGCTTCAAAGGTATTTAAAATAGTTGACCTGCCCCAGGGCTTGTGTGACAGTGAGTGCGTCACTTTAGAAAAATCCCTTATAACAAATACAGACTATCGCTTGGTTGATAGAAATTTAATCGTAAAATTATAATAGGAACGGACCATAAAAAAAAAGAATAGCGTAGATTACTTTTTATCCAATCGTGAGATAAATAAAGATGAAGCAACGCTGACCTAGATTTGAGCTGAACCGAAGCGAGCTAGCCCCGGCCGAAGAGTTGCAGATTAGAAGCCTAAGTGTCAGACGCATTTTCTTATGCTGCAGATTTTTGAGGATTTTTCAAACAAAACTAAATGAGGTTTTCCATTTAGTATTTTCCCAGACCTAGTGTTTTAATATGTGCATTATTTCTAACAAGGAAAGCGGTAAGTAGAGTGATTGAATAACTTATAACTTTTTCATGTCGAAGAGAGATAGCTTTTGCTACTGTAGCACACAGTAATGGCTGCAAGTTGTACCTTGATGCAGAATGTAGACTTTGAATAGCCATGTACGAGGGACGGTCAAAAAGTAATGCCTTGTAATTTTTAATTTCATTCAATAGGCAAGAAAACAGATAAAATTCACATTGAAATGTAGCCCCAAGTCTGAACTTCAAAAATTTATTTCTCAATGTAGTCTCCGTTATTTGTTACAGTTTTTGTCCATCTTCTCACAAGGGCATGTATCCCCGCACGGTAAAAATTTGTGTCCTTTTTCCTAAACCACTGGCGTACGGCGCGTTTAAGGGTCTCGGTGTCCTCAAAGTGATGTCCGCAAAGATCTTCTTTCAGTGGTCCAAACAGATGGAAGTCAGAAGGTGCAAGATCGGGACTGTAAGGGGGATGTGGTAATAATGTCCAGCCAAAATCTGCAATCGCATCAATGGTGCGTTTAGCGGTTAATGGCGTGGCATTATCGTGCAACAGTAGTGCAGTTCTCTGATCTTTATTTAATGGGTAAAGTCGCCGAAGACGACCTCTAAGCTTCTTCAAAGTTTCAATGTAACGGTCTGCATTCACCGTGTTTCCCTGTTCCAAGAAGTCGAGAAGAATCACACCCTTCTCATCCCAAAACACGGAGGCCATAACTTTCCCTACAGATGGTGAACATTTGAATTTCTTTCTTGTCGGCGATGTTGTGTGATGCCATTCCATTGACTGCCTCTTGGATTCTGGTTCAAAAAAATGAACCCAATTCTCATCACCTGTCACAATATTCGATAAAAACTCTTCTCCTTCAGTTTCGTAACGGTGCAGGAGGTTGATGGCTATGGTTTTCCTTCAGCATTGAGGAATTCTATGACATAACATTGTTTTAACCGAACGTCTTTGGCAGCCATTTTTAAACTGTTACAGTGGTGCCACCTGTTACTGAAACAGGTTGGTAATGCTATACAGTGCAGAAGAGTGTTTGAGGAATCCTGCTAAATTTACAAATTGCACACCGATGTAGTATTTACATACATAAAAAATAGGAGGCATTACTTTTTTACCTTCCCTCGTAGAAACACTAACAGTTTGGTAGAACATGAAGCTCTTCAGGAAATGAGAAAATGGATTAATTCTCTGAGGAACTGCTAGTATGCATTTTCCGCTAGCTAATAAGGAAAGAAATTTACTAGGAGTTGAATCAGAGTGGCTCATCTGAAGACAGAAGCCTCTGTTGTATTAAAACATAGAACAGAAATGCATTGATGGATACATGAAGCATGCATGCTATTACTCTATACATTAACCAAGCTCTTGAAGCCATCCGAGTAAATGTGAATGATACCACAGGGATGTCACCATTTTACATGCTGTACGGAAGGGAGCCAAACTTTCCTTTAGACAACCTCCTTCGTCCACAGCGAACATATATGGGAGAAGACCCCATAGAAATAATTCTTAAAGAAAAGCAAAAAGCTCACCAGATTGCACACCGTAATACACAGAAGGCATTTCACAAAAAGCAGAAACAACATGATAAATCAGCCAAGCTACCAACGTTCAAAATAGGAGACAGAGTATACTACAAGAAACATGTCCGCAGCTCAAAATTGGCGACCGATGGTTAGATGGATACAAAATTACTGAGCAAACGACGCCTGTAAACTTCATTATCTGGAATGAAGAGAAAAACCACAGAACAAAAGCTCATGCAAAACAACTCAGGATCGATAATCACAGACCCATTACACCTCTGACTACAACTACCAGACCAGTCAGAAAAGCCACCCTACATTATAATCCATCCAGTACAGAGTCGACAGACTTATCAGAGTCAGAGACGACAGACTCTGAATTCTACCAGTACGACCACGTACCAAGACCACCCACCGATGCAGTACACCGAGCAAGACAACAACGAGACTCGTCCGAAAGCGAGGAAGATATCCCGCCGGCAGAATTGCGTAATCGACTCCAAGACAGAGACCTGCGTATTAGAAATGAAGAAATCATGCCCCAAACATCAAGAGATGACAATACCAAGTCAACGTTTATCCACACTCAAACTTACTCCCGCAGTGACCATTCGTCAGTCGATACGTACCACACTCCCAGTTCAGGCAGCTCCAGTTGGAATACTAGTGAAAACCAAACACTGCTATACAAAAAGAACAAGGTTGGTCGTTTCGAACAATCAGATCCTGAAGAAACTATCCCCAAGCAGTTTGTTGAACCATACACCACCAATCTTTATGGAGACGAAACAGAACAAGAAATGAGAGAAAACAGTGTCAACCCCAGTGCTGTTTTGTCACACCCTAACGAACAAAATGACAGAGAAATGGTGGAAGTATATGAACGAGAAACAGACATTGATTTACCAGACACAGCCAGTACTATTGAAACCAGTGATGCGGATAGCACCTTATTTGTACCAGTCGGCTCCAGTGTCAAACGCGCCTATAAAACAGAATCTGATGACTCACCTCCTGTCACCAAGATTCCTCGTATGCCGCAGAACCATATCAGACGAAAAATTTTGAGGAAACGCCATCATGTTTTGAAACCAAGCCGAGAGGTGTTAACCATACATCCCCAGGCCACATCACAGTCGGTACCATTTTCTTCAGGGTACCACCAACCTGTCAAAAGCAACAGTGTGCAAATTACTGTGCCCACTGTAAACGGTGTTAACATACCGCAGAACCAGGTCAGACGAAAAATCAAGGCGAAACATACACTTACTTCCAAACCAAAAGATGTGCAATCTACAGTGAAATCATCACCGAATTCGTTGATGTCCTCAGCGCCCCAACAATCAACCAATGCAGTGTCGCCTACCACACCCATCTCCACTGCTACCCAATATGATGCTCGCCTAACCAGTCGGGACATTGCAAGGTTAGAGATGGCAGAGAAACTGAAGGAACTAGCGAGGCTGTTTTGAAAAACACGCCCAAGTGTTCATGTACATGCCATCCCATGTACGGTCTACGCAAAAGTGAAATTAATGTTCTAACTATCTCACGTACTTTCTTTTCAGACTGAGTTCACAATAACTATCCCAAACCAGATGAACTAGGTGCAGACTGAGATGTTAAAGCTCCATTTGATGAACCTGAACTTACGGACAAGCAACTGCTGATGACCAGATTACCCCACAGCACCAGCCCAATTGTGATGTTATTCCTGGATTTGTTGTTGTGTAGTCTTAACAATTGCTCCCACACATTTTGAAAATGTTCAATAAAAGTTGACACAAGAAGTTAGGGTGTTCTACAATCACAATCACATTTATTACAGACGGTTTGATGTTTAGTCATCTCACATAAATTGCACACAGATGGTTGTCATTATGATAATTTATACCTTGTGACTTCATCATTTTGCCATTTTTCACTTTCTCCTTGACTTGCTATTCCAGAACTAGTGATTCATTTTCCGTGCATCTTAGCGCACATTCATGCAGACACCTTGCACGAGTAATTTTCCTCTTACCTGATACTAATATCTTTGTTCCCAATTATCTTAACTCATCTATTATCTATCACTTCGATCTATTGCACTGATCCCACTATGAGATCTGTTTAACAGCATATGTAGCAGATTTAGTCACATTATATAAGAAAATTCATACCCATATTTGTCATGCTATTTTCTCCACAGGTGTATTATTTTAGCATGTTCACAAAAATTTGTTTGAAATTATTACACTTTGCAAAAGAAATTGTATATCCAACCTTTAATTCACTATTGTAAGATTTTCCTCACTCCACTATCACACCTCCTTAACATACTATTTTCCTTTCCACTATTTTGAGACGACATTCTAGACTTATGAGCTTTTCTATCCAAATCATTTTCCATCCCTTTGAATTACAATAATGTTGTAATCAGCAGATCTTACATTTTCACATTTCCCCTATCTATCAAGAACTCACAGTACCCTCTCCTCACTCCTTATTGACAGCAGCCACTACTATGTTAATTCTTTTCTGACCCTAACTATTGCTTGCAGCCCTATTGTTTAGGATTGGTAGTATCTCTAGTGTTTAGAGAACTGATTATCATTCTCCTGTAATTGTGATACATTGACAGAAAAGAATTGAAATTTTGATATATTGAAAAAAAAAAAAAAAAAAAAAATTTGCAAACCAGAAAAGATGAACAAAACAGAAAATGCAAAGAAAAGAAATCAAAGAGAAAAGGGAGCCGCGCTAGCGTAGTGGTTACAACACCGCTCTGGCGACCGGGTGATACAGGATCAAACCCGGGCGACGGCATTTGAGGATTTTTCGTCGACCGGGATTTGGACTGGATTAACTCGAGACCTGGCGAGGACATTTGAAGGAGTGTCGTCTACCAGGAACTGGCGGCTCCTGAGCCAACCCAGCTGCAATGGGTACCTCCGAAATCGGCGAGTATTTGCCTGAATGGCGAGGGACACCTGTCTCTGTACAAGAAATAAAGGGATACTCACGTAAAATCAATGTCAGGTTAGACATAAATATAACCTGAGATTTCGCCTCGAGTATTAGCGGGCGAACGCAAAAAAAAAAAAAAAAAAGATTTAAAGAAAAAAAATGAAACGAGAAAAGACATAAAGAAAAAATAAAAAGAGAACACATTTTGAATGTTTTTATAGGATGTGTTATATGTTTATATGCCACCCTCGCACATCTTAATGATACTGATTGACAGTTTATTACAAAATTTGTTATGCACATGAATAATGACATGATGATAGGCCAATGCCATATAACATTGACTGCCCTGAGATTAGCAGCTGACATAGAAGAAAAGAGAAAAATAAATCACCACATCAGAGTGAGCAACTAGTTTTTGCTCATACTGCCTATGCCAGTCATACCCCCTACCAGCATGATCTCTGATACTCCAGCAGTATTTTGTTGATACTGCCTATGACAAGTACCCCAATGACATTTGCGCATGCTGATTTTTTTGCAAATGGAAATATCCTTTGAGAGCATTTGTATATGCTGACCCCAGATTGAATAAATTGCAACTATTTGTTGATGCTGCCTTTGCCCCATGTTAAAAATAGCATTTGCACATGCTGACTTAGCAAATGAAATACCCCTCTATAGCATTTGTATATGCTGACCCCACATTGAACACCCCATTACCGGATGATAGCCACTGATGGCACATGAGAGGAAGAAGCAACTGTTTAGTGATGATGAAGATGCCATTTTCTATTATGGTGAAACTTTATGTTGACACAACTAATGTTTTGTTGTGCGGTTTATGCACTAATGCCCACATTGGAATGGGATAATGAATAATTTTAGGTTGTTACGAAATAACAGAAAATAATTGAAATTTTCTTGAATCTATGAACATAGAACAAATCAGAGGAATATGATTGCTGCATATGAGAACCATAAATGTATGGATTATCATTGGACAAGAGACACAAATGAATTATGATAATCCTATGGAACCAAAGGTGTTAAGGACACAATGGAGATTAAACGAAAAAAAAAGATTGAATGCTGATGCACCCAGAAAATAATGGAACTATACGAGATTTGGATCACCCATAGACAAAGGATATACAAATGGAGTATGCATATCCCATGGAACCATAGAGGTTATGGACAAAATAATAAAATAATGGAATGAAATGATTATATATAAGAGACAAGAGATTGTGTAATACCTCCACATTTTGGGAGAAGACAATTTTTGATATTTTTGCCACTTGCCTTATATTGTGAACCTGATTATAATAAGATAAAATGCACATGAATATTGCTTGCTAATGGTTATATTGAAATGGTTATGGTATTTTAAATTAAATAATAAAACAAACCAGAGGATTGAAATATGATTGAGACCTTGTGACAATACTGAGCTTGGATCGCCCTTTACGATATATGGACCAAGAACAATGTAACCCCACGGACTGACGTGTCATGGATCCATATACAATGGATGGATATAAAATTATAAAAGACTACCTAGATTGGACATCCATATTGCTGAATCACGGATTACCATTGGAATACATGTACCCTCATGCCCCATAGGAATTAACTTAAATTGTTATGAATTTAAGAAAAATAAATTGATCATCTGGCTGTAGCAGCAGATGTTATAAACACCATATAGTTCTGAAAAACCTTCGACCTGCGAAGGCAGAACTGGTGTTGACAATGCAAATATTATATATAAAAAAAAATATTGTTGTATTATTGTTACTGAATTGAGACATTCGAGTTGATGGTTATATATATATGATTGTATGATGTGTTGTTGAGAAATATTGACAGATACAGCCCATAAGGTTCACTAAGGATGTATTATTAGTGATAACAGGAGAACAAAACAGGATCCCCATGGCATGGAATTTTGGAACGCCATAAATGATATACTGAACTTAAAAGAACAAAAGAAGAAAAATGTTACACTATATGCATGGAACCAAAGATAACAGGGATACATAGTAACCAGAGTGCCAAGAACCTTGTCATAAAATGGGAATATTAAATTTCAATGACATGTTGTAAACATATTGTGTTGATGATTGATTGAATAAGTTGATGTATGATAATTGCAACAGTTAGTGCAAAGTTGATTTTTCTTGAAAAAAAAAGACTAGTAATAATAAATAATTTTAAGCTATGGCTCACATATGAGAATAACGTGTTGACAGAAAACAAGAAAGAAAAAGAAAGATTTCAAACAATTAGAAATGGCTAAATCATAAATAGACGGGATCAACACCAGACGTATTAACTTTACGGTTATGGGAGACAAACACCACATATTGGAAAAAAAAAAAAAAAAAAAATTACTGTATATATAGAACATGTCTCTACAGTGATGGAACTTGGAACGACATTCAATGTTACTTACCATTTGGAAAATGTTAAATACAGGAAACATTCAGACAAATAAATAAGGATAATCCATGATGTTTTCATGCTTTTATTGTGAAAAATATGATTGCTTATAAAAATGATGCTGGTTTTGTTAGCTCTGTTGAAAATATATACATATTAGGTCTATAGATGTTTTCTTACATGGAAATGAGTATTGGAGTAGCTCATTCACACTGAAATTAAAAAAAAAAAAAATGATTACCCATCTAGAAATATTATTTTTTATGAAAGTCATTTCAAGATGATTACATAATGTTGGAGCTCATTTTGGACATTTCGAATATTGCAGAGTATGGCGGCAGGAAAATAACTACCTCAGGCTCGAAATTCTTCTGGGCTCAAGTACACCTCAGACTGATATAAAATGGACCAAGGAGTATGCTGTCCGAGATCTGAGATAACCCCCCCCCCCAAAGCCCCCCCCCCCTGCCCACATATCTAAGAGAATGTAGTCAACTATATTTTTGAATGAAATGTAATAGATTATGATAATGCAGCCAAGTTCTGCAAATAAGATATTTTATTGTTCATTTCCCAATGTTGCCACTTGTCACATTTTTTTTGAGTGATGACCTTATGATTGTTTTGAAGATTTTGTTGGCCAGTGTTGCCAATTGGTAAATTTGATGAAATGAGGTTGTGATATGAAAGATGATATAAAATTTTTGGAGATGATGTCCATCAATTTCTTCTTCTTCTTTGATCCATAACCGCCAACCGTCAAAGCAGCCAGCGGCCATCACGCCTGGTGGCGTCTTGTAGGGCAGCAACAAATTGATTCCACTTTGCTCGGTCGGCGGCCATCCTTCGTACAGTGCCCCAACTGTGGTTCATTCTTTGCATCTCAGCTTCCACAGTTCTCCGCCAAGTTGTTTTTGGTCGGCCTCTCTTTCGCTTTCCCTCGGGGGTCCATAGCATAGCTGTTCTTGCGATGGTATCAGGGTCCCTTCTGAGGACATGGCCAACCCAACTCCAGTGTCTGCCAGCTATGATGGTGTGCATGTCCTCCTGGTTACTCCGAATAAGTAGTTCTTGGTTGCTGATGGTGTTTGGCCAAAAGATTCGGAGAATTTTCCTTAGGCAGTTTGTGTGGAAGGAGGACAGTTTCGACATTTCCTTCTCTGTTACTCTCCAACATTCCGCACCATAGAGAAGCACAGAAAGTACGCAGCTCTCATACAGTCTTAATTTGGTGTTTGTGCTGTACTGGGAAGACTTCCAAATGTTGTTGAGAATAGCAAAGGCTGTTCTCGCTTTATTCATTCTGTTGTTAATGTCCTTGCTTGTTCCGCCGTCAGGTGTTACTATGCTTCCTAGGTAAGTAAATGTGTCTGTCTGTTCTAACTTCTGGTTCCTTACTGTTATTGGCTCAGGATTGCCCACATTTAGTGTCATGACCTCTGTCTTCTTCAGATTGATGTTCAGGCCAACCTGCTGGCCATACTTATTCAGTCTATCAGTTTTGTCTTGAATGTGTTGGTGTGAATGCGCGAGCAGTGCAATGTCATCTGCATATTCCAAATCTTCCAGTGTAGAAAACGTTGTCCATCTAATTCCCATTGGACTGCCCTCTGTTGTCTGGCGCATCACCCAATCTATGACTGTCAAAAATAATGTTGTTGATAAGGGGCATCCGTGTCGTACTCCTGTTTTCACTTCGAAAGTTACATTACTCGATCCAACACTGCACGTAAAGTTAGAATAGAGGCTTTTTATAATGGAAACAATGCGGCTGGGAATTCCATAAGCCCTCAGAATTTTCCATAGGCTGTCCCTGTGTATGCTGTCGAAAGCCTTTTCAAAATCAACAAAGTTAATGTACAGCTGTCTCTGCCATTCTGAGCACTGCTCTATAATGTTCCTGAGGGCAAATATATGATCTGCACATCTTCTGTTCTTTCTGAAGCCCGCTTGTTCTTTCCTCAGTTTATGGTCAACTGCTTTTGAAATTCTCTGGATGATTATCCTGCCTAGTATTTTGCTGGGAAACTGAGAGGAGGGTAATTCCTCTCCAGTTGTTGCAGTCTGCAAGGTCGCCCTTCTTGGGCAATTTGACAATTGTTCCTTTACTCCACTCTGTTGGTGTTGTCTCAGTTTCCCAGACTTGTGCAAATAGTGGTTCTAATAGTTCTGCTGCTAGTTCAGGGTCTGTCTTGAATAGCTCAGCATTCAGATTGTCGTGACCAGGCGCTTTTCCATTTTTTAGCCCTTTGATAGCTGTGATAATTTCTTCTTTTCGTGGAATGTCTGTATTTACGTCTAAGTCACTTTCAGCCTCAGGAACATTCAGCTGAGTCTCTGGTGGTTCCTTATTCAGTGTTTCTCTGAAGTGCTCTGCCCACCTTGTTTCCTGCCCCTGTGCTGTGGTGATGAGATTTCCTTGCTTGTCTCTTACTAACGTTATGTTGTTTGCACCTCGTTTTCCACTGATAGCTTTAGTTATTTTATAAACTGTGCTTTGTTCATTTCTCAGTGCTGCCTCTTCTGCCTGTCTTGCAAGGTCATCCAGAAATGTCCATTTGTTAGCACGGGTTTGACGTTTTACTTCCTTGTCCAGCTGACTGTACTGTTCACTATATATTGCCTTTAACCTGGGAGACTTAGCTTCTGTTTTCTTCCTTTTCATTTCCTTTCTCTTCGCTATGGTGTTTAGCATTTCTGGTGTTATCCAGTCTTGGCTCTTTCTTTCCTGGAATCCCAAGCATGACTTGCTGCTTTCTTTATATATTGTTGAGATGGTGTTGAATTTCTGGTCCACATCGTCGGTCTCTGTTCTTTCCTGGCTTTTGGTAATCAGATATCGTCTCTTTACGTCGACCACAAACGCTTTTCTGGTGAGGGGGTCCTTAAGTTTCGTGATGTTGTATCTTTTCTGTTTGACTGCAACTGGTCCAGCAGCTCTGAGTTTCACCTTCAGTCTTGCTACTACTAGGTGATGATCACTTCCCACATCTGCGCTTCTTCTTACTTTCACGTCTTGTAGTGCATGTCTCCATCTGCCATTGATCATTATGTGATCTATCTGGTTTTTGTCTCGTCCGTTTGGTGATTCCCATGTTAACTTGTCCATCAATAAGGCCCCTTTATAGACGACAGTCCCATATAGACATAGGAGCTCAGATGTAGGAATTTCGTTAAATTTTCTTGAAAAATTTTTGGACTTAGAAATTTTTTTGAACTTAAAAATATTTTTTTTTGAAAATAGTTTTGGACTCAGAAAATTTTTGGGATGATTTTTGTTATTGATAGTACTCATATGTCTCCCTACGGGATACATTTGCAGGGCCCCGGGATCTGTATGTGACAGTGAGTGCGTCACTTTAGAAAAATCCCTTATAACAAATACAGACTATCGCTTGGTTGATAGAAATTTAATCGTAAAATTATAATAGGAACGGACCATAAAAAAAAAGAATAGCGTAGATTACTTTTTATCCAATCGTGAGATAAATAAAGATGAAGCAACGCTGACCTAGATTTGAGCTGAACCGAAGCGAGCTAGCCCCGGCCGAAGAGTTGCAGATTAGAAGCCTAAGTGTCAGATGCATTTTCTTATGCTGCAGATTTTTGAGGATTTTTCAAACAAAACTAAATGAGGTTTTCCATTTAGTATTTTCCCAGACCTAGTGTTTTAATATGTGCATTATTTCTAACAAGGAAAGCAGTAAGTAGAGTGATTGAATAACTTATAACTTTTTCATGTCGAAGAGAGATAGCTTTTGCTACTGTAGCACACAGTAATGGCTGCAAGTTGTACCTTGATGCAGAATGTAGACTTTGAATAGCCATGTAGAAACACTAACAGTTTGGTAGAATATGAAGCTCTTCAGGAAATGAGAAAATGGATTAATTCTCTGAGGAACTGCTAGTATGCATTTTCCGCTAGCTAATAAGGAAAGAAATTTACTAGGAGTTGAATCAGAGTGGCTCATCTGAAGACAGAAGCCTCTGTTGTATTAAAACATAGAACATAAATGCATTGATGGATACATGAAGTATGCATGCTATTACTCTATACGTTTACCTGTAAAAAGAAGCTGTAAATAAAAGTTTACGTTGATACCAAAGGCAGGTCGTCTCTCATTTACTTTGCCACTTATTTATGAGAGTAAGAAGGGAACTGTTTTTGCTGGTAAATAATATTAATGAACCAATACTGCTCTAACCAAATACACCGTAGAGGATCATCCTAGAACCTGGTATAACCTTAAGTCTGTTAGAGAGAAAGCTCCACCTCTAGCGCCTAAGCTAGTCTATCAACTCGACTCTCTGTACAAACAGCAACCCCCAAGTCCCTGCCCCGGCCACACTTGTTCTTCTAGCAAAATCTGATGTCTGCAGTTCCTCTTATGATATCACCATGGTTTTTGTTTTAGAGCTGCTTATGACCATCCCTCTCTTCTTCAGCTCTTCCTTCCAGACTTGCAGGTTGGATTGGAGATGTGCCTATGATTTAGCAATCAGGATAACATCATCAGCAAATGCCAGCTCTGAAATACAGACCTGTCTCATCTTCCAGTACCTCACTGAATACTTTCGTGTTCTCTCCTTACATGCCTTGTTGACATGGTCCATGATGAGTATGAAAAGATAAGGTGACAGGATATCACCTTGTCTTACACCAGAGTTGGTCCTGAACTCTTCTGACTTTTGGTTTGCTGTCCTCACATAATTTCTGCAAGACTTGTAGAAGCTCTGTATAGCATGAATCAGAGGTGCTGGAATGTTCTTCCTTGCCAAACAGTCCCAAAGTTTGCTCCAGGGGACTCTGTCAAACACCTTTTCCAGATCTATGAAACAGTTTTGGAGCTGTTGATGACCATCCCTCTCTTCTCCATCTCTTCCTTCTAGACTTGCAGGTTGAATTGAAGATGTGCCTCTGACTTAGCAATCAGGGCAATATTGGCAGCAAATGCCAGCTCCGAAATACAGACCTGTCTCATCTTCCAGTACCCCACTGAATGTTTTCTTACCCTCTGCTTACATGCTTTTATGACATTATTCATGAGATGTATGAATAGATAAGGTGACAGAATATCACCCTGTCTTACACCTGTGGTGGTTCTGAACTCTTTTGACTTCTGGTTATCTGTCCGTACATAATTTCTGCAAGTCTTGTAGAAATTCTATATAGCAACAACCATTTATAATATTACTATAAATTTTGTTTAAAACTTGGAAAGAACCGACCCTTAAACTTTAACACTATGTGAAAACTCAAATGACAGAAAATTCCTTGCGTGAAACATAGAAAAACCACCAGACTCTTTAAGAGATAAATTAAATATGTCACATGTGAAGATTCAGAGAAGTCTGAAAACAAAAGCTGTATTACTGTTGTATCAGTACACACCAAATACAGATGAATGATGTAGCATGCCATATAAATCCCAGACTAGACTTGTCTTCTTCTTTGGTCCTTGGCCGCTGACTAACAAAGCAATCAGTGACCATCACACCTGGTGGCATCTTGTATGGCAGCTACAAACTGTCTCCACTTTGCTCGGTCAGCAGCCATCCTTCGTGTCATGCCTCAGCTTTGGTTCAGTTCTGGACTACACTTGTGCCCAGGTATAATTTTGCCTAGCCCAAAACAGCTCCAAAGGTATAATATAGCATAGTTTGCTTTATCAAGGATCTAATATATCCTAGGCTGCTTTTTCTCTATGGTATAAACCACACTGTCTGGGCCACAGTATACTCTCCTCTCTCCCCTACCCCACCCCGACCAAATTAAATGCTGTCATGTACTCGTAGTATAACATGGCTACTTTTTCCCAAGAGGTACAAACCAGGCTTGGTCAAAAAGAAAAAGCACTGCCTTTAGGTATGTGACAGAGTGAATAAAAGTTCCCCCCCCCCCCCCCTTTCCACAATCACATAAAGGGCATAGATAATAACAGAAAAGCTCTCTAATATTTAGGTCATATGACTGATAAGACTAATGGTCCTGTGATCTTTGCATTCAGTAGCACCTGGTTTTAAAAATAGATTTGACTGAGTCATATTGTATGTATCATCATCATCATCACCCTTCAGCTCCACAAGCAGTATTGGCCTTCAACAAACTAATGCAAGGGGTCTGAATGGTTAAGATGTATGGTGTCCACCTCTAATTCTTATGTACAGGGTTTAATTCCCAGTTGAGGGAATATAATTTATGGAGACTTTTTTTCAGAACCTGTGGTCCTAATGATGTCATACTCCACCTCTGGTCTCCTGGGTAGTGAAATCGAATGCAAAAAAATTGGAGGTCCTGTGTGCAAGTTGCGCATGTTAAAAATCCCACAGCAGTTGAAAATCGTAAAGAGTAGGCCATAAGGCTGCTGCCCTGGCAAAATTTAAAAACTAGAAACCTACCCACCACAAAAATATTTATAGAAAATGTGATTCCTATATACGCTCATTGAGATTCTTGCTGGTGCTATGGAGTTTGTGCACTGTGCTGAAATCCTCCTTGTTTCATCCAAGGGAGGAGATTGGAGCACTGATGGAGTTGTCCGTTTGCCATGAAGATAGTCCTTAAAACCAAAACCAAACCAAACCAAACCAAACTAATGCCAAGACTTCCTATCACATGTCATCAGCTCATGGTCTTTCCTTCATATCTGTCTCCAGTTCTCTTCTCCATGTGTTTTTTCTTCTTCTTCTTCTTGGATCCATAACTTCTGATTATTAAAGCAGTTTGTGACCGTCACACTTGGTGGCGTCTTGTAGGGCAGCAACAAACTGCTTCCACCTTGTTTGGTCGGTGGCCATCCTTCATGCAGTGCCCCAGTTCTGGTTCATTCTTTGCATCTCGGCCTCCACAGTTTTCTGCGAAGATTTTTTTTTAAAGCCAAATATTTTTCAGAGTAACATCATAGTACAAAATAATTTGGTTAACTTCTCACATAAAGAGGTAATTTAATACGTAAAGGAGATTGAGGGATGTGTTTCATGCTGATTTGTTACTTCATTTATGAAATCATTCTTTTAAACATACGTCTAGGAAGATATTTTGTATTATTATTTTCCCAGCTGGAGCTGGCTCGTGAGAAGATTGACTACCACACCTCTAAATATGGTTATGCCGAGCCTAATGTGAGTTTTGTTAAAGGTTACATGGAAAACACGAGGGAAGCAGGAATTCAGGATGACTTCTTTGACATCATTATGTATGTTAATGTTGTCCTTCCTCTTGTTCGTTTTTATGCATTTACATTGTTTGTGTGCTCAGAACTGCCGTGTCACTTTTTGTGAATGTGCAACCACAGTGTATTCATTTCTGCTATAATGTGATAATTATTTTCTTATAACAGATCACATTATGCTAATTTTCTTTAATAAAAATAACACTTTCAGTTCAAAAAGGAGGTTTAGGGGCAGATAACATAAAATGTAGTAATCGTCACCTACAGAAAAATCATGGTATATCCAACATTAAAGAAGAAGATAGTGTAAACCTGCAAAAAAATATGATCTAATTGCAAATCAGTTATACATTTTGTGAAACTAATGAAAGAATATTCAGTGTGTAATACTTGACTTTGAAGAGATGTGAAGAAAACTTGCTGGAGTAAGAAAAAGGTAGGTTGGAATTTGCAGTTATGGAGACTGGCAGAATCTTTACTATCTTCAGTATCTTATGCACACTCTTGGGTGGAAGTTGGGCAGAAATTTGGCATGAAAGAATTAACACCAAAAATGTGTGTGGTTCTTTAGTTTTGGCTGGTTGTTGGTAGTTTTGGCGGCGTGAAGAAAGTGCCTGAGGTATGCTGCTTAGCCAGTTTCCTCTTTTCATCAAAAAACTCCTGGTAAAAGTGTAAAACCAGATTATATAATGCTAGAGGCTTTCCACCTGTATTCCACATTGTAGTCATTATCTTCCAACAGCTAAAGCAGTGTATTCACATGACATGTATAATAGAAGGCAACATAAAAGTGGCTATCTCACTTGATGCAGTATCCCTGACTTCCTCGTTATCCTTTTCACCTTCTACCAATTCCTCAGCAACAAGTTGCCAAAGATCTTTAGCAGATACGTCTTCTTTGTTTGACTGTAACAACTCTTCAATACCAACATTTTTCACCACTTTAAAGCCAACTTGTCTGGCAATAGTAAAACAGCATTCTTTATTACAGAGAATTCCTTGAAATAAACGCTCAAAGCTTTTTAAAATCCCAAATGTAAGCATTCCTTTGTGACATCACCCCCAAGTCTCCATTAGGATGTCAATTGATTGACAGATGTTGAATTTTTTTGTGTCCAGAACTATGGAATAAAGACTACATAATTTTTATTTAACAATGTCTACACTGTACAAGTTTAAATTATGCAGTTGTAAGTTGTGGCATGAAGGGACTACCCCACTTTATTTTAGTATGCTTAGCTGGCTGTCTGTCTGAGCAAATTTACTTTCTGTTAAATACTTACAAAATGAACAAAAATTAATTGACCCAAAAATTGAAGTCCTTGGTGATACTCTTGTGAAAATTTGAAAAAGCATGCAGGTCTATATACTTTTATCTGAACACCCAAAATCTGAAGTCCTTGGTAACACTCTTGTGAAAATTTGAAAAGGCGTACAGGTCTATATACTTTTATCTGAACATTCAAAAACTGAAATATTCTGAAAATCAAAAGTTTCTTTGGGCTACTTTTTTATCCCAATTTGGGCGATTGTGGGCGCCTTTTGGGTTACTTTTGAATGCATTTTGGGCGACTTGGGCTATTTTGGGCAATATGGGCTACTTTTCAAACACAATTTGGGTGACATCTGAAAACAAAAAAGAAATCTGGTTTCCGAAACAGAGCTATCCACGAGGATTTTGGATGAAAGGTTACACACCTGTAATCTGTTTTCATTTGTATGTCCCTGATGGCCGTAACATAGACAGTTGTCTTTGTTTTCTAAGGATGCATCACTTATATTTGTCTATCCTACTATTGGGCAAGGGAAATAAATACAGGTAGTGAAAGTTACAGGTGAACAGTATATACACTAAAGTGTTAAGACAGACCTTTCTCTACTGGTCTAGATCTAACTGTGTCATCAGCTTGTGTCCTGACAAGAGGGCTGTACTCAAAGAAGCATACAGGGTGCTGAAGGTAATCTTAATAGTGATGTTAGAGTATTCTTTCAGATTCTGTTGTGGTAATTAGAGTATTTTTCTCTCAGTAATTACTACAGAAGGTTGAAAGTTTCAATTATTTAGGCAGTAAAATGACTCAGAATGGTGACACAACAAGAGAAATTCATACTAGAATTGCTTTGGCATCTAGCGCCTTCAATAGATTATCTAACATTTGGAAATTACGATCACTGAATATACATACCAAGCTTCGTCTGTTTTATTCGAATGTTATCTCAGTGTTAACATACGGCTGTGAAAGTTGGAAAATAACAAAATCATTGGAGAACAAGCTGAATACATTCGAGAACAAATGTCTTAGAAAACTCATGAACATCAGTTGGAAAGAATTCAAGACTAATCGACAAATAAGAGAAGACTCTAAGCAGAAATATGTCTCCGACTATATAAGGAAAAGATGATGGTCATATATCGGTCATGTCCTACGAATGCAAAACAACAGAATACCACTACAGGCGCTCACTTGGGTTCCTGAGGGTAAGAGGAAAAAAGGAAGACCAAAAGAAACACTTAGAAGAACAATAATAAGAGAAGGAAGAACGTTGGGCCTAAATAATGTGCAAGAGTTAAGAGGAGTGGCGTCACAATGAACAACCTGGAGAGCACTGGTTTCTGCCTTATGCGCCGTGTTTGGCGCTTAAAGAATTTATTATTATTATTATTTAATTAGAGTATTATTCTCTCTTCTCTAATAATAGTAATTCTTAGAGTATTTTGCTAAAGGTAATCATGATAGTGATGTTGGAGTATTTTTTCATGTTCTCTAATGACAATTAGAGTATTCTTCTCTCTTCCCTAGTGATGGTAATTATTAGAGTATTCTTTCTGTCTTCTCCACATTTCATCCGAATGACAGAGCGATTATAGTCCTTGCCTCTTGTAGCAAAATTATCGAGTTCTGGGATAGAAACCTGATAGCATCATGTTCCAGTCTACCCAACTGTAAATGGGTGTCTAACTCTGCTCTTGGGTTAAGGAAAGCAAAAGCATTGAGGGAGTGCACTGGTCACCTCCCTCCCCCCATAAAGTAGGACCAAATATAGTGAAATCTCTAACGCTTCACTTCCTACAGCAGTATTTACTATGGGACTTCCTTTACCTGGCCTAGATTGTGTGACTTACCTGGCCTAGATTGTGTGACTTACCTGGCCTAGATTGTGTGACTTACCTGGCCTAGATTGTGTAACTTAGAATATACTTTCCTCTTCTCTACTGTTAATGATTTTTTTAAAAATTCTTCTTCTTTAACGATATCGATTAATGACACTTTCTAAGAGCATTTTTTTTCCCTATAGTGATAGTGATTGCTAGACTCATCTTCCCTCTTCATTAACGATCATCATCATCTTCAACACCATCATCATCATTCATGTCTGTTTCCAGTTCTCTTCTCCATATGTTCCTTGGTCTTTCAGTAATAAGTGGTTGTTATTCAAATATTCTTTCCTTGCCCTCTCTCTTTTTCTTATTTTAAATAATAAGCTGTTTGCATTTCCTTCTCTCTCTCTCTCTCTCTCTCTCTCTCACACACACACAGAGGACAGGACAGACAGACAAATATATATATATATATATATACACACACACACACACATACATATAGTGCCTGAGATAGCCATGTGCTGATCTTCTTTGTACATTGATTCCTTCTCTTCAAGCCTGGAGGGGAACTTTACTTCAGTGATATTTACCGTGAAGGACAGCTGCCACCTGATGTCATGGATGACCAGAAGATGTGGTGTGAGTTTCACTTGGTCATTATCATCCCACAACCATGATAATTATCATTATGATCATATATGCCTTGATATTTGTAAGAACTATAGCAATAATAAGAAGTTCTTGGCAAATGAAATAAACAACAGAAGGAATGGATCACTGAAAATACATGGAACCTCATAAGAGAAAGAAGAGACGTCAAACAACAAGTAAACAACTGTAAAGATGCAGAACAAAAAACATAGCTGCTCACAATATATTGGGAGCTAAACAGGAAAGTGAAAAAGAGTGCCAGGCAAGATAAAAGAGAATTTATTGACAAACTAATAGAGGAAGCCGAGATTGCGACAAAAAAAGGAGACTTAAAAACATTATATAATATCACTAGAACTTTATCTAAGAAACTGCTAAACCACAATGCAACAGTGAAGAGCAGAGAAGGACAAAACATTAGCAATGAAGAGAAACAAAGAGCCAGATGGGCTGAATATTTGAGGGGTATAACACTGCTAGCCCAATGGGCTGATCACCCGTTGGCTTGTCACACCGATTACGGAAACAACGGCAGATGGATCTATTTGTTGTTGCCCTAAAGACGCCGCTAGGCGTGATGGGAAACTACAACAGAGAAAATCAATCTGCTGTTGCCCTTAAGACACCACAAGGCGTGATGGCCTCTGACTGCTTGGTCGGTCTTTGGCTAAGGACGGAAGAAGAAGAAGAAGAAGATAACACTGCTAGCAGTGGCTAGAAAAATTTTGACCAGAGTTTTGTTAGACCGTTAAGAAGGCGGTGGATGACAAACTCAGAGAAGAACAGGCAGGATTTCGTGCAGGAAGATCATGTACAGACTAGATAGCAACACTCGGAATCATCGTAGAACAATTAAATGAATGGCAGACCCCCTTATATATAAATTTCGTGGACTTTGAAAAAAGCTTTCGATAGTATAGACTGTACTGTGATATGGAAAATCCTGAGACATTATGGAATCCCAGAGAAATTCATTAAAATCATCCAAGATTTCTACCAGGGGGCCTCATGCAAAGTAGTGCACAAGGGAAAACTATCAGAGCCCTTCACAGTACACAGCGGGGTCAAACAGGGATGTCTGCTATCACCAACAATTTTTCTCATGGTCATAGACTGGGTTATGAGACAAACAACAGAAGGAGAGAAAACAGGAATACAGTGGGATTTAACAAACAACTGGAGGATCTTGACATCGCAGATGATTTGTACCATCCATCACAGACAGCAAGATATGCAGGAGAAAACAAATAGATTAGTGACAGAAGCAGCAAAGATGGGACTACACATAAATGTAAATAAAGCAAAGGAAATGATGATATAATAGACAGATGGACTCGATGAAGATCAATGGTCAAGTTATTGAAGAAGTAGAAAGCTTTACATATCTGGGGAGTAACATTGAAAAAGGAGGAGGAAACCGGTGGTGACGTCTGTTCTAAGATAAATAAAGCCAGATGCGCTTGTAATGCCCTTTGACCATTATGGAACTCCTCAGCTATATCCAGAGAGAACAAAATCAGAATCTTTAACTAAAATATAAAGTCAGTCTTGCTGTATTGCTCAGAGACATGGTATGTCTCAAAGAGTATCACCTCCAAACTACAGATATTTGCAAATAGATGTCTCTGATGGATTCTCTGTATAAGATGGCCAGATGTAATAACAAATATAGAGCTAAGGAAATGATGCGGGCAACAGCCAGTACAAATGAAAATTAAGATAAGAAGGTGGGAATGGGTAGGACATACACTCAGAAGAGAACAATCAAGCATATCCAGAGGTGCTCTTGACTGGAACCCACAGGGGAAAAGAAGAATGGGTAGGCCAAGGAGAACTTGGAGAAGAACAGTGGAAGAGGAGGCAAAAGAAATTGGAATGACTTGGGCACAGCTGAAAAAGACAGCCCAGAATAGAAATCGACGGAGAGCTACTGTTTCAGCCCTATGTTCCACGGGGAACGGAAAGGAGTAATGAATATGATAGCAATAATAAATGTAATGATTATTATTTATCTCTTATTATAATAACAACAATTTTTGCTTTACATTTCATGATGGTGTTTCCATTAACGATACGATGCCATGTGGTATTGATTCTGATGCTGTCTTCGTTATTTTTTAGGATTTCCAGAATGTTCATCTGCATTTAATATCAAGGTCATTCTTCTCAAGGCAAAGGGACTGGTTTCTTCTTCTTCTTCTTTGTTTACCCTCAGACTTCTACATTAATGACTCTAATGAAGGCAGCAATCAGCTGAATGTTCCTGACATCTCGTTTACCCTCAGACTTCTACATTAATGACTCTAATGAAGGCAGTAGTCAGCTGAATGTTCCTGACATCTCCAGACTGTTTTTCGTTGAAAGAAGTGGTTGTTGCCATATGCCACTCCGTTCACTGCTGGAAGTTGGGCGGGACAGGAGCAGATGTTTGGCTGTTATGGGGCTGGTGCCACAGGAACAGAGATCTGTTGAACCAGTCCTGTACTTGTTATATAGATGGCACCTTAACCATTGTGGCCAGTATGCAAGTGAAAACGATGACCTGGTCCCACCTAGATATCTGGTGATAGGCTTCATCTTTTATGTGACCTGGGTGTTCTCTATGCCATTAGGACTTGAATATGGCTTTTATATGTTGTCTCTATATAATTTTGTTGCAGGGCTTCCCCTTCTTTAGCAAGTTTATCTGCCTCTTTGTTGCATGGAATGTTGAATGAATGGGTTTAAAACCAGGTCTCATCATGCTTCAGTCTACCATTCTGTAAAAAATTGGTATTTGACTCTACTTTTGAGTTAGGGAAAGCAGACATTGAGGAAGGGAACTAGTCACCTCACTTCATAAAGCTGAGACCCTAGTACAGGTGAAGTCTATAACACTTCACTCCCCTACAGCAGTATCTACAATGGACCTAATACCTTTATCTAAGATACTTACTTAGTCGTTCCTCTTCTACCTTTTGTTGAAAAATATTTGTAAAACCACATACTTTAACCTTTGGCCAGTGTGTGCACAAATGTTTTATTATTAGAACACATGTTGTAAATGATTCAACTTTTCCAGGTGAAGGTCTAATAGGAGCACTTACATGCGCAGACCTGGATGCTATAGCCAGAGAACTGGGTTTTACCATCCCTCGAGTTGTCAGAGCTGATAGCCTACCTGTTGTTGATGAGGACTTTAAAAGAAGGCTAGGTAAACATTGTTAACATATGTAGTATGCAAACTCATTACGTGACCGTGATTAGGTGATAAACTGTCCTCACGCTAATCATTTTCCTTATCACTCATTATGGAGCATGGAGCCACTACAGCAGCTGATCCCCTTGAAGGAAGCTTGAAGAAAGCATTCACATGCACTTGCTGCAGTGGTGTCTGTTGCCATATGTTTTACATAATGAAGTTGCCAGCCCTATGCACAACCTCATATTAGTCGTCACTTGTACGACGTGCCCGAGGGAGTTCTGTTCTTTCTTTGATTCATCAGAGCCCCCCGCCCCCCCCCCCCCGGAACTACATGGAGCGTCAACATACATCACATGAATCAGGACAGATGCTCAAGGCTTTACTTTCTTGTCTAACCTTTATTTTGAAATTTCCTTGGAAATATGTGCCTGTGAATCTTGTTTCCCCTTTTTGTCTGCATGGAATCAGTCCATTGGTTTTTGCAGTTTCACATCACGAAATGGATTTATGACTAGAGACTGTCTACTTATAGTGACAAGACCCTAGTGAGAAGAAAGACTGAAAAGGTAGATTTAGAAGAAAATGATAGTGAAATGGGAACAGTTGACACTATTGGCTCCGAGGTTAAGAACCGAGGTTGATTCTTTCCTCGCCACTTCGGACGTCTTATGTGCTATAGTTGTCAACGACCTCTAGCTACCCTAAGGGGATAAGGTTATCTCAAGATTCACAAACACTAAGATACAGACAACATATAGCTACTGTACTTAAATGAAATGACTGATGCCAGCTACAATTTATATAAGTTTATTATACACCTATAAACAAACTCATATACATGTCAAATACATAAAATTGCAGTGTAAGCACTCCTGAAAAACAACCTAATTCAGGAAGAAAAAAAATGACGAAATGATGTATCATCAAAAAAACAACCCCACCCTTCACCCACAAGGTTCACCTGTATGGAGAAAGAAGGTAAAGTTAACTGAAATGAACTACACTGCACTTGATGTCGCCTACACTCCCAACTAGCTGTTCTAAATTCTAACTCTAACTCTAAGTCCACTGATAGCTGGAACGACTACGAAGTGTCTACACAATCTCTGCACAGACTTCGGTTCTACACAGCCTATCATGAAATCTCCCGAACACAACTAACTCGTCAAAAAACCTTTCAGCAGCTGTCATCTGCTATACTTGGGACAACAATGCGACGACTTCTGTGGAGAGTATGGTCACCCTCTCTCTCTCCACCGTTCTGGAACTGATGACTAAGGTTTAAAAAGAACCCCACTGGATTCTGGACTGGAACTTTAGCTGGCTTCTCCTAACACCTCTGACATTACCTGCCCGATTACCTATGACTGGGCGATGGGCTTTCGGCTTTATTATGGCCGTGAAGAAGCGAACATAAAGTTACCACAACGCTGGCAGCATGCCAAATCTGCGTGTGTAACCGAACGAGCGTCAGAGCTCAGGATTTATCCACAAAAATCCTAGTCGCTGGAAAATGTCTTCCCCTGCCTGGGAAAACGTCTTTTCTTTCTCTCCTTCCACCACTGGCAATTAACGCGAGACTTTGGGTGTCTGCGAATGCCACCACTGTGCCGTGGGAGAAATTTTGTAGTATCAAAATTCTGCTCTTCCCCACAAAAGCCGGTACCTGCAAATCTCGAATGTCCAACTGAAAGGCAATCGACAATTTGCTTCTGGCACCCGGCTTGACAATTTACATTAAAAGAGAACGAAAATATGAATTGCGAGCCTATTTATCATCTACGAACGGCACGCTGACCTCATGACGTCATCAGCGCGGCTTGGGTTTTTAACCCAATGATCCGTTAGCATTTCGAATGCAGTTAGCTTTCGGCCAATCAGAATTGTAAACAATTCGGATGCAACCGGTACGGCTAGACAAAGAAACGGGAATTAGTCCCATCCCTATACTGCTAAATTGAAGCAAAAATGGCCGCAAATAATTTAACTCCCGAAAAATGCGTCTAGGGCCACCTGCCCTATCTTTAAAAAGACTAAAACTGGTGCCAATCTGATCTAGGCTCTATAATCTTTCTTCTAGAAAAATACTGCAACAGTTCCCTACACACCAACACTAAACAAGACTACTAGTCATAGAGAAGGAACATAGATGTAGATGAGATGAAACTCCACCGTAATCTCTCTGAAAAACGTAAATAAATAGAAGGAGAAGAAACACGGGGAAGGATTTTTCTGTAATCCCTCCAAAAATGCAAGGGGAAAAAGACATGGGCCATTTGAAAGACAGAATCTCAGTACTTTCGTACTTTATGGTTGTTTTACTTTTTCTCTGTTCAAGTTCATAAAAGCTTCTTTCTCAGTTATTGGTAGTCCTTCCTGACTATGCATCCTCATTTCCTTTTCACTCCTTATGGAACATGTAGCCACCTTTTTTTTTTTTTTTAAATTAATGAAGAAAAATATCCTGTTCAACCTCTGATGGGTTATAATTAGGATATATATTGTTTTCAATTCCAAATAATATGAACAACTGCCGATATGAGAAAGGGGCATCACATTTGTCAAATCTTTGTAAATAGGGACAATCACAATTATGCTTATACGTTGAATTAAAAAATAAAAATGAACAAAATGTATCCACCTGTACAGCTACATGAAGTCTCCGCCCTAGCATTCATGTGATCTTACAGTAGCAAAATTTGTTTTACATGATAAGGTTGCCATCCTTGTGTACAACCTGATTATTTAGTTGCCAGCCCTGTGTACAACCTGATTATTTAGTTGCCAGCCCTGTGTACAACCTGATTATTTAGTTGCCAGCCCTGTGTACAACCTGATTATTTAGTTGCCAGCCCTGTGTACAACCTGATTATTTAGTTGCCAGCCCTGTGTACAACCTGATTATTTAGTTGCCAGCCCTGTGTACAACCTGATTATTTAGTTGCCAGCCCTGTGTACAACCTGATTATTTAGTTGCCAGCCCTGTGTACAACCTGATTATTTAGTTGCCTCTTACAGGATACCTGTGGTAGCTGTAGTCTTATTCGTTCTTTGTTTCTTCAGATACCCAAAGGAACTTCAAGGACTTCCTGATTATTCCTTTCATCATCATTTCTCTCTTGGCTCCTTATGAAACATGGAGCTATGACTGCAGTTAGTTCTCATGCAGGAATCCTGCACTGAGACATGTACAGTTTGTTCTCTTGCAGGAATCCTGCACTGGGACATGTACAGTTTGTTCTCTTGCAGGAATCCTGCACTGAGACATGTACAGTTAGTTATCTTGCAGGAATCCTGCACTGAGACATGTATAGTTACTTCTCTTGCAGGAATCCTGCACTGAGACATGTACAGTTAGTTCTCTTGCAGGAATCCTGCACTGAGACATGTATAGTTAGTTCTCTTGCAGGAATCCTGCACTGAGACATGTACAGTTAGTTATCTTGCAGGAATCCTGCACTGAGACATGTACAGTTAGTTATCTTGCAGGAATCCTGCACTGAGACATGTACAGTTAGTTATCTTGCAGGAATCCTGCACTGAGACATGTACAGTTAGTTCTCTTGCAGGAATCCTGCACTGAGACATGTATAGTTAGTTATCTTGCAGGAATCCTGCACTGAGACATGTATAGTTAGTTATCTTGCAGGAATCCTGCACTGAGACATGTATAGTTAGTTATCTTGCAGGAATCCTGCACTGAGACATGTATAGTTAGTTATCTTGCAGGAATCATGCACTGAGACATGTATAGTTAGTTATCTTGCAGGAATCCTGCACTGAGACATGTATAGTTAGTTATCTTGCAGGAATCCTGCACTGAGACATGTATAGTTAGTTATCTTGCAGGAATCCTGCACTGAGACATGTATAGTTAGTTATCTTGCAGGAATCCTGCACTGAGACATGTATAGTTAGTTATCTTGCAGGAATCATGCACTGAGACATGTATAGTTAGTTATCTTGCAGGAATCCTGCACTGAGACATGTATAGTTAGTTATCTTGCAGGAATCCTGCACTGAGACATGTATAGTTAGTTCTCTTGCAGGAATCCTGCACTGAGACATGTATATGCTCTCGCAGCAATGATTGATGTAGCAATTTGTTTTGCATAATGAAGTTGCCAGCCCAATGCATTCCTGATTATTAATATCTGTTAATTGTAATAATTTCCTTCATATTCACCTGTGTACTCGGTCCATCTTTCAACTGTGCTCTATTTCTCTATTTAAACCGCACCATTTTTTGATGTTTGACAGTCAGTGTTAAAGTGTGTTGTTGATTATTAGTTTCCAAACTCTTTTTCTGAGTAATTTTTGAATCATTAGCATAATGCTTTTCTAATTTTTTGGAACTGCTTGTTCAGCCACATTTCGTTTGCAGTGTAGCATCTGCTTCTTCTCTCTTTATCTATGATTGTGTAAACTTCCATGCCATTTTTACTGTCAAGTCTTTTTAATTTTTTTGTCAATTTAATTTCATTTTTTTCTACTTACTGCAACATGTCTACCGTCATCTATTTAATTTGTTGTTTCTATCTTTTTCGGTATTATTTCTCTTCCTGTTGCTGAAGTGAACGAAGTCCCTTCTGTGACATACCAAATACAGTTGTAGCTATTGTGTGAATATAAGTACAGGCTAAATGTGAATATAAGAGCAGGTGAAACTTGAGCCATTCAAATAGAATGTTGCATAAATTTCTAGTATTTATTCAATGACGATTACCATAAGTGAAAGTATGTGGTAATTACAGCTTGTTTTTTCTGAAAGCCACCAGAATCCTCTCCTAGCATTACCTCATGTTGTTCTATGGTAAATAACTAGAACCAACTTTCCACATTACTGATAGTTGTGTTATTCTCCTCCAATTATCCCAGTTTGTCATATCTTTTCTTGGATATGAGATGGATATTCTCTTTTTGTTTGTATTGTGCTGAAAATTTCTATTAGTGTTCTTGTTGTATGTTGGGAATCAGTTTTTATTAATTTCTGCAGTCCTTTGACCTCAGGGGCTTCACCATCATACTATCCTACTGTTTCTACTTCTTCTAGTCTATCTGCTTACATACGTAAGTATGATCAACATAGCACACTTATTGTATATGTTATTATGTGTTCTTGTGCATCTGTGATCACACAGTGCAACTCCTTTTGAATCTTACATCATCACCTATTACCCTCTGGAATATTCTACGTTAGGAGCATCTGTCTTTTTCTACTCAACTAATTCACAGTTTCTTTATGTTCTTTTTTCAGGTCAAGTGCGTTATGCCTCTGTCACCTACAGGTTGTTTAAGAGGTTAAATAAACATGGCCCAGATGCGACTTCTGCAGAGGCCAGGTACCAGGGTGGCATTAGAGGTTGTGAGGACAGTTTTACCTTTGACCAGATCTACACATTTAAGGTTGGTGGTTACTAATATGGATACCCTTTTCTTTACGTTAAATTATATCTTAAAAAGTCATCTTCAAGATATTCTTTATCACTTTTAGTCTTGCCATCTTTATCCTCCAATGTTTGTCTTTGCTGTGATGGCAAAAATAAACAACATTAAGAACATCTTTGTTGTAATGGCTACAAACAGCGTAAAGCATCTTTGTATGTGGTGAATTAATCAACATTATGACATCTTCACAACCTAAACTGGTTCAGCAATTAAAATTGCTTTCCAAATTTGACCTACTCTCCATTGGCATCCAAAATGTATAGCTTGTTGTTTTTTTAAAAATCCTTCACTAGAGTCTTGCTAATGGAATGACTTACACCACCAAATATTTTACCAATATCTTGCTAATTAATTTAGGGGTCCTACTGAATCTTTTACTAATATCTTGCTAATAAAATGAGGTGTGCTACTGAATCTTTCACAAAAAGTTTACTAATGATGTGAGGTATACTACTGATCTTTCACTAATACAGGTGGACATAAAATAATTGCAAGCAGCAGAATCATGCCTAGTAGTACAAATACATACTTACTGAGATCAGGAAAGTTGGCACATCCCAAACCAATTTTTCATTGTACAAATGATTTGGAAATGGCAGTAGACTTGCCAGAGTGAGGGAAGTACCCCAAATTTTATGTTTAGGATGTCCGGAAGATGACCAGATACAGTTCTTCACTCCTTGTTGTCGCTCCAGATTATAATGATTGAGCTGACACCATTTTAATCCAGGTTAGATGAGCAGCACACATTCAAAATAGCCAAATATAATATTGATTTGGTCAGGTCACAGAGTTCAGACATGAGGAGTTCACAAAAAAAATCATAGCTGTGGAGGTAGGTGCAGGAGGTCTAGTGGCTGCCTTGGAGTTCGGTTTACTGAAATAATTGGGCCTGAAGGGATAGTCAGGAACAAGGGCACTAAACAGCTTGATAAAACAGTGTTAAAAACACTGTGCTGATTTCAACAACCAGAACAGGCTGTGAAATTCAGGACAGTAATTTAATCCAATTAGATTGTTACTTTCACAGCTGCTTTAAGCTGGCAGAATGGATGAATCCAGGAGTAAATTTTGAAGGTGCAACCACAGTGGAGTGTGTTCAATTCCAAGCGCAGATGAAAAACAATCAACAAGAGGCTGACACTTGGGAGCCATGACTCCCCTTTGAGTGTAATGGAGATAATAGGGCTGAAACACATGTGTGATGTAGGAATATTTCTGATGATCAGATTGTTGTAACACTCTGTGTAGGGTTTCCTATCACTGTTATTGAAATGAGTTTGACTACCAGATCTTTCACTAAGCTCACGCTGATGAGATTTAAGTATATGACCAAATCTTTAACTGATATATCATTTGTATCTGAATCTTTCATAAATATCTTGCTAATAAAATGAATTACACCACCATTCAATCACCATCATGCTGATGAAATGAGTTACACTATCAAATCTTTCAATAACTTCTGAAATGCAGTCATTCTAGTACACACTTGAATTGATGCTTTGTTGGTTCACTTCTACAAATTCAAACTGAGAATCATCAAATGCTATATTTATTCTTCATTATTGTATGTTGTAGAAATATGTACAATGAACAAGCAATTAGAGGAAAACAATTGAGGCTTTTGAGATGTAGGGCATGTCTCATGGAAAGATAATAAAAATAAATAAATAGGTCCTAGACAGCTAAAATATTTTGGCCATGTAAAAAGACATAACACCATACTAAAACAAGGAAGAGATGAAGGCAAATGTGCAAGAGGAAGACACCGCTATAAGTGGAAAGATAACATCAAGAGATGGACAGGAAAGAGTCTATCAGAGTGCACCATCAAGATGAGATACAGAAGACATTAGAGATCCATTGCAGCCGACCTTCAATGTGGAGATGACAGCTGATGATGATGATTCACTACTAATTTGTCTAATGTTACAACTGGTCCAATGCCAATTTGCCTGCTGCTTTCATTCATCCAATATCACTTCGTCTTCTTGTATGATTGATCCAATGCCAGTTGGTCTGATTTTACAATTCATTCAGTGCCTGTTGCTCTAAACTCTAATAGTATAATTAAATGGAATGTTCCAGTGTTGATTGGTCCAACCATGTGACCTATCCAATGCAAAATGATCCAGAATCCTTAACTGCTTATTAGTCTGATGATATGATTCCTGCTTGCTACAAACGTTTTGCTAAAAGCCAGTTATCTTAAATGTTTTGTATTTATATAACGTACGATGTGTTGTGCATGGGGCTGGCAACCTCATGATGCAAAATAAATTGCCACACTCCCGCTGCAAGAGCAAGTGACTGCTTCTACAAGGCAATCAGCTGCAGCAGTGGCTCCATGCTCTGTTGGGAGCACAAAGAAAAATGATGAGTGAACACAGAAAAATATCATTCACATCAATACTCGAAGCGTGATTATTCTAATTAAGTACAGTACATACTAAAATCCATTCACTGCATGCCAGTCATCAACATTCAAAGTAAACAAACTATTTCTTCTGCGTTCAGTTGTTAGTTATGCCGAATCTGTACCCTGTTGCCAGGATGAAGTCCACAATATTCTGAAGGTCCAGGTGGTGGCCTCATAGCTTCAGCTCTGCACTTTCTGGCTAGGTCTGATATCATACGTCATTATGAACTGAACAGCTTGTAAACAAAGTAAAAATCAGTCACATAAATGAGCATGTATCATTGTGTAGGGGCAAAAACATTCTAACTATACCAAGCAAAAGTCTGAAAGGGCATGTATGAGAAACCCAGTTGCTAAATCAGATCAGAACAAGTGCTATGTCCACATTGAAAGTTGGTTGAACTGGATCTCCAATGTTTTTATCTCTTGATGATAGTGCACTCTGATTTGCTATTTCCTGTCTACCTTTTGAAGTCACTTTTCCACTTACAGCTATCTCATCTACTCATTTGCCTTCAGATTTTTCTTCTAATATGGTTTTCATAAAACTGTATTTTAAAAAAAAAATTTTAAATTAAAGAGGAAAAAAAATATCTCGTTCAACCTCTGATGGGTTATAATTAGGATATATATTGTTTTCAATTCCAAATAATATGAACAACTGCCGATATGAGAAAGTGGCATCACATTTGTCAAATCATTGTAAATAGGGACAATCACAATTGTGCTTATAGAAGGCTTTCTAGTACTAAGCCTGTGTTAAACTATTTCATGTGACCTTGGTGTTTTCACTGGCAATTTATTCTGCTATTGAGGTTGCCAAACCCAAGCACAACCTCCTTAGATGTTTTTTTTAATGAGATGCTGAAGAGGGAGCAGTGGCCCTCTCCTTTGTAGCCTAGTGGCAGGCCTTATCACCCACACTGAAGGTATGAATAGTAACTTAGGCAAATTGTACTATTGGTCCAAGTGACATTGGAGCAGTCATAATAATAATAATAGCCCCTTCAGTCATAATTGACTATGGGAATGCGCCCCTGAGGTGACAGCCCTCAGCTGCTTATTTTCCTGGTGCTCCTTTCGACGTTTTCTCCTCACCTCTGCTTCTTGTGTGAGCCTCTCTTCGCCCAATCTGAGGTGGCGCCGTAAATAGCATCGCCACTTAATGCGATCGGCAGCTTCATCCTCCCATGTTGCTGGATCCATGTCCAGTGCCCTCATATCTCTCTTGCACACATCTTTGAACCTCAGCTGTGGTCGCCCAACTGTTCTCTTGCCATCTGCTAATTGTCCGTAGAAGATATCTTTTGGGATGCGACCATCTTCCATGCGGCGAACATGGCCAAGCCAGCGAAGTCTGCGCTGTCTAAGAAGCGTATACATACTTTGAAGGCCAGCACGTGACAACACCTCGACATTTGTCACTTTATCTTTCCACGAGATGCCGAGGATGCGGCGTAGACACCGCAAAGGGAAGGTATTGAGCCTTCTTTCTTGCTTAGCATAGGTCGTCCAGGTCTCGCTGCCATATAGGAGTGTGCTGATGATGCAGGCATTATATACCGCAGCTTTGGTCTTCATTGTGAGTTTAGAGTTTCCCCAAACACGCGATGTGAGGCGGGCAAAGGTAGCTGCAGCTTTGCCAATGCGGCTGTCGATTTCTGTATCCAGTGAGAGTTTGTCATTGATGGTAGACCCTAGGTATGTGAAGTGGTGCACCACTGCCAATTCATAGCTATCGATAGTGATAACTGGTGCAGCACCCACATCCTGACTCAGCACATTCGTTTTCTTTAGACTTATTGTGAGGCCAAAGTCCTTGCATGCTTTAGTGAAGCGATTCATCAAGCTCTGAAGCTCCTGTTGGCTTTGAGTGACGACTGCAGCATCATCAGCGAACAACAAGTCTCTTATAGTGACCCTTCTGATTTTTGTTTTTGCCTTCAGCCTTGAAAGATTAAACAGACGGCCATCTGACCTAATGTGAAGGCATATTCCTTCAGTTGCATCTCTGAATGCATGTTTCAAGAGTAAGGCAAAGAAGATTCCGAAGAGGGTCAGAGCCAGAACACAGCCTTGTTTAACGCCACTTCGTATATCAAAGGGCTGTGACGTGCTTCCAGCATATTGGACTGTTCCCTTCATGCTGTCATGGAATGACTTTATCATTTCCAGCATTTTAGAAGGGCAGCCTATTTTCAGGAGGATTTTAAAGAGTCCATCCCTACTAACCAGGTCGAATGCTTTTGTGAGGTCTATAAAGGCAATATATAATGGTCTTTTCTGCTCTCTTGATTTTTCCTGAAGCTGGCGGAGAGAGAAGATCATGTCTGTTGTTGATCTGCCAGCTCGGAATCCACACTGTGACTCTGGATATATGCGCTCAGCTAACTTGTGTAGTCGCATTAAGATGACTTTGGCAAAAACCTTACCAACAATACTAAGAAGAGAGATGCCTCTGTAGTTATTGCAATCACTTCTGTCTCCTTTATTTTTATACAGTGTTACAATCTTGGCATCTCGCATGTCTTGAGGAATAGTTGTCTCTTCCCAGCACTGGCACAGCATCCTATGCAGGGGATGTAATAGCGTGCTCTTACAGCATTTGATTAAATCAGGAGGAATCCCATCACTGCCTGGTGCTTTGCCAGAGGCCAAGCTATCAATGGCCTTGCTGAGTTCCTCTAATGTTGGTTCGGCATCCAGCTCCTCCATAGTTGGCAGACTGTTGACACCATCAAGGGCTGCAGGCGTAACGGTATTGTCTCTAGCGTAAAGCTCAGAGTAGTGCTCGACCCACCTCTCCATCTGCTTACCCTTATCGGTTAGCTTCTCTCCGCTGATGGTTTTTAGCGGTGCCGTCTTACTTTTATGGGGGCCAAGTGCTTTCTTTATACCGTCATACATTTGTCTAATGTTGCCTGTTTGCGCTGCGATCTGGATGCTCTCACTGAGCTGGAGCCAGTAGTCATTTGCACAGCGTCGAGCAGTTTGTTGAGCTTTGCTTCTCGTAGCCCTCAGGATCTGTAGGGTTCTGGCACTCGGTGAACGTTTGTATTCATTCATAGCACTGCGCTTAGCTTCAATGACAGGTGCCATCACATCTGATGAAGCATCAAACCAGTCATTTGACTTTGCTGTTTTCTTACCAAAGGTGGCAAGTGCAGTACTTTGAATGGTGTTCCGTAGATGCTCCCAGTTCTCTGTAATAGTATCACCATGCTGAGGGCTACTGAGCACTTTCTCGAAGGTCGCAGTGAATTGAGCGATCATGAAAGGGTCTGACATCTTGCTGGTATCAATGCGTGGTTTCCCTTCATGTCTGACACGATAGAGTTTTCTTGGTTGTGCTCTGATTTTGCAGCAAACCAAGGAGTGATCTGTATCACAGTCTGCACTATGGTACGAGCGTGTGGAGAGCACAGACCTGAGGAGTGGCCTTCTGACGAGAATCAGGTCAAGTTGGTGCCAGTGCTTGGATCGTGGGTGTCTCCATGACACTTTATGCTGGGGTTTTGTCTGAAAGTAGGTGTTGGTCACGCAGAGGTCATGGTGGACGCACAACTCTAAGAGCCGTTGTCCATTTTCATTCATCTTGCCAATACCAAACCTGCACAGACATGAAGGCCATGAAACATTATCGGCACCCACTCTAGCATTAAAGTCACCAAGGAGAACAAGCTGTTCTTGCCTAGGTATGCTTTTGATAATTGCTGTTAGATTCTCGTAGAATTCATCTTTAGCTTCTGAGGCAGAGTACAGAGTAGGAGCATACACACTGACAAGGGTGATGGGACCTGTGCTAGTTTGCAGGCAGAGCGTTAACAGGCGTTCTGATCCATTCTCGCCTGGTTCAACCATTTTAGTTAGCGATTTTTTGACCGCAAAACCTACTCCGTGTTCTCTAGCTTTATTAAGATCTTTCCCTTGCCAATAAAATGTGTAGTCCTTCTCGCTCACCGTTCCAGAGCCCGCCAGGCGCGTTTCCTGAAGTGCAGCTATATCCACCTGAAGTCGTTTAAGCTCATCATTAATTATGGCTGTCTTCCTTACACTAAGAACAATTATAGAAGAATCAGTAGAAAGGCAATCGCCACTTATTATCACCTTCGTCGATTTTCAAAAAGCCTTTGATAGTCTACACCGCCCATCATTGTGGAAGATACTTACAATCTATGGTTTTCCAACAAAATATGTGAATATAATCAAAGCGCTATATGACAATGCAAGATGTTGTGTTAGAACAAATAAAGGGAATACAGAATGGTTTACAGTAGAAACAGGGGTTAAACAAGGCTGTATTATGTCACCACTACTTTTTGGAATAGCTATTGATTGGGTTATGAGAAACTATACCCACAATGAACAATTGGGTATAAAATGGACAAATGGAAAATTCCTGGGGGACCTGGATTTCGCAGATGATGTAGCATTCTTAAGTTCAACACCAAGACAATCCCAAGAAGCAATAAATAATTTGTGTCATCTCTCGGTTAAAATAGGTCTCCAAATAAATGCCTCTAAAACTAAAGCTATGAACTTTTCTAACGAGACCTTTGATATCATCTTGAACGGGGAAAAACTACAGAAAGTTGAAAGTTTCAATTATTTAGGCAGTAAAATGACTCAGGATGGTGACACAACAAGAGAAATCCATACTAGAATTGCTTTGGCAGCTAGCGCCTTCAATAGATTATCTAACATTTGGAAATTACGATCATTGAATATACATACCAAGCTTCGTCTGTTTAATTCAAATGTTATCTCAGTGTTAACATACGGCTGTGAAAGTTGGAAAATAACAAAATCATTGGAGAACAAGCTGAATACATTCGAGAACAAATGTCTTAGAAAACTCATGAACATCAGTTGGAAAGAATTCAAGACTAATCGACAAATAAGAGAAGACTCTAGGCAGAAATATGTCTCCGACTATATAAGGAAAAGACGATGGTCATATATCGGTCATGTCCTACGAATGCAAAACAACAGAATACCACTACAGGCGCTCACTTGGGTTCCTGAGGGTAAGAGGAAAAAAGGAAGACCAAAAGAAACACTCAGAAGAACAATAATAAGAGAAGGAAGAACGTTGGGCCTAAATAATGTGCAAGAGCTAAGAGGAGTGGCGTCACAACGAACAACCTGGAGAGCACTGGTTTCTGCCTTATGCGCCGTGTTTGGTGCTTAAAGAATTTATTATTATTATTATTATTATTTCTTCCTTACATCGTTTACATCCTGTAGGTTTTCGGATAGTCCAGTCAACATAGTCCGGACGTTCCAGCATCCCAATCTGAGAGTTTGCTTATTTCTATTTTTTCGATAATTGCTTGGTGCAAAATTTTCTGTCCACAGTTCGGGTTTGACCCTAATCCCCATGCACCCAATGGGGAAAGCAGACAGTGGCGGGACAACACCTTATTGACTGGGGGCTGCCCAGCTTGAAGCGGGCGGTAGCTGTCCAGTGAGATCCTAGAACCTCTCCCACTGTCGGAAGTAGCCCCTGGCGCCATGCCCTACGCCAATTGGGCAAAATGCTTATAACCGGTAACTGCTACTTCCCGTGTTTTGCCGACACCTATAGGGTGAAGCTGGAGTGTCCTCTCCAGGGCGCGAGCTTGGGCACAGTTATATGGAGATCAAGCTGTTGCCCATGCAGCATGTTCCCCCTCTCCACACAGCCGGTAGATCCAAAGGAACGGCAGTAGCCGATACAGTTTGGTACCAGCCATGGAGCAGTCATACCACTGCACAAATCAGGATTAGGTCAGTCAGTCTTTATTATGACAAATCAGCAGTAAATCAGTTGTACTTTTAGACCTATAGTGCCATTGGACAAATTGGCATTGGACCATTCATTATTGGATGAGCAGACATTAGACCAGTTGTCTTTGGATTAATCTTCCCAACCACATCCAAATTTATGCTTATTATGGACTATGTCACTATTATTTGCTGATGACATGAGTTGTTCATGAATCTTTCAGTAATATCTTATTTCTTCTTCTTCAAGTACCATGCCTAGAGGCGTAGGAGATCATGTCTTTCCATGACTTCCTGTCTCCAGTACAATTTATCAATTCTGCTGTTGACTTCTTTCCATGCCGTGATGTCAAACTGTCCAGTATTTGCTCTCTGATCCCTATCTCTTTTTCCTTCAATCTTACCTGTTACGATATATTCCAGCTTTCTTCTTCTCATACATGCCCAATAAAAGTGAAACTTTATGATGTGACAACCAGTGAGATTGAGGCACTTTTACACCCCCCCCCCCTCCACCTTTGTGGGTTTGACAGTTTAGTCAAAGGCTAGCGGAGACAAGCATGCACAAACTGACAGAAAGCAATGGGAAGCTACCGTCGTATTATCCCTTGCATAATCATGAATATCTTGCTAATGGAATGAAAATAGCAAAATGCACAGAACTATGATGCCAACTTACAATGTTCATTTTCTTCTACAGAAAGATGAGGTTACCCTTGTTGACTCAGAAGTTGCTAATATACTGTCAACCTCTAGATTTGCAGCTTTCTTTGATCTCTCTCCTGCAAGTGGGCATACAGCTCCTTCCGTGCATGTATGTTACAAAGAGTTTTCAGCATAATTTTATGTCTTTCATTGTTTGTTTGCTAAAGTGATGTCTGCAGTGTTTAAGCAGTGACAACTGTCTTTTGGCCTGTAGTGTCTCAGTGTTTTGTCTGTAATATGTAATGTCTGTGTCCTCATTTTAGTGTGTAACATCTTTTAGTGTGGTGTCTGATTCTTCTTTTAGTCTGCGCAGTTCGTAATGGAAATTGTATAAATAAATCAACAATCAATACCCTTTTGCTCCCCAAGGAGCATAAACATTCAACAAACACATGCCAAGTCCTCCTGTTGTATGCCGTCTGCTCAAGATCTTTCCATACCTTCCTCATCATTTTCATTTCACGTCTCCAGTTCTCTTCTCCATGTGTTTTTTTGGTCCATCTCTGCATATCTTTCCCTGGAGATTCCAGAACAAAGGCTGCCTTGTAATGCTATCAACAGCTTTTCTCAATGTGTGTGTTAAGGACAGATTTGGGATGCAGATAAAATAGTGTGGCATGTTACTACACGCTAGCACATTTCCATTTACATGTGAGGAAATGTGTTCGCCTGTAGACAAACTACGGTTTGCACGAAGCGTTCACCCGTGTTCAGCGACGGTCAACTAGTGACGTTTTCTGTCACATGTCGTGGAGTTCAGTGTGTTAATTAATGGGGCTTCCGTCTTTGTGTTTGCGTCCGAGAGGGATGTAATTTTTCGAGGCTCCGGGATAATGGAGCGTGATTTATAAATATATCTTGTGGAATTGTTGATTCTCGGAGGCTGCCACGTTATGCGCAAGATGGTTCATAAACGTATCTAGAAGTTCATACCATAATTTACTACAAGTAACTTTGAGATATGAGGCAACTAATATTTGGTTTGCACTGATTGCTTCTGCCGCATTACTTTGGTTTTCGTGGATTACCGAACCTTTAGTACAACGGCCAGAATTGAGTGGAGATGAGAGGATTGTATTATTATTATATTATGGCCACTTAAAGATGCCTAACGTTTGAACCTTATTGACGGACGAGGGATAATCTACTACGCTTATCCATTGCTATGTACTTTTGATGTGTTGATGGATACTATTGTGAAGTGACTTTATGTATTAAATGTCAACCATGTTTTCCCGTGGACCTGTTCACCTACCGGCTTTGTTATGTGTACTGACCATAATGTCTTGAATGAACACCTGCTATCATTCGCGTATACATGCATGATCCTCTAATTTATCCCAACGTAACAGTGTGTCCTATCCATTGCCATCTTCTCATCTCTTGTTCCGCTGGACTTTTTTGGTTCTTGTCATCATTTCCACGTTGGTGACCTCGTCATACCAACTGAGTCCTGTTCTGCTTAAGCACCCATTTATGAAAGTTTTGGTAGTTGTTTTTGTTAGTCTGTATTTTTTTTAGAGCCATACAATAGGACTGACTTGATAATTTGAGTTGAACATTCTTACTTTAGTGTTGCATTTGATTTCTTTACAAGCACACTTTGTTTAAATAAAGGCATTTAATAAATTCTAAAGGTGTCAGGTGCACTGTTTTGTTTGCACTATATACGAGTTCAAAATTGGACCATGGATGATGTGTAGAGTATCTCATGTCCTAATAAAGCCACGTGTTCACATTTGCCAGATTTAAAAAATTAAATGAAAAAAAAAAAAAAAGCCCTGATTGGTAATAATAGAGACATAGTGGTATCTGTTATTATATGTTGTATGTTCAATTGTTGCTGTGGGCTTACTAGCAGCATGTCTCCTCACAGTTAGATTCCATATTGTATATACAGTGCAGTCTACTTAAGTGGAACTTGCTTAAGTCGAATTTTACTTAAGTAAAAGCATTTCTGAAGGTCCCAATCAAATTCTGATAACTAAAATTTTCGGATAAGTTGAGGTCATTTGTCTGTCCCAACTCGAATTAGGACTCGGATAAGTAGAAGTTCTGCCTTCATCACTTAAGTCACAGTACCATGTGGCCGTACATAACTGTTTTTGTGAACTGGCGATAGCAAGTTAATAAATATCTGAGCAAACCGGCAATACATTACAATGCTAACATTCATTAAACCAGCAAGCGCATAACACTGGATGATAAATTTTGACTTTTTGTGTGTATCTGAGATTAAACCAAGTTACCTTTATGTTTGGGCTGCTGAATGAAAGTTCTTCATTAGTCCAAGTTTGATGTGGAGAGGAGGGAGCAAGATCTTGTGGGATTCTACAAGTGGTTCGTTATGTACATTATTTTTCCCAGGTTCAAGTGATTGTAATTGGGGCCAATACTTTTTCTTGTAGTGGGAAGTCCTGGCACGGCTGTCCCACAGACAGAGGAAACAGCAAAACTTTGTGTAACCCTACTGTAGCCTCATCAAGATGGCAATGGCCTTCAGGTCACCAAAAAATCTGCCACTTTTGTTGTACGTTTCTTTCATGTGGACTGCATACCTGAGTGGAACAGATGGTAAAACGTTACCATTATGGAGCAGCACAGCTTTTAAGCTCAACTTGGACGAATTAATGAACAGCCTCCAATCGTCGTCTTTGTAGTTGATGTGTAGTGCTGCCATCAGACCCACTATATCAACGCAAGCAATGAGGTTATCTGTCATTTTGAAATATTGGAAGCAGATCTTTTTGCCGAGCACTAAACATAGGCACATGCACATTCTCTTCTAGAAGATTCCATTGCTGCAGTCTGGACCCCAACAGCTCTGCTTTATTTTTATGTAATTCCAGATCTCTCACTAGATCATTCAATTCACTCTGGGTAATTTTATGTGGCCGTGCAGACTCTTCAGTAGGCACTAAATCAGGATCTCTTGATGTAGATGCTTTCACAGGCGAGAAATGTCCACTGGCCTTATTATCTTCTTCATCGTCCAGAGTATAATATTCTGGTGGGTCAGGAACAGGAAGTCCTTATCGTGGGACACTGGCCGCATGGCAGAGGGAATATTCGGATAGGTCACAGGCCGCTTTTTCTTCTTAGAAATACCATGTCAAATTGGAGGAGTCATGCAAAAGTAACAATCATTAAGATGGTTTATCGGTTCCCTCCACACCATTGGAACTGCAAAACGCATCGATCGTCCTTTTCGGTTCAACCAGCAGCGCAGATTTGTTGCACAGGATTGACAACATATGTGTGGGGCCCAATACTGGTCCTGGTCACCGATCTCACAGCCAAAATAAAGGCTGTAAGCTTTCTTTATCATTGGTGTAATTGGTCGCCTTTGTGATAGCAAAGTTATTTGTCCGCAAATATAGCAAAAATAATCCGCACTGTTCACACGGCATCTTGAATGACACGTCTGCACTCACAGAATCCACAACACAAATGATGACAAGGAGGAAATGTGGTCGCAATGACTGCTACAGATTGCGTCATCCAAATGGCGCTCAAGGCTATCCGTCTCATGGGGAATCACGCGCCAGGGCTATAGAAAAGAGAAGGACTGGGTCATTCGCGTCGGGAAGGTGAAGCCACAGGCCTACTGACACCCCCTCTCCCCCCCCAATCTGAAAACTAGAGCTAATTCGCGATTTTTAAGTTCATATTCGTGATCAGCATGTCCTCCGACGCCTAGCTGAGACACAATTGGATGAGGTCCAGTGCGGATTCCGAGCAAACCGAAGTACTCAAGACCTAATCTTCACACTCAGACAGCTGAGTGAAAAGGCCTTTGAGTATAAGAGTGAGATCCATCTTTATTTCATAGATCTGGAAAAGGCGTTTGACAGGGTCTCCTGGAGCAAACTTTGGGACTGTTTGGCAAGGAAGAACATTCAAGCACCTCTGATTCATGCTATACAGAGCTTCTACAACTCATGGATGAGAGTCATGGGCAGTGACTACAACCCACAAAAGCCAGATCCAAACCTCAGAAATGAGGTATCTGAGGAAGGTAACAAGAAGAGACATGGTCCACAACCAGACGATACGTCAAGGCCTAACATCCCACCCCCTGCAGACCCAAGTAGAACAGTTCCAACTAAGATGGTTTGGCCATGTCTGCAGAATGGGAGAAGATCGGCTACCACGACAAGCATGAGATACAAAGAGCCAGGGATCCAGACCCCCAGGACGACCCAGAGTCCGCTGGGAGGACATTAGACAATCTTTGAAGGACCGAGGACTAGAATGGAACCAGGCCAGGAGGAAGACAGCCGATAGGATAGTCTGGCGCTCTCTTCCAAACCTCTACACCTCACGGTAGAAGGGGAACGACTAAGTAAGTAAGATCAGCATGTCCAAATTAGTTAAAAATAGCTACTTTTGTCTCGGATACATTTTGAGCAAACACAGGTACACCTCAGTTTGCGAGAAAAAGGCATTAAACTCCTGACAGCAACAGGACTCGCATTTGAGATATAGGATCAACAAAGAGGGAACCCTGAGGCATGTAAATAGTAAATAATAAACATAAACCAGTATTTGGCAAGCACTCCTAAGAAAGAAGGAAAACACTAGAGAACAGGTAATTCTTACAACGGCTTACTTGTCCTGTAATAGTTATCACTCTGGAACTGTGTAGGAAATGCTAACAGAGCATGCAAAAATACTAAGCCAAACATGATATTTGACAGTTTTTACACTTGCTTCTATGCTTCTAGCAATTAACTTGACTCTACATTTTCAGCTTCATTAAATTGCTTTTGAAAACTTGAAAAGACAATTTAAATTCAAAATACCAGTTTCTGAATGCTTAAAATAATTGCTTCATGCTTTACTTCTTATTCTGATGTAAATGTCCATCTTTGAGCATAATTCTGTTAAGCAGAATTTTGGATAAGCAGCATTTTAGATGGTCCCAGCAACTTCTACTTATCCAGACTGCACTGTAATATAACTAAAGATATCTAATTGTTTTTTGTCTCCCCTTTCCTTATTCAATCCTTAAAACTTATTGTATTAATAGTTTTTTTTTAATGGGAGGGCTACTTGGATTTATATTTTTATTTGATATTACTGGTTTATTTTCTTCCATTATTTACCTCCTGCTGTATTTAAATGTTTTAAATTTTGTTTATCAACAGCTGGGTGCCGATTTCTGCTAACGAGCTGAAATAAATGAAATTATTTATACTCAACCTGTGTGACTCAAGAACCAGACAAGTGCCAGTGGAACAAGAGTTGAGAAGAAGATGCTGGCGATGGATAGGACACACATTGAGGAAACCTGTTGATAGCATTACAAGGTAGTCACTTGATACAAAGGTCTGGAAAAATGGAAAGAACTTGAGCGGTTGGCATGGGACAGGAAGACTTGGCATGTGTTTGTTGAAGGCCTATGCTCCTCGGGGAGCTAAAGGGTATTGATTGATTGTGTGACTCGGGGGTCTCGGAGAAGTGACAGAAAGATAACATCTCTGACCCCCACAAGGCATATCACCAAAAGGTGACAAAGAGCATGGTTGAGCATGTGGCTGGCAACCGCATCATGTAAAACAAACTGCCACAGAAACCACCATTTGAAGATCATCACATTTACCAGGTGAAATAGGATGACAGTGACAACAAGACTGGGAAAGGGCTTGCATTGTGGATGGATTAGTTTATAGCCAAGCTGAAGGACTATGTTCACTTGTGCTCTACATACTATGAGACTAAGAGATTTAGTGTAAAATGTTGTGCGATACCTGCAGTGATATGTGATAGTGAGGGTGATATATTTGTTTTTTTTATGATATTTCATGTGTGAGTGAAAAAAAAAGACATATAATATGTGCATACACTGTCACGTCACATAGATAGCCACATTTCATAATTTCTGCTGACAGACTGTGGACCCATTCCAGCTGATCTAAGGAGCACAGACTGTCCAACATTGAAATGTGTGGGCAAGGACTGTCAGGAGGGCAAAACATTTTTGAAGTTGACATCATCTTTTATAGACATAACTAAATCACACAGCATCACCATTTCTTTTCATTCCCTTGTCTACTAAAAACGTAATTTCTACTGCTAAAAGGGTTTAATGTTGATTAAACTAATAAAACAGGTATTTCACAGTGTTCAGCTTTGTTCTGTGGTAATCATGTAAATATTAGAGAAACTGGCAGTTACTGTTTTCATACATACAAAAGTTGCAGTTACCAGTTTTGAACTTCCAAACTCTTTCGCTGATTGCCATGAAATTTAACATGGTCCTACAAATGTTTCAGATCTAGCTTACCAGCTGGGAGCCGCGGTAGCATAGTGGTTAGTGCACTGGCTTTCCTAGCTGTGGTCTATGGTTCAATGTGGGATTTTTTTAGGCCGCAAACGGCTCCTGGGTCGACCCAGCCCCAATTGGGTACCAGAGCAACTTCTGGGAAGGTTAAGGCGGCCGGCGTGATGCTGACCACATCACCCCTAGTGTGCCGATGGTCAAGAAAATATGCTTCAATGGGTGTGTAACGGGATCCTTTACCCCTTTTTACCTTACCAGCTACCTGTCCCATATGTCCCCACCTTCAAGTGAAAGGATCTTATGCTACAAGCATTGCAGGTGGGAGCCTTGTGATCCTGGCAGGTTCAACCAAGATGAACAGTTCATGGGGGAGAGGTAAGACAGAGGATCCTCCAGGTCTAGATTAAGGCTCGCAACCAACTGGAAGAACCACCAGCCTGAATTCCAGATAAAGAATGTCAGGTGATGACATCTAAAGACAAAGGTGAAATCTAGAATAGCTACCTGGAATGTTAGAAAGCTTCAGGAAACTAGAAAAACAGCACTAGATGCCACAAAAATGAGATGCTACAATTAACACTTTGGACTAGTGGAGACAAGTAGCAATGAAGCAGGACACAAAACTCCTTCCCATTGCAAAAATATACCTAAGACCACAAAGAGACACCAGATGGGCAAAAAAGACCAAATTTACCACGTGATCATGGACAGAAAATGAAGACACTGCCTACATAATGTGAGAGTAAAAAAGAGGAGCAGGCGGAGAACCAAACCACCACCTCCTGAGAACTAAAAATAAATTTAAAGCTTGCAGAGGAAGAACAAGTCTTAAGTTCACCACACAAACCCTTACAGACGTAAGGAATAAGTTCAGACAATCTGACAAAGATATCTGAAGCCCTGGTAAATAATCACTGGTGTTAAGTCCATTAAACATTTCAGAACACTTTTAGAGAGGTCCTTGACTAAAGGAATAAGCAACACAGTGTGGCCCACAGATACATCATGGAACCTCAACCTAGAAAGAAAACTGTCAAAGTCAATGACTGTGGAGAACAAGAAGCACTACTGTTTTAAGAGTATGCTTTCAATGCTTGTCACCTTTCTTCTTCTTCCTCGTTCATCCTGAAAAGGACGTTGGTTGCGTTGTGTCGTCGTTTACAGCGAAGTTGCAATATTTGTGCTGCATTTTTTGGGACCTGGTTTGCCTTCCTTCTTTGATCCCTACTCTCTCGGCCAGACTGCAGTGATTCAGCCTGTTTCCAGGATCACCACTTGGAGATGGAGTAGGGTCTTGGTCAGCTCTGGTTCGCTGACACAAGCAGTCAAGCTATGAGTCACTGACTGCATTCATCTCTTTTGCTGCATCTTCGGTCCCATGCGTGTCACCAAGACCAATTATTTTATGGACTCAGTATGATGAGGTATATGTAAAGTATGCCTATTTAATGTACCCATTCACACGTTTGCACACATACCAAATAAGTGTGAAGTTACATTCAGTTATCTGCTTGAACATTTTATTCCACAAATAAAAACTGCACACATCTTAAGATTAAGAAAAATAACAACACCAACAGAAAAGAAAAGCCAGAAATAAGATGCTCACTGAGAAATGCAAGTTACTACTGTCATATGGACTAGCTTTGTGAAGCAAGAAAATCTGTAATTAACTTGTACGCTTTTAGATTAAATTCTTATATAAATATGCAGTGCAGTAACATGTTGCTGAGCATCAATGAACTTTCCCAAGTTTAAATAAATGTTGCTCTGAAGGACAAAAATATACTTCTTTAAACACAGTTTGTTACTAACAGATGGGATAAAACAGCTTGACTACAACAATTAGCATTTCACAATAGATAAAAGTACAGCTGTGTTAAGATGTGTCAGATACAGTATCAAATGAAAATTATTTTAAAGTTATGACAGAGCGGATTGGCCTGCTCTGAACTACACACACCTGCTACAATAGCGTTTATAAAAAGTACTGCAGCAAAATAAAACAACAAAAAACCCCCATAAACAGCATGTGGGTATAGCTGATATATAATACCCTTAACTCTTAGAATCCGGCAAGCCCCGTGAAGTGGCGCGGGTTTAGTACCAATTTTACGGCTCGCCCCGTGAAGTGGCGCGCGACGGTAACGATAGCTAAACTAGCGCGTAAAAACGCGGTTTTAGCTCCCGTATAGTAAGAGTTAAACATTGTTAAGTACTCACAGTGTGTAAACATTTGAACTGTTAATGTCACAACTGTAATTTTCTTTAAAATTCCATTAAAAAAGTGTTAAAAATTGTATTGAGAATGAACATAACTCATTTTTTTCACCCAATAAAGGTGGTGGACAAGAAAAAAAAATATTTTAAAAGCAACATTCTGTTTGTTCAACAACTAACGCACGCAGGCCAGTGGATTGAAAGCCCAACAATGAACAGTATGAGAAATAATGATAGTAAGCAATGGTACACAACGAAAGGATGCATAGCTTGTGGTAATGACAAATGAGCTTAAAATTATTTCTTTTTTAAAATGATACACACGTATACATAATATTGTGGAATGAATGATCTGCACAGTGAATACAATTTACTGCAGTTAAATGGGCTTAAAATAATACTAACTGGCCAATTATTCCAAACCATTAGGGCAGCTGTTACATTTAGAATGTCACAACTGCACAGATATGAGGCTAACTAATACATCAAACAGCTGAACTAGAAAGCATAAATGAGTTTTAATAAATAATATTAATAATTAACCATAATGTGAATGTAACATTAGCAAGGATAAATGCGTATCTAAACAATGTGTTACAAAATAAAGTAAAAAATGTTTAAAAGCCAGCAGTACTGTCACTATTGCTATGTTCAAACTAAACTCTTTTGCAGCATATATTCCAATGAAATTATTGAACTTAAGGTATGGTTCTTTTCTGGAGGAGTAAGTACATGTCAGCAATGTAGACAAATACTCAACACAGATATGAGACTAAAATAATTCTGACAGGAGGAAAACAGTTCACATGCAATACAAAAAGCAGTAATATGTGCCATCCTTTAATCTGCCAGGAGTGACACATTTTCTTTATAATGTATTAAAGTTCTAATGTAAAATTCTGCTAGTTTTGCATAATTAATAGAAATAGATCATCAAGTGGAAGAAGAAATGACAAAGATAAAGAGACAACAGCAAAGATAAAATATTTCTTTCCATAAACTGCTAGAACTTGTGAAATAAAAGATAGGTGTAGAATTAAGTGATTGTATTGACTTTTAGCAATGATAAGCTTGTGCAGTCTTTTTGTCAATTCTTAGGCTTGCATGAAGCTACCACTCTATTTGGCCCCTTTGAAGGGAATTATAATCAACACGCTCCATGTGTTCTTGTACTGATGATTTCTGGAGCAATTAGTTTTAACTGATGAGGTTGCCAGCCCCGAGAACAACCCTCCACAGTCACTTCTTATGACATGCTTGGCAGATCTATTATTTTCACATGTTTTATTTTTTAGCTAATCCAGAAAGCTATCTCAAGAAATTATGAATAAAATAATTAATTTATAATGTGGACAAGCAAGGCAAATTGCTTAGTGCCTCAAAGGAAGTAATGGAAAGAATATTTCTCAGAACTCCTTGATGCTGAGCAAGGTCAAGCATCAGAAATGATAACCGCTAGCACAGAAGAGAAAACCAATGGTGGTGAAGATGACCTAAAGATGGAAGAACTGAAGGCAGCACTGGAAAAAATAAAGATGGGCACAGCAGTGCATGATGGTATAACACCAGAAATGGTTAAGTACATGGGAGCAGCATGTGACCTATTACTCTTAAGGGTCCTACAGGCAGCGTAGTGCAACAAGACCACACGAAAGGACTGGGAGATTGCCATCATAAAACCGATTTTCAAAAAGGGTGACAATCGACAATGTGGAAACCAATAGAGGCATATCCCTTCTTAGAGTCCCCAGTAAAATCTCTAGAATCCTGGAGCAGAGACTCAGACGCCTAGCTGAGCACAATTGGATGAGGTCCAGTGTGGATTCTGAGCAAACCCTACTCAAGACCTAATCTTCACACTCAGACAGCTGAGTGAAAAGGCCCTTGAGTATAAGAGTGAGATCCATCATTGTTTCATAGATCTGGAAAAGGCATTTGACAGGGTCCCCTGGAGCAAACTTTGGGACTTTGGCAAGGAAGAACATTCCAGCACCTCTGATTCATGCTATACAGAGCTTCTACAAGTAAAGGCAGAAAGTATGTGAGGACAGCAAACCTAAGTCGGAAGAGTTCAGGACCATCACTGGTGTAAGACAAGGTGATATCCTGTCACCTTATCTTTTTATACTCCTCATGGACGATGTCATCAAGGCATGTAAGGAGAGAACAAGAAAGTGTTCAGTGGGGCTCTGGAAGATGAGACAGGTCTGTATTTCGGAGATGGCATTTGCTGATGATGTTGCCCTGATTAGAGGCACATCTCCAATCCAACCTGCTAGTCTGGAAGGAAGAACTGGAGAAGAGATGGATGGTCATAAGTAGCTCTAAAACAAAAGCCATGGTGATATCACAAGAAGAAAGTAGACACCAGATTAAGCAGGGAGAACAGGTCCTGGAGCAGGTCAACCACTTTAAATACCTCGGAGCTGTTATAGACCGGAAGGGAGGCATCAAAGAAGAGTTGGCCACTTGAAAAGCAGCATCTGGGAGACTTTTTCAGGCCATAAATCGAGGATTCCTCAGCAAGAGAGAGGTTGATAAGAAAACGCAAAGATGGCTGTATACCACTCCACCTATGTCCCAGTCTTGACATATGGATGCGAGTCATGGGCAATGACTACAACCCACAAAAACCAGATCCAAACCTCAGAGATGAGGTATCTGAGGAAAGTGGTTGAAGTAACAAGAAGAAACATGGTCCGCAACCAGACAATATGTCAAGGCCTAAAATCCCACCCCCTGCAGATCCAAGTAGAACAGTCTCAACTAAGATGGTTTGGCCATGTCTGCAGAATGGGAGAAGATTGGCTACCACGACAAGCATGGGAAACTAAGAGCCAGGTATTCCAACCTCCAGGATGACCCAGAGTCCGCTGGGAGTACAACATTAGACAATCTTTGAAGGACTGAGGACTAGAATGGAACCAGGCCAGGAGGAAGACGGCCGATAGGATAGTCTGGCACTCTCTCTTCCAAACCTCTACACCTTACGGTAGAAGGGGAACATGGGAATGTGAATTTGGAGCTAAAAATCAATTATAAGATGTCCTTTCAGTTGCATGTTCAGTATGTTTCCCATTACCTGCTATTGGATTTTTGCAACAACAAAAAAGTTTATTCTCGAGAAATTCCAGAACCATTGTTATCATGCATTATTATAATATTTCTGTGCACATCATTGTGTTTTACGCTGGAAAATCATTTTTGGACATAATACTATAGTGGAGTCACATCTTGTGCTCATTTAACCAGTGAGAATTCAATTATACATTTCAGCAAAGAAGAAAGAAAAAATAAAATAGCGAGGCAGATTCTGCCTTACACTTTTTTACCCCACAATGGGCATGAGATTGGAGATGTGAATCTGCTGTTTCCTCAGTCTGTCAGTTCCCACAATCCTCTCAGAGTGTGCACATCTCGCTGTGCTGAGCCAGATTCTAGTGTTCTTGTTACTGTATTGAGCCGAGCCTGATTCTACTTTTTAAAGATTTGTATTTTTTGAACTCAATGGCCCCTAAAACAAGACAACATCATCTGGTGTTCAACCCCCCCCCCCCCCCCCAAATCTGTTCAAACACTGGAGAAAAAGCTAGCTGTGCTAGACTTACTGAAAAAATGATATCTCGGCCTCCAGTGTGGCATGTAAATATTGTTGCAATGAACCTAGCATCTGTGTCATCAAGAGAGACAGGTTTCTGTTCTGGATAAATCAAATTTCTGTTGTTGAAGTGTTTATCTTTTATGGTGAAGCACATTTTTTTTTTCAACCTAAACGGGTCTCTTGATTATATCAGAGTGCAAATGCAATTTTTTTAAAAGTGGACTCTTGTCAACTTATGTGCAAATGTTGATAAATATTAAGCTCTGAAAAGTACTAGTACCTATCAGCCAGCTTGTTGAAGCCTTGATAACAGCTAGTTTTGAAAAAAGACCCTTAACTATGTGACACTGCTGCACTGAATAGTATTTTCACCTGGTCTATTGATAAATCTCTCAAACCCACTTAGTTTGCAGTTTTGGTGGAGAGTTTGGCATGTTTTAAGACACTTCGTCTGAAACGTCAAATTCTAAAGTTATATGATTTAAAGTTACGTGCAAGTCCATAGCAACTTACATTATAACCTGGAACCCATTACATGTTTATGAGTGACAATGCATTCTTTTAATTTAAAAAGACTTTTTTTCTGGCTTTTGTTCATGCTTCTGATCTTAAAAGAAAATGGTATTATAGTGATGACTAAACTACCTCCAGAGTAAAATTTCAGAAAAATCTGTACACAATAACAGCACAACCAACTGTTAAATGCAACTTGAGCAAGATTTCATCTTCAAATATTGAACTTTAACTGTAAAGTTATTTTATATTTAAAACTCTTTCTTTTCCCCATAATCAGTGTAAATAATATTTTCTTCATCCCTTAACTATCTGATATTCCATTTAAAATTTATATTTTGCTCCATTTTAAATTTTCTACTCTGCACCTCATCCTAACAAGTCTGATGAGAAATAAAACAATCCCACAACATTTACAATTATTCCAGAAGCAGTGCATACAAGGCAGCACATATATGAAGCTACCCACATCAACCTCATCAATGCCATTACAGGCATGCAAACACCACATAATTTAATCATCAACAGGGGTCAAGGATAGTCAACCAAATATAGATAATAACGAACAGCAACTTAGCATTTCAAAATAGACTATGTCACAAATGTAAAGTGTCAAATTTAAACCCAAAAGTTACTTTGTTAAGCTAGACGCATATTTATGAAGCTCATTCTTTCAAGACATGCTAGGAAACTATCACAATTATAATGAACAGGAATATGCGGTGGTAAATAAATAATAATAAAAACTGAAACAATTTACTAGATTTTTTTGTACAAAGATGCTTTCATTTTGTAAGTTCCAATTACACCAAAATTATGTTTTTTTCCTTAACCATAAGGAAACTTCAGTTATAAAATGTGCTGCAGTTTCTGATGCTTTTCTACAACATAATTTTCCAGCAGCTATACAGTACAAAATAAACAGGCCATTAATTAACTCAAACCTCTGTTATAAGGGTAACCAAGGACTGAATAATTTATCGCTTTAACAAGTTTTAGCAACTTAATTTAAAAACTACAACGTAAACATATATGGCCAAATAATTAATCTGAATCTTTCAAATTCTCAGCATAGTATTGTATATAATGTGTGGCTGCTACACAAAATGTATCTGTTGTTATTCCTTACATAAATTCTTGTCTTTTCTGGCTTTTTTCCCCCTTAACAAATGTTGGTTTTCCCACCAACTTGTGTCTATACACCATCATAGTTTTTCCCCCTTCATCACCTTTATCTTCTCTGTGTTATTTTGACATTTATGTGATTATGCAGTAACATCTGCACCATCTCCAGATTCAGATATCAGCTTCTTCCTCTGGACTTTCTTGACACGATTTTCCTACATTTGGGGGGGGGGGGGGGGGGGGGGGGGAGAAAAATGGAATACTTTTAATTCTCAGAACATATTTTTTTTTTAAACTGGAGAAACACTGACAAATTTTACATGGAATTATTCTTGTGTTAAGAACTTTTTTTTGCAGTGATGCATCATGTGAGTAGGGTTCTTCTTCTCCTTGCGATCGCATCTTTGATGATTACACCGTCAGACGAGTTCTCATGATGAATTCGACTGTTGTTTGAAGTTCCTCTTTAACTCCATATAGCTTTGAGTTTAGTGTTGAGTCATTGGGCCAGTATATCTTTCTTAACTGGTCATACAGAGGACAGTCCTGTAGAACATGCTCAGCAGTTTGTTCGTTTAATCCACATGTGCACTGTGGTGAAGCAGACAATCGTAGCTTATGCATGTGTTTATTCAGTTTGTTATGCCCTGTCCTGAGTCGAAAAATAGTTATCTGTCCCTGCCGGTCGAGAGTGTGATAGTCATCTTTGGGTTGGTTCTGTTCTCTTCTGATAGTCTGGATAGCTCTCTTTTTCTCAAAGTATGTGACTTCATTATCTTCTTGTTCACATTCTCCTCCCTTTTTTGCAAGTTTATCTGCCTTTTCATTTCCGGGTACACCACAATGAGATGGTACCCACTGAAGTATGGTTCTCTTTTTGGCAGCTACCTTGTTTAGTTCATTTCTCAGATGCGGGAGTTTACCACCCTTGAGAGCTTGCAGGACAGACAGTGCATCTGTGAGGATGACTACCTGGTGGCAGTCAGAGTTGGTGTTATAAATCATATTTGCAGCTTGCTCTAGAGCTTGAACCTCAGCTGTATAGTTGGAACAGAATTTACCAGTGGGAATGTGCCTAGTCTCATAGTGGTTGTCAGGATATGAGATAAAGATACCGGCACCTCCATTCCTAACAGCATTAGTTGCTGATCCATCTGTATAGGCATGTATCCATGATTGATCGGGATAGCTTTCTTGGATCATACTCAATGTAGCAGTTCGTTTTTGCAGATCATTATACTCACATCCACTTGTGAGACCACTGACTGATGTATTAATTTGAAGGGCACTGCTGGCCTGCTCCCATGGTACAGGGTATAGGGTGGGCTTCAGTGGTGTTGTCTTCATGGATAGGTCTTCTTGATGCTGTCTTATAAGTCTTTTCCCCCGATGCACAAAGCTGCTACGCTTTAGACGTCCCAATGCCAGATCATCTAGTCTTGCCTTCATTGGGTGCATTGGCATACTGTTGTACTTTTCCATCTGGATCATGGTTTTTGTGTCTCTTCTATGGGACAATGTCTGTAATCCAGCAACCTTCTGCATCTCTGTTATTGGTGTAGTTTTCATGGCTCCTGTAATGAGCCTGAGAGCTTGATTTTGCACCTTGTCCAAAGACTGCAGATGCGAGTTAGCAGCTGATGACCATGCTGCTGAGCTAAACTCTAAGTGTGGTCTTATTACTCCATTATAAATCTTCTTTAGATTTTGTTCATTTGCTCCCCAGTTGGTACCTGCTAATTTTCTGAGTATGCCTAGTCGTCTTCGGGCCTTTCCTTCTGCATTTTCAATATGCTTATTCCATGTAAGCCTTTGGTCAAATGTCACCCCAAGATAGGTGGGGTAGCTTTCTTCCTTGATCACGGTTGTCCCTAGGTGTATGTTAGCTGATTTGTCCTTGGGGGCGAGGGAGAACAGTGTTGTGGAGGTTTTGTCTGTGTTTATTGTGATAAGCCATTTCTCTGCCCATGACACTAGCATGTCTGCTGCCCGCTGCATTCTATAATTTGCTGTGGTGACATTTTCATCAGCGCACCAGAGTACTAGGTCATCTGCATATAAGGCAGCTTTAACTCCTGCAGGGAGATCTTTCACCAGGTCATTGATGTAAACAAGGAAGAGTGTTGGGGAAATTACTCCTCCTTGAGGTACCCCCTGATGGAGCAACACTTTTCTGCTCTGCAGACCGTCAAGAGTGACTCTAGTTCTCCTGTTATGCAAGTATGACTGGATCCATTTCATCATGTTGCCTTGGATTCCACTTCTCCTAAGTTTTGCAATGAGGCCATCTTTCCACACCTTGTCAAAGGCCTGCTTGAAGTCGACCCAGATCATTAGGACCTTTTTCTTCTCCTGGAAGGCATCTTCTATTGCTTGAGACAAGTAAGTAACTTGGTCTTCTATACTGTAGCATTCTCTAAATCCAGCTTGTTCCGGCACCAGGATCTGCTCAGACTCTAAATACCATTTCAATCTGTGGTTGACTATTCGCTCCATAGTCTTCCCAACACAGCTTGTGAGACTGATTGGCCGGTAACTTGCAGCCTCGGTCTTACATTTCCCTTTCTTTAGTATGGGTATTGTGATGGCTTCTCTCCATACTTGGGGTACCGTTCCTTTCAACCAGCTGTGGTTGAATATCTCAAGCAGTTTTGTCTTTGCTGCTGAGCTCAGATTTACTAGCATTTCGTTGCTGATTTTGTCTGGGCCGGGTGACTTTTGAAACTTAAGCTTGGAAATAGCCTTCTGTAGTTCTCCTAGTGTGATGGGTTCCCTCATTGGGGCAGGAGTATCTGTCTGTCCCATGGTTGCCAGTATTTCTTTTCTTATCTCTCTCTGATGATCTATGTTAATGGGTAAGTTGCTTTCTGAACTGTATCTTCTAGCAAACAAGTCTGCAGCTTGTTTTCCTCTGAAAAGTTTGCCACCTTCATCCAATGTGATAGTCTGCCTAGGTGAGGAACGCTCTTCATTTAGAGACTTGACTAATCTCCAAAGTTTCCTGCCGTCTTTCTCAAGGTTCAGCGATGCCGTTTTAGTTCTCCAGCTTTTCCGTTTTTCTTCTAGCTTTGTTCTCTGAAACTCTGCTACAGCCTTTTTCCATTTGTTGTGAGTTTCAAGTGAAGGCTGAGACTCTGCGTCCTTTCTAGCCCTGTCCATAGCTTCCTGACATTCTTGGAGTGTGCTGGACCAGTATGGTATGTAGTTACGCCGGCATCCTTTGGGAATGGTTTCTTTTGCAGCTTGTAGTATGCATCTGTTGAAGTCTTTTACCACTTCATTAATGTCTCTGTTCTGTACCTTGAGGGTAGACAGCAGCATGTTCACCTGATGCCTGAATAAACCCCAGTTGGCTTTTTTGTAGTTCCATCTTGTAATGGCTGGGCCTGTACTGAGAGTTGCACTCTGGACAGTAAGAAAGATTGGGCGATGGTCGCTTCCCCCTAGTTGGTCTCCTACTTCTCTACTAATAGATCCAGCTATATCTGGTGTGGAGAAGGCAAGATCTGGTGTTGAAGTTGTGTGCCATCCTCTGGAGTAGAAGGTAGGAGTATCTGTGGCATTATTGACTAGGATTAGGAGTGATCATCTTGCCAAGTTTCAACCTCTTCACCTCTGTGATCCAGATGGTTATAGCCCCAGCTCTGGGAGTGGCTATTAAAGTCTCCAACTGCTATAAAGTTGGTGGCTGGTACCTGTATAGAGCTGAGACTCAGGGGTTTGTTGTTCGGACAGTAATAGTTCAGGAGTTCTATTTCCATCTTGTCTACCTTTATCTGCAACAGCTGATATTCTGCTCCATCCATGAAGGTTTTCCTTTCGTGTGCAGGAATGTTATTCCTTACAAGAGTAAGTACTCCTCCTTTTCGTCTATCTTTTCTGTCGGATCTGAAGCATTGATATCCCCTTATTTTAAAGGTTTGATGAGTAGGGTTAATTATGAACAAAGCACAGTTTATAAAATAACTAAAACTATCAGTGGAAACTGAGGTGCAAACAACATAACGTTAGTAAGAGACAAGCAAGGAAATCTCATCACCACAGCACAGGAGCAGGAAACAAGATGGACAGAGCACTTTAGAGAAACACTGAATAAGGAACCACCAGAGACTCAGCTGAATGTTCCTGAGGCTGAAAGTGACAGACGTAAATACAGACATTCCACGAAAAGAAGAAATCATCACATCTATCAAAGGGTTAAAAAATGGAAAAGTGCCTGGTCACGACAATCTAAATGCTGAGTTATTCAAGGCAGACCCTGAACTAGCAGCAGAACTATTAGAACCACTATTTGCATAATATCTGGGAAAATGAGACAACATCAACAGAGTGGAGTAAAGGAATAACTGTCAAATTGCCCAAGAAGGGCGACCTTGCAGACTGCAACAACTGGAGAGGAATTACTCTCCTCTCAGTCCCCAGCAAAATACTAGGCAGGATAATCATCCAGAGAATTTCAAAAGCAGTTGACCATAAACTGAGGAAAGAACAAGCGGGCTTTAGAAAGAACAGAAGATGTGCAGATCATATATTCACCCTTAGGAACATTATAGAGCAGTGCTCAGAATGGCAGAGACAGCTGTACATTAACTTTGTTGATTTTGAAAAGGCTTGTGACAGCATACACAGGGACAGCCTATGGAAAATACTGAGGCCTTATGGAATTCCCAGTCGCATTGTTTCCATCATAAAAAGCCTCTATTCTAACTTTACGTGCAGTGTTGGATTGAGTAATGTAACTTTCGAAGTGAAAACAGGAGTACGACAGGGATGCCCCTTATCAACATCATTATTTTTGACAGCCATAGATTGGGTGTTGCGCCAGACAACAGAGGGCAGTCCAAGAGGAATTAGATGGACAACATTTTCTACACTGGAAGACCTAGAATATGCAGATGACATTGCACTACTCGCGCATTCACATTAACACATTCAAGACAAAACCGATAGACTGAATAAGTATGGCCAGCAGGTTGGCCTGAGCATCAATCTGAAGAAGACAGAGGACATGACACTAAATATGGGCAATCCTGAGCCAATAACAGCAAGGAACCAGAAGTTAGAACAGACAGACACATTTACTTACCTAGTATGCATAGTAACACCTGACGGCGGAACAAGCAAGGACATTTATAACAGAATGAATAAAGCGAGAACAGCCTTTGCTATTATCAACAACATTTGGAAGTCTTCCCAGTACAGCACAAACACCAAATTAAGACTGTATGAGAGCTGTGTACTCTCTGTGCTTCTCTATGGTGCGGAATGTTGGAGAGTTAACAGAGAAGGAAATGTCTAAACTGTCCTCCTTCCACACAATCTGCCTAAAAAAAAAAAAATTCCCTGAATCTTTTGGCCAAACACCATCAGCAACCAAGAACTACTTATTCAGAGCAGCCAGGAGGACATGCACACCATCATAGCTGGCAGACGCTGGAATTGGGTTGGCCACGTCCTCAGAAAGGACCCTGATACCATCACAAGAACAGCTATGCTATGGACCCCTGAGGGAAAGCAAAAGAGAGGCCGACCAAAAACAACTTGGTGGAGAACTGTGGAAGCCGAGATGCAAAGAATGAACCAGAGTTGGGGCACTGTACGAAGGATGGCCGCCAACCGAGCAAGGTGGAATCAATTTGTTGCTGCCCTACAGGACGCCACCAGGCGTGATGGCCGCTGACTGCTTTGACGGTTGGTGGCTATGGATCAAAGAAAAGAAGAATCCATTGCATGTATACCAGCCTCATGCATTGCTATGCTGCTGCCTTGAGATGTCTATCACCTCTTTGATCTCTCTCATGTACCATCCTTAGGTCCTCATCTCATCTATTATGAGATTATAAAGTTCAGTTGTAGGTTGATCCAGGATTCATTTTGACACTCCAGTACTACTGCTATTCCAGTGACATCTCCTGTACAGCAGGGGTTCTTAACCTTTTCTTTACTACGGACTCCCTTTAAATATCTTTTGTTGCCGCGGACCACCAAGACTTAACTCAAGATTTAAAACCCTAAAGTGCATCAAATATTTATTTAAAGTTGCTCATCAAGGGTCAGGGAGAAATAAGTAAATGCACACACCCCTATTATAATATTTTATTGGAATGATTCTATACAAATTAAAAATAATAATAATAATACCTGAACACCGAACCATGGCCTAATATTACTCATTAATTTTAATTATTTAAAAGGCTGGTGCTGCATTTCACTTAAAAGCCTTGTTTTATCAGGCTTAATAGCTGAAACTTGTATTCTGAGTTCTGACTACGTTTTTGAAACGGTATCTATACTTATTTGTGATATAAACGAGAGCAGAGAATGATTTTTCACACAAGTATGTCGTTACAAAAGGCATCAATACTTTCATAGCCCTCTTTGATAGTTCCGGAAAATCTGCTTGTAAGTGAGCAGAGAAATTTGGAAGGAACTGTTCCTTGAACTGCAATTTCAGAGCACCATCTGTGGATATTTCTATGAGCTTGTCTTCCTCTGCTGCTGTGAGCCCCTCTAGTTCATATACATTTAACTGAAAATGGATCTCTAATCCAGTTTTTGCTTTCATCAGGAACAGGAAAATATTCACGGAAACTATGCTGCAAATCTTTCAAATGTCATGTGATAAGTGATGTGCCCTCCTCAGGCAACTCTTCCTCATTGGAACCACAAAAATTTGTGAGGTTTTGAAATGTCTCATAGTTTTGGTTCGATAGGCGATGATGCCACAATTTCAACTTTTTCATCATTGATCGATCTTGTCTTCAACTTGAAAAACTAACTTTTTCTCCTTCAAGATTTAAGTTGAGCATATTTAAATGGGTGAAGATATCTGACAGATATACTAATTTTACTAACCAGGAAAAATCTGTCAAACGATCGCTGAGGTCCATGAGGAATAATCGTAACTCATCTCTCAATTCTCAAAAACGAGACAAAAATTTACCTCGTGATAGCCAACAACTTCACAGTGTAGCAAAAGTTGATAGTGTTCACTGTCCATATCTTTGCAAATGCTTAAAAAGTCTTGAATTCAGTGATTTGCTTTTTATAAAATTGACAATTTTGACTGATTCATTTAAGGTCTGTTTTAGTTTTTCTGGTATCTTCTTAGCAACTAGAGCTTCCCTATGTATGCAGCAATGGTACTAAGTCACTGACGGTATGATTTCTTTAATCCGTGCTACAAGTCCAGTAAGCTTTCTGGACATTGCCTGTGACCCGTTTGTGCTAATTCCAAGCATTTCAACCAATTCATGTCATGAGATGTTATAAACTTGTTTAAGCTGTTAAATACTTCTTCGGCTGTAGTGTGTACCAACAAGGAGATGAACAGTAAGTCTTTGAAAATATTTCTCTCGTGCTCATACCTAACGTAACACAATAAGGTCGCTTTATGTCTGTGCTTTCGTCCAGTTGCAGAGCAAAACAGGGGGACATGCGAATTCTTTCTAATAACTGTTCCTTGATATTGGCTGACAAACCGTCAATTCGCTTCTTAACTGTGTCATTTGACAAAGGTATTAAGGAAAGGTCCTTGGCAGCTTTCTCGCTGATCAATGCAGAAACGATGATTTTTGCAGCAGGTAATATAAGTTCTTCAGCTACTGTGTGCGGTTTTCTGGTTTTTGCTATTAGTTGAGAAACTTCAAATGAGGCCCTAACTGCATTTTCATTGTTACAACCAGTTGCAGACTTTTTTACCATTTTCTTACTTTCCCGAAGCTCCTGCTCCTTACTTTTGAAAAAAATATATGCTCTTTGTGGCATGTTCTTAATGTTTAGTATCGAGATGTCTTCACAATTTTGACGTTTTCACAGCCTCGTTGGACAATATATCGTAACATAACCCATACTGTGGTAGTTGCTTGTCTTCTGGGCCTGTACACGTGAAGCCAATCGACAGATATTCCTTGCTATAACGTTGGCACTTTTTAAGATGACTGGAAGAAGCTTCATTTTGCTTTGAACTGGATGCACCCTCATCAACATCATCAGTACTTTTACGTTTAAAATTCAGCCAGCGATCCATCCTGAGGCTCAGCCAAAATGTATTAATACGAAATTCACCGCAATAACACCGAAAGGTCACTTTACCCACAATAACCAAACACTTTTATTCGCAGAAATCGAAGAAGAAACACAATCATTTTGACTGACTCCGACTCTCTCTTCCTGCGAACACGGTCTTCCTTTTATACATGAATTTCTTCGAGAACATTCTCGACACAGCTAGAGAATTCTGGGAAGCAATAGACATTCTGAGAATGTGGTGGCACAACACTTGAGTTCGGTGCAGCTACGAAAGCAGCTTCTGGCTGTATGCGTGGTAACAAGAAATGTCTTGTGCTTTTTCTCAGCCACTAAGCGTCATTCACTTGCATGTTCTCACCGTGTGCAGAAGTATCAAGTGCTGAGTACATTTTTTGCTATCAAACAGTTATTTTCATAACTGATTTTTACTTTTGTTTGTTTTTAATGGAGGCGGTAGTTAGAAAAGCAACAAACACATGCCAAGTCCTCCTGTCATGTGCCATCATCTCAAGTTCTTTCCATGTTCTCATCATTTTCACCTCTGTTTCCATCTCTCTTCTCCATGTGCTTCTTGGTCTACCTCTGCCTCTCTTGTCCTGGGTATTCCAGAACAAGGACTGTCTTGTAATGGTATCAACAAGTTTCCTCAGTGTATGTCCTATCCATCGCCATTGTCGTCTTCTCATCTCTTGTTCTACTGGCACTTGTCTAGTTCTTGTCATCAGTTCCACGTTGTAACCTTATCATACCATTTTAATCCCTCTATTCTACACAAGCACCCATTTATGAAAGTCTGTAGCTTTTTGGTTGTTGTCTTTGTTGTTCTCCATGTCTCAGAGCCATACAATAGGACTGACTTCACATTTGAGTTGAAGATTTTTATTTTCGTGTTGGATCCGATTTCTCTTGATCTCCATATATTTCCCAATGCAATGAAAGCTCCTCTTGCTTTTTGTATTCTTATTTTGATATCACTGTCTGTCCCTCAAACTTTGTCTATATTGCTGCCAAGATATGTGCACGATTCTACATCTTGTATTGGTGCTTCTTCAAGTTCAACTCTGTTATCATTACCTGCATTTATTCTCATTATCTTTGTCTTTTCCCTGTGTATTTTCAGACCCAACTGCTGTGAGCTCTCATCGAGTGTTTTCAATTTGTCCTGCATCTGATTACGGTTATGGGACAGAAGAGCCAAGTCATCAGCAAAATCCAGATCATCCAACTGCTTAGTCAGAGTCCACTGGATTCCATTTCTGTTGTGTGTTGTCGATTTTCTCATAACCCAGTCTATTGCTAGTAAGAAAAGAAATGTGGAGACAAGAAGCATCCCTGTTGCACTCTTGTTCTTATCCCAAATGGTTCTGTAAGCTGTCCTTCATGAAGAACTCTGCATGTCATGTCTTCATATGTATTCTTTATTAAATTAATATAGTCAGTTGGGAAAATGCTTGCTGGATTAATGCTTTGCTATTCTTACAGTAAAATCTGAGATCAGTACATGATAAGGTTAATAATAAATGCCATAGATTTCAAAAACTGTCTACTCACATGCTCTGACAGTCTTTCCTGCAAAGCTTTGAGTTGTTCCTCCCTATTCCTCAGGGCATTCTCCATCTTTTGAACAAGCTGTTCCTGCATTTCATCCGTAGGAGCTCCCCGGTTTTCACTGGCTTGGCATACTTCATTGATATGGTAGCCCTGGGTGGTAAAACTGAACTAATTACAAAGGGCAAGACAAATGAAATCTACTGATAACAAATAAAAAAGTGCATCTGACTGGTATCATAATGCATATATTCATTTAACTGGAGCAGGTCAGAGCATAGGAAATTTTGACTGCTCTGCTGTTCCAGTTTTTTTCATTTTTGAACCAAAATGAATGTACTACACATACAGAAATTAAATAAGATATTTAATGATTTGTTTTATTCAAAACCTGAATTAATATTTTTTCCATACATTTTCAGGGTTAATTTAACTTGGGAAAAATAAAAACTACTTTTAATTGAAAAAAAAAACAAACAAACAAAGAAAGTTGTACACCCTCATGATGACAGATCAGGTTGATCTTTACTCAAAATAACAACACGTTTACACTACTTAAATGCTGACAGCACAGGAATTTTAAAAATTAGAAATGTCATTCTATTAAATAATATATGTTCTTGTTACTTTCTCCAGTCTAGAGGTAAGGTCTTGAAGTTCTGATTCTGTTCCAGCTATAAGATCAATATCATCAGCAAAACGTAGATTGCAAAGAGGTCAGCCTCCAAACGATATGGTTGTTTTATAATCGTAGAGAGCCTCCTGCATAATATGTTCTAGATATATATATTAAAGAGCACAGGGGACAGGATACATCCCTGACGAACTCCTACAGTTGTTTTGAAAAATTCTCCAATGTCATTGCTTGCAAAAACAGCACTGCTTGCGTCCTTGTATAATGCTTCAATGATATCTATGATGTTGGTATCAAAATTGAATTTTCTCATTATTTGCCATAAGCCTTCATGCCAGACTCGATCGAAGGCTTTTGTCAAATCGATAAAGTTATGGTATAAATCGCGTTGATGCTGGAGATGTTTTTCGATCAGTAATCTAATATTGAAGATTTGTTCTGAGGTACTTTTTGGTCTAAAGCCAGCCTGTTCCTCGGACAAGATTTCTTCTGATTTCTGTTTTATTTTGTTCAAAAGTATCCTTAACATCACTTTACTTGAATGACTAATAAGACTAATGATTCTGTAATTCTTGCACATTTTTAGATTTCCTTTCTTTGGAAGCGGTATTACTAGTTCTATTATAAGTGATTTAAACTGTTTGAGAACAACTAATTCAAATCTGCCCACATGTTAATGACTGCTGATTTGAAGAAATATATCTCTCTGTGGGATCTTTACATTTGAATTTTAAAGGCCCAAACTTGGGCTTTTGGGAAAGGCAAAGTAGAACTCAGCGAAGTGCAAGGTGGAAAACGAAGTGAATGGTGAGATTAAACAATGTAGCTAAAAAGATGAATAAAGCAAGAATAGTTAACAGATAGGAATCATGCTCCATAAGGCGAGATAATGGAATAATGATGAAGAATTCTTCATAAGATGACTTCGAAAAGGAATGGAATTAGGAAAAACTCTGGCGGGTTTCTGTGATTCATAACTGTAATGAAGCATTATTTGGGAGAACATTTTGGGAAGATTGTAAGGTGACGGAATCTATTAGTAGGCTAAATGTGAAGTCTGTTTTTGAGGCCATTTACAGCTACCTAGCACCACATTCAGGTTGCTTGTAGAGTTGCTTTGAGTGTACCAACTCCTCATGCTAGTTACAGTGAACGTTTAACATTTAATGATCTATTTATGATAAGACAATTTTATTGTAGTAATAATATTTTACAGAATGAATATAAGAATGATTCTATTTTAAGTAATTTAAACTGAGAATTCTTGAATAAATAAAGTTTATTTTTCAAAGTTACAGTGTGCATTTAAAAAAAAGAAATTTACACAAAACAAATAATAATTTGAGTCTGTGAGCAGAGTGGAGCTGAAGCAGTCACTATTGTTGCCAGAGCGGAGCAGCAGCAACTCATTATCTGACTGCTCCAAATCCCTGCCCACTACATAGAAATTACACTTTTCAGTAAATGACAGTTGTTCCCCCTAACCCTTCTGTTGAAAAGGGGGGTAGGAAAAGAGGCAATGGATAGAATCTGAACCTGTATTTTAACCACTGAACACAGCTTAGTGATTACACTGTAACAAGTGAAATGCTGGAATTAAATCTTATCCACATAATTAATATAGTAAGTTATCTGTTATACAGCAGTCACCTCTGCAGGAAGCTTGCACCAAAGCATTAATGTGATGTAGTAATTTGTTACATATGAAGACACTGCCAGCAATATGCACAACCTCCTGTTAGTCACCTCTTATGACATGCTTGAGGCAGAAGTAGTCTTATCTTTGACTGCCCCCTCAGAGACTTCTGGGAACTACATGGGGCAACGCTATCTATGGTACAACACAATTAGAGGCAGTATTACTTTTTAAAGTCACTCACTGTTAATACAAGTATTAATACAGTAGCACTGAATCACATCAGTTTTTTTGTTTTAGTGTTATGAACCATCACTTGTGCGTATTTAGGAGCCATTATACAAGGGGATTGACATAAGTCTTGGGCCTGACCATGAAGGACATGTCACAGAGAGCTGAAATTTTGTATAGTGTTTATTCCTTTTCAATATAGCCACCGTCTGAATTGACACACTTCTGCCATCTCTGCTTGACCTTGAAAAGACCTTGGGAGTAGAACACCCTATTTTTCAAACTAAACCAGTATAACCTCTTCATCGCTGTCAAAATGATTTCTTTTTAGCTGTTTTTTAAGATTTGGGAATAGAAAAAAGTCTGATGGAGCCAAATCTGGAGAATATGATGGGTGTGGAAGAATTTCAATATTCAAATCGTTGGCTGCTAGCTGCACAAGCCGTGCTTTGTGAGAGGGCGCGTTGTCTTGAAGCAAAGGAAGATTTTGAGTGCGCGTTATCCCTCGTTTCCTGGTCACAACCTTTCTTAGTTTGGTGAGATCTGCACAGTACTGTCCATTAACTGTGTTGCCACGAGGCAGATAATCTTTCAAAAGGACACCTTTGCCATCCCAAAAAACAGTCAGCATCACTTTTCCTGCAGATTTCTGCGCTCTCGGCTTGACAGGTGTTGGGGAGCCCGGGGTTTTCCATTGCATGTTGGCAATTTTGGATTCGGGGTATAATGGTGTACCCAAGCCTCATCTACTGTCACCATTTTCTCAAAAAAAATTTTTGACTGACACTTTTTGAGCAACTGTTGACAGCAATTTACCCTCGTTTGCTTCTGTTCACGTGTCAACAGTCGCGGAACCCAGCGTGCACACACTTTTCTCATGTTCAGTCTGTTGTGTAAAATTCTATACACTGTTCTTTCATTTAGTTTTACTCTACTAGCTATCTCCACAATTGTCATTTTTCGATCCTGGTCAATGATTTTCTTCACTCTTGTTGCATTTTCATCGTTGCACTCTGAGGCTGGTCTACCAGATCTTGGCAGATCAGCAACATTTGAGCGGCTGCACTTAAACTGTTGACACCAGTTTTTTTACCGAAGTATATGAAGGACAAGAATCACGAAACACTGGTTCCATCTCCCTGTGTATTTCTGTAGGTGTTTTTCCCTGATACATCAGAAATTTTATCACAGCTCTGGCCTCCTTCTTTTCCATTGTTTTGTCAAATCTTTGAAGCAGCAGATCCGGTCAATAGGGTACATTGCGCCGTAGCGGGAAAACCCATTGAAGAAACAAACGCGTACTTCACACATTCAGTGCAAATATGATGAACTTTGTTCAGGTAAACAATGATAGATCAGAACTGTATGAACAACAAAATGGAATACCCCAAGGATCAGTAATGTCTCTTTCAATTTTTACAATAATGGTAAATGATTTAGGTGAGGAATTTAATGATATAACAAATAAATTGTCACAGTTTGCAGATGATGTTGCTATATGGAGGACTGGGAGACATCTGCCAAAATTATATAAGGATCTACAGAAGCAAATAAATAAAGTATGTAAATGGATGACAAAATGGGGTTTTCAGCTGAATTCAAATAAAACATTGGGAATGATCTTCAGTAAAGGTAGGGTTGTAAAAAAAAAATTATAGATATAAATATCTAAGGGCAAAACATTAAAACAGTTCAAACCACTCGATATCTAGGAATGATATTGGACCAACAGCTGAACTGGAATAAACACATAGATAAACTAGTGGAGTCTTGCAGAGGATTGACTAACTTATTAAGATATTTGAAAGGTAATGGATGGGGTGCAAGCACTAAGACAATGCTCACTTTTTTATAAATCTTTTATTAGAGGAAAAATAGATTATGGAAGTATAATATATGACTCTGCTGCACACAGTAACAAGATTAAATTAGACAGAATTCAGCATCAGGCTTTATGTACAATAGCAGGTGCAATCAGATCAACATCAATGGGAGCTATAGAGGTGGCTTTAGGAATCATACCCTTGGAATTACGGAGAAAGGAGTTAAGACTAAATTACATGAACAGAGTTATGTTGGATAAGTCTCACCCAGCACATACAGCTTTTACCAGATGCCAACTAACAACTCAGGCCAAGCCAATGAATACCACTAGATACCCTACAGGATGGAAGTGTATGGAGGAAATTGTCCATCTGGGTACATTAATTACATCAATTAATAACAGTTGTGAATACAAGCCAGTGATTCCGCCTGGGAGATCAAGAAACCAGACACGGACTACCACCTAGCAGAAATACTTAAGAAAACAAATAATATAGAAAATATTAAAAACACGGCCAATAAATATATACAACAAATATCAAAAGACAGCATTACTGTGTACACAGATGGATCCAAGGGAGAGGATGGCGAATTGGGGATAGGAATATATATTCCAATATGGAAAATGGCAAAAGAATATAGCATCACGGAAAATACATCCATTTTCACTGCAGAGATGGTGGCAATACTAAAAGCACTAGAAATATTCTCTAATAACCCTCCCAAAAAATTAAGAGTTTTAACTGACTCTCTTTCAACAATTAAAGCACTTAGAAACTTACGAGAGTGTAGTAGACCTGATATAGCAGAGGAGATTTTTCTGGCTACTACATACTTATATTCTAGAGGATGTTCAGTATTAATTGCTTGGATACCTTCACATGTTGGCATAGAAGGAAATGAAAAGGCAGATAAAGAAGCCAAGAAAGGTAGATCTGATAAAAATCTAATAAATGTAGGGATGAGTAAATCAGAAATTAAGAGCTTAATTAAAGATTTAATAACAGATGAATGGAAAGCAGAGTGGGATAAAAATCTGAAAGGAAGACATGCATATAAGATGTTCAGGGCTCCAACAAGAAAATGTCAGATATCTAGGGAATTGAAAATTCCCAGTAATAAGAAACTTCTCAGACTACAGCTGGGAAAAGGCTATTTCAGAATAGAAGAACCTTACTGTGCAGGATGTCTTCAAGACAATAATATAGAACATTTCTTGTTAAAGTGTAAGAGGTATGACCAAATGAGAATACCAATATTGGATTATATGCAGGCATCCAACTTACCTATAAATATAGAGGAGGTGTTGAGAATAGACAGACCTAGGGAACTGCATAATATAGTCAAACAATATTTAACACGAACACATGTTAATATATAGTGGCTGGGAATGTGGTCTGATGCTGTTCTTACAATGCATGTGACTTTAAACAGATGAAAGTCAATTAAATATCTGGTAAAGTCCGTTATATAACTAGAACCACCAGGCCTTTACACCCCTCCACTTCTCTTAGTATACGAGCAGCCTTCTAGAGAGGCCGATGCTCGATCCCTGTCAATAGCGAAAATTTATAGCTGAATGCATGTTTCAAACCACTGATCAATTTAGTTACGTGCATGATGTAGGGGTTTCATTTCTTCACATTTTGATATATAACACTTATGTTATCTTTATAAATAAATTATTTATTGCAAAATCTGTAATGGTAGTCATGAAAGGTAGCTCGTATACTAAGAGTTAATATTATTCTTGTTCATAGTTTCTTCTTGATTTTGTTTGTTTGTTTGTTTTTTATTTTATTATTTAACGTATAGGCCTAAGCACAATTGTGAGTATCCCTATTTTCAAATGTGATGCCACTTTCTCATGTCGGCAGTTGTTCATATTATTTGGAATTGAAAACAATATATATCCTAATTATAACCCATCGGAGGTTGAACGGGATTTCTGTTTATCTTCATTAATTTAAAAAAACAAAAAAAACTACAAAATAATGTTGAGAAACATAGTTTCAATACTATTTACAAGTACATTTCAGAAGGTCCAAAAAAATTCAAGCATGTATTTACAAATTTATAGAGTGTGGCAGCCATTGCAGAAGAAAAAAAAAGAATAACAAAAATCTTATAACTGTATGACAGACTTAAACAGAAGTAAACTAGAAGTTCCAAATACAAGGCTCAAGAAGCGTACACAGAAGTGAACAAAGAAGTAAGGAAAAACATCAAAAGAGAAAAGAGGAAATATACTGAGGTGTTGGCAAGAGAGGCAAAGGAAGCTGCAGCCAAAGGAAATATGACAGATCTGTATAAAAGCACAAAGAAGTTCACAGGGGAATACTGGCAAGCAAGTGTCTTCATCAATGACAAGAATGGAAAAAGTGTCAACTAGAGAACATAACAAAATACCTTTAAAATAAATATCCTTCGAAACATATTTACTGGAGAAAAAAGTTTGTGTGTGGTAATGTGTAACCTAAGGGAAGGCCTTTTCTGGAAATCTAAAGAAAATAATCTTCCAAATATGAAATGTGTAGTTCACTGTGACATTCAAAATATTTGAAACAGTTCATTGTCACTTACGTGATCCTGTAATTTGGCAAGCATACACTTCAACTGACTTTGCCGATTTTCTTCATATGATTCCATTTTCTGTGACAGTTTCATCTCAGATTTAGCCTCAAATGATCTAACCATTTCCTCTCCAGCCCTCTGAACCTCTTGCACTTTAATGGACTGTTAAGTAACATGGAAGAGTTGAATTTTTTTAAAAACAAAATTACAGAAGAGAATATATTATAGGAATGAAAAGTCAAAAGCAAACAAACAATAATCTAAATCAGGGGTCCCCTCTTAGGCTTGAAAACAAGCTTGTGGCCACTTATTTTCTAATTTGTCATTCAAAGTTGGAATCCAAACTCCGCCTAGGCCGGTCCCAAGCCTGGCTGAAAATGGAGGAGGGCGGCCTGCATGGAGGCCGTAAGGAGGTAGCCCCTCCACCATGCAAAGGCACAACAGGCCAATCACCTGTTTGCTTTAAACTTTTGATTACGAGAACTACAAGAGAGAAAACTGGACTGATTCTAAAGGCGACCAACTGAAACGGACTACGACTTATAGAACTTGGAACACAAGAATTATAAATGGGAAAGAAGAGGAGCTGGTGGAAGTGATGAGGAAAGCAAAACTAGAAATCCTGGCTATAACGGAAACAAAGAAAAAATGACAAGGAGTCATGGATCTCGATGGCAACACGCTGCTCTACAGTGGTGTACCCACATTTGAAAGAGCTAAAGGGGGCATGGGTTGCATTGTGGCCAAAAACAAAAAAGATAGTATCAAGGGATGGAACTTTGTCTCGGAGCACATTTTGGTTGTAAAACTAAAAGAAGGAGAAACCATAGTCAACTTGGGCATAAAGTATGGGCCAAATGAGGATGAGAGAGCAGAAGTCAAGGAGGAATTCTTCGAGCTGCTTCAAAGGAAAGTGGATGACTGCCTAGATGAAATTATCAAGCTCAGAGTACATTATGGTTGTAAAACTAAAAGGAGGAGAAACCATAGTCAACCTGGTCATAGTGTATGGGCCAAATGAGGATGAGAGAGCAGAGGTCAAGGAGGAATTCTTCGAGCTGCTTCAAAGGACAGTGGATGACTGCCTAGATGAACTTATCATGCTCAGAGATTTCAATGCCAGAGTTGGAAATTACCATGCTAGCTAGGGTGGAGTTATCGGAAGATATGGAGAAGATACTCTCAATGACAATGGAAAGCGACTCCTTAGATTCTGCAGTGAGCAGAATCTGATCACTACAAACACAAAGTTCCCCCATAAGCGTATACACTAGATGTGAACCAACAAAGAATGAGAAGTCAGTGATCGACTATGCCATTGTTAGGAGGAGCTCATTCAAATATGTCTGGGAAGCTAGAGTCTGGAGGAAGCCAGAGATTGGAAGTGATCACTACCTGCTTACAATCAAAAGAACAACTGAAAGAGTTGCTCAGCCTAAGAACTGCCCAACATCATGCAAGAAACTAAGTAAACGAACGGGAGAAATGAGCATTAAGACCTACAAGCTGAGAGAGCCAGAAATTAAGACCAGATATCAGGGGCTTATTGCTGCTGCGGTGAGCAACACAGAAGAACAACCTGATGACTTGGAAACCCTCTGGCTTAAATTCAAGGACATCATAAAGACAGCTGCTGCAGAAGCAAGTGGTGAAGTCCGACTTGGGAACAAGAGAAAGAGGACACCTTGGTGGTCAGAGGAAGTCAAAGAGAAAATACGAGAGAAGAAAATGGCATGGAAATAATACTTAGGAGCTAAAAACACAACAGGACAAATGGAGAAACATAGAGAATATGTGACACTCAGAACAGAAGCAAAGAACAAGGTGGTAGCAGCAAAACAGAAGTCCTGGGAAGAATTTGGAGAAAAGCTAGAAAAAGATACGCAAGAAATCCAGAAATTGTTCTATAAGACCCTAAAGAAAATGAGGAAGGAAAAACAATGCCCTCTCAAATTTACAAAGGACAAGCAAGGCAAATTGCTTACTGCCCCGAAGGAAGTAATGGAACGATGGAAAGAATATTTCTCAGAACTCCTGGATGGTGAGCATCGTGAAGCATCAGAAATGATAACCACTAGCACAGAAGAGAAAACCAATGATGGTGAAGATGACATAAAGATGGAAGAACTGAAGGCAGCACTGGAGAAAATCAAGATGGGCAAAGCAGCAGGGCATGATGGTATAACACCAGAAATGGTTAAGTACATGGGAGCATCAGGTGACCTATTACTCTAAAGGGTCCTACAGGCAGCGTGGTGCAACAAGACCATACCAAAGGATTGGGAGATTGCCATCATAACACCTACTTACTTAGTCGTTCCCCTTCTACCGTGAGGTGTAGAGGTTTGAAAGAGAGAGCGCCAGACTATCCTATTGGCTGTCTTCCTCCTGGCCTGGTTCCATTCTAGTCCTCGGTCCTTCAAAAATTGTCTAATGTTGTCCTCCCAGCGAACTCTGGGTTGTCCTGGGGTTCTGGATCCCTGGCTCTTTGTTTCCCATGCTTGCCGTGGTAGTCTATCATCTCCCATTCAGAAATTGTTAAGTGCATGGGAGCAGCATGTGACCTATTACTCTTAAGGGTCCTACAGGCAGCGTGGTGCAACAAGACCATACCAAAGGATTGGGAGATTGCCATCATAACACCAATTTTCAAAAAGGTTGACAATCGACAATGTGGAAACCATAGAGGCATATCCCTTCTCAGTGTCCCTGGTAAAATCTACTCTAGAATCCTAGAGCAGAGACTCCGATGCCTAGCTGAGCCACAATTGGATGAGGTCCAGTGCGGAATCCGAGCAAACTGAAGTACTCAAGACCTAATCTTCACACTCAGACAGCTGAGCGAAAAGGCCCTTGAGTATAAGAGTGAAATCCATCTGTTTCATAGATCTGGAAAAGGCGTTTGACAGGGTCCCCTGGAGCAAACTTTGGGACTGTTTGGCAAGGAAGAACATTCCAGCACCTCTGATTCATGCTATATCCTCAAAAAGCTGTACACAGGCAGAGTCAGACCTGCTATGGAATACGGTATCACAGCTTGGTCGACGGCAGCAAAGTCAAATTTTGACAGAGTAAACGGACTCCAAAACCAAGCAGCACGTATTATAACATGGGCCCTAAAGCCCACAAAAATCAACTATATCGAAAACATTATAGGGCTACAGTCAATGGAGGATAGACATGACAGCAGAGTCCTACAACAAGACAAAAAATTTAAGAGACTCGAAGGACACCCCATGTTCCAAAGAATGAATAGGCTAGGAAGAGGCAGGCTCAAGCAAACTAACTTTGTGGCCAAAGCAAAAGAAAAAATTAGCAAATATACCATGCTAGCAAGCTCAGTTGCAAAGAAAATACCAACAAGCACAACTATCCCACTGTGGAAAATAAGATGCTTTCCTGAGTTAAAATCTGATATTCCAGGCATTGAAAGTAAGGGAACACAGGCAGAAACGCAAAGAAAGTGTATAGTAACCAAGTATATTGACCAAAAATTCCCAGCAAAGCTTTGGACACATGCATATTGTGACGAAAGTACTGAGATTCTGTCTTTCAAATGGCCCATGTCTTTTTCTCCTTGCAATTTGTTCACTATATTTTTAGGAGGGATTACAGGTAATCCTTCTCCATGTTTCTTCTCCTTCTATTATTTACGTTTTTCAAGATGAGATCACGATGGAGTTTGATCTATGTGTTTAGAGGGTGTGTGTGTGTAGAAAGATTGGTGCAGTATTATTCTAGATTAAGATTATCGAGGCTAGATCAGGATTTGCACCAGTGGGTTTTTTTTTAAAGATAGGCATGCAGCTTGACACATTTTTCGGGATTATATATATATATATATATATTTTGGCCATTTTTGTTTCATTGCCACTAGAGGGCAGAGCTTATTCCCGTTTCTTTGTCTAAAACCCATGCACGTTGCATCAGAATGATCTAAGGTTCTGATTGGCTGAGAGCTAACTGCAGTTGAAATGCAGAGCTCCCATTGGCTTTAGAACCACGCCGCGCATATGACGTCATGAAGTCGGCGCGTGGGGGTCTTGATAATAAATACACCCGAATTTCATAAGTTCGGTCTCTAAAAATTAATTGCCAAGCCGCGTTCCTGATTCAAAGTCGATTGCCTTTCAGGGGAAATTCGAGATTTGGTAAGCAGAATTTTCGTGGTAACTTTATTTAATTTTGTCTAAGCCTAGGCCGATCAGTAAAGTTCTTGGGAAGGTTTAGTTTAATTTAATTCTCATCGCCAGAGCCATCAAATACGATCTTAGTGATAGACTTGAAACTTTATAGGTCCATTTAATTCCTTGTTGAAGGAATAGCGGCATGGTTTAAAAGTTGAGATATCACCGCTTGGTATTATTGCAAAGTCGGTCGGGAGAGAAACTCGCATCTGCGAATCATATTTATTTACAGAATGACGGGAGTCTGGGTATTTGTGATTTTATTGAGAATGTAATGCTGCAAGTTATTTATATTATAGTAAACTTCTATAGGTGGACGAGGGGAGAAGAGGTGGAATTTGTAAAGCACGTGAGCGCGTTGGTTACGGTATATTTATTGATACGATGTTCAGAGGGACGATGGGGAGAGAAGCACGTGGTCATAAAATTGTAACCACGTGTTTGTAACTATTGAGATTTAATTGATAACCATTATGTATAACTTTTGACGGCATATATATGTTAGCATCTAACAGGGTTATATGTTATTGATTGTGCATTATTGTTCTGTGAATTCAGAAGATGGGAGAAGTAATTTTAAAGGGAATTATTTTGTAATACATTTTGAATGTGATTACTATTATTGACGGGAAGTTTAGGAATTCCTAGAGATAGAGTATTTTTGTGTTAAACATTACGGCATTAGTGTCAGCGTAAGAAGTAGGCCACAGTACGTCTGCCAAGACGGGCCAGTGAAAATATTGTTGTTGCTCGTAGTTAGTCAGGCAGAACCTGGGTCAGACGGTCTGCGGTGTTGTATTACCGGGTGATGTTTATTTTGACTCGGAGAGAGAGAAGAGAGGGGAGTTACGGGTTGAAGAGTAAGGGAGTTAATTGTTATTTGTAATAGAGTATTAACGTTTTGTTTAGCTGTTGTTTTTGCTTTTGTCTAAACAGCAGGTACCGGCTTTTGTGGGGAAGAGCAGAATTTTGATACTACAAAATTTCTCCCACGGCACAGTGGTGGCATTCGCAGACACCCAAAGTCTCGCGTTAATTGCCAGTGGTGGAAGGAGAGAAAGAAAAAAACGTTTTCCCAGGCAGGGGAAGACATTTTCCAGCGACTAGGATTTTTATGGATAAATCCTGAGCTCTGACGCTCATTACACACGCAGATTTGGCATGCTGCCAGCGTTGTCGTAATTATTTCACTTCGTCCCGGCCATAATAACGCCGAAGGCCTGAACCCATAGGAGGGAGAGGGCAGGTAACTCCAGAGGTGTTTGGAGAAACCAGCTACCTATTCCAATTTCCAGAATCCAGTGGGGTTCTTTTTTTGTAAACCTTAGTCATCAGTTCCAGAATGGTGGAGAGAGAGGGTGACCATACTCTCCACAGAAGTCATCGCAGTGTTGTCCCAAGTATAGCAGATGACAGCTGCTGAAGGGTTTTTTTTTGACGAGTTAATTGTGTAGCAGTGTGCAAGAGATTTCAGGATAGGCTGTGTAGAACCAGAGTCTGCGCAGAGTTGGTGTAGACACTTGGTAGTTGTTCCAGCTGACTGTGCACTTAACATTTAATTTAGAATAGTTGTGGAAGTGGAGGCTCGACAAGTGCAGTGCGGTTTATTTTTGTCTAATCCAAACTTCTGTCCCCATACAGGTTGCAATTGTGGGAGAAGGGTTGGGGTTGATGCATTTTTAACTGTGCTTGATTGTTGTTTTCAGGTGTGCATCCTCGCACTTTATGTATGGGACATGCATATGTTTGTTTGTTTATAGGTGTATAATAAACTTGTATAAATTGAAGCTGGCATCAGTCATTTCATTTAAGTACAGTAGCTATATGTTGTCTGTATCTTGGTGTTTGTGAATCTTGATATAACCTTATCCCCTTAGGGTAGCTAGAGGTCGTTGACAACTATAGCACATAAGACGTCCGAAGTGGCGAGGAAAGAATCAACCTCGGTTCTTAACCTCGGAGCCAATAGTGTCAACTGTTCACATTTCACTATCATTTTCTTCTAAATCTATCTTTTCAGTCTTTCTTCTCACTAGTGTCTTGTCACCATAGGTAGACAGTCTCTAGTCCTAAATCCATTTCGTGACAAAGTGGGTGGCGTCGTCCTTGGGATCATCTTCGTTGGGATCAATTCTAGATTCATAGATTGTCTCTGTAGGAAGTTCTGAAAAATAGATTTTCTTTATAAAATCCCCTAGACTTGAGCTATATTAAGACTGATCCAGCTATAAGTTTTTTCCACAGGTTGTAGTCAGTTTAAATGTTAGTTGTAGTAAGGTTGTTTATGACTTAGAAGTAATTGATGGCTAATCGAATTTTTTTCTTGACAGGAAAGTAAATTCGGGTTTTGGGTAGCTGGATAACTTGAATTTTTTTCAGGTAGTTATTAGTCAGACTTGGTGCTAGTCTGAGTGCGGGTTTTGCGACAGCATATTCCAAGTAGGTAACAGTAAATTTTTCTTGTTCCTTTTTTTTTGTCATTTCTCCTCGTGGTGAGTTACTGCTGATTTGTCAGGTAGGATGGCTGAATTGGTCAAGCTACTTACTGCATGGAAGGACGCAGCTAAAACCATGGGGATGAATGAGGCCGAGACTAGGGCTTACATTATGAGGGAACAGGACCGGCAGACGGAGAGAGAGAAAAGGGAAGCAGAGAAAGACCTGCGTAAATTGGAAGTGGAGAAAGAAGAGAGGGCCCGACTGGCAGAGATGGACCTGCGTAAATTGGAAGCGGAGAAAGAAGAGAAGGCCCGACAGGCAGAGGAGAAAAAGGCAGAGAGGGAGGCGCAGGAAAGGGCTGCAGCGGCAGAGGAGAGAAAAGCAGAAAGGAAAGCAGCAGAGAAGGCAGCAGAGAGACAGCATGAACTTGCCCTGCGTTCACTGGAACTGCAGTACCGATCTTTGGAAGGCAGTTTGGCTAACGGAGATTCTCCCGGAGCAGGGGCGACAGACACCTCAGGAAACGGAGGGCCCCGGATGGCAGCCATGAATTTTCCGATGGACTCTTTTCCTAACGGGAATGAGAAAATTGAGGTGTTTTTGGAAAAATTTGAAAGGATGGCAAAGGCATACGGGCTGGATGATAGTCTTTGGTGCCTCAAATTATCTCAATCACTAAGAGGACATGCGTATGATGTCTATAGCAAGATGCTAGTGGATGACCAGAATAACTTTGAGGCACTGCGGAACACCCTGTTACAGCGATTCCAATGGACTCCCCGGAAGTGCCAAACAATGTTTCGGGAAAGTCGTCTGGAGAAAGGAGAAAGTTTTCCCCAGTTCGCAGAGAGGCTGAGGAATTACCTCACTCGCTGGAGAGAGTTGTCGAGTTTGGCTAAATCTTTTGAAGGATTGGAAGAATTAGTTCTGTGCGAACAGATAAAGGCCAACATGTCTCCAGACTTAAGGAAGTACCTGGCGGAGCAGGGCGCCCAGCAACTGGACCAGATAATTCTATTTGCAGAAAGGTTCCAGACGGCACAGGCCGAAGTACTGGGACAGAAAAGAAAACACCCTGACCTGCCAGCCCCGGACAGAGAAGCATCTTCATCGCATTCGCCTTCCTCTTCAGCTCACCAGCAGCAAGGGCCGTCTCGCAAGGAGCCCCCTCCCAGTCATAATCTGCGCTCCCAGCCGCATAACAGAACACAGGGGCCGACTTCTCATGAACCCTTCAGGAACCGGGGAGATAATGAGAGATATTGTAGGTTCTGTCGGACTACTTCTCACTGGACAACACGGTGCCCAAACAAACAACCCGCTCATCAGGTGGCTTGTTTAAGGCCTGTGAGGGTGAAACAAGGGAAGAAGTGGAAACCCTTCCAGTCAGAGAAGTTGTTTTCCAACAGCGGACCAGCCGAAGTGAACGGGACGGAGACAACCTGTTTATTTGACAGCGGGCTTACATACCCCAGCATAGTCGCCCGACATCTGGTGAAGCCCTGGCAGATGACGAAGGAAAAAGTGAATATTGGTGGAGTTTTAAGGAAAGGGACTTCACAGTGCTTTCCGGTAGCCAATATTGAGGTGAAATGTAGGTTTGTGTCTGGCACCATCAAGGCAGCTGTCACGGCTCAGCCAGCCTATGACTTCATTCTCGGCAACCCATATTTAGTTTTGGGGAACCCGACCACACCGATCCTTGCTGATGCAAGGGGGCCTACTGCAGGCCAGATAAGTGAAAAAGGAGAACCCCTAATTCACGGAGCCCCGAGCGAGCTCAAACATAGCTGTCGTGCCAAGGAGAGGTGCAACGCCTCTGATGACAGTGATATGTTAATTGCAGAGGCAAATTCGCCTGCCAGCCATGTTCAGCCAACTGGCCAAACAGTGGTGACGACGCCTCTGATTCAGGAAGTACACTCTTTGTTGTCGGGAATTAGGCCCCCGATGGTATTAGCTCCTTCAAGTGAGGGACATACTGACAAGAGCGGTATTACATATGTCAACGACCAGCGCCATCTTCATAGGGCACAAGATAGCGGTCTGAGCGAGCATATAGTTCCAACCAGCCCTGGAGCCCCATCCGACCAGCACTTTACTCAAACGGAGGACAGTGATCTGAGTATCCGTTTGCCTATAAACGGAGATGGGCCCCACAACTCTCGTATCTCATTTACAGGAAACGACTCTTGTAACGAGGAGCCTGGAAAATTGGCTATATTTTCCAATTTGTTTCACGGAACATTGGAACCAGTCACTGAGAGTTTTATCTCAGATTCTCCGCGATCTAACGGGATCTTAAACCGTCAAGTGTCACTGCAGGACACATTCCAACTGACGCCAGTAACTCTCACAGGGGAGGGCAAGGGCAAGGAAGGTAGAACCAGGGTGTTAGACGGAGAGCTCCCGTGGTCTACAGTTTCATCTCACCAACTTTTCAGGCCAGAAAAGAGTGAGAAAAGCGACCTTATGCATTTGCAAGGAGCTACTTTGGAGAGCTCTGTCCCGCTTCATGTTGGTAGGGGAAGAGCGAGTCCAGAACCACTGCCAGGGGCAGATATTACCTACCTTTTCCGGAAGGTAGAAGCTATTGAGATCAGTGAGGACTCAATAGAAACCCAGCAAGAAATTGGAGGCTCTACACCATAGGAACCCGAGACGTTGCATCGTTCTCGCACTGTACCAGCGGTCACAAACCCGCTGACGCGCAGCGAGGAAGTCGCCATCGCCAGGTCACCACAGCGCACGCCGGTCACAGCAGCTGACCAGGACAGCCGTTTGACGGTCATAGCAAGGGAAAGTTCAGACCCGCCATTAGACGGCACAGGTCCGAAGAGAGATCAACTCTCCCAACGGAGCATAGGAGCTCATTCTGGGAGAGGAAGGAGGAAACGCAAAAGAGGAAGGTCGAAGAACACTGAATAGGAGGGGTAAGGACAGACAGCCTTGTAGACAGAGTTAAGGGCCAATGTGAAACACAGAGATTTCAGTAAGGAGATCGTTGCTCAATCTTTGAAAGGGGGGAGTGATGTGACGAAAGTACTGAGATTCTGTCTTTCAAATGGCCCATGTCTTTTTCTCCTTGCAATTTGTTCACTATATTTTTAGGAGGGATTACAGGTAATCCTTCTCCATGTTTCTTCTCCTTCTATTATTTACGTTTTTCAAGATGAGATCACGATGGAGTTTGATCTATGTGTTTAGAGGGTGTGTGTGTAGGAAGATTGGTGCAGTATTATTCTAGATTAAGATTATCGAGGCTAGATCAGGATTTGCACCAGTGGGGTTTTTTTTAAAGATAGGCATGCAGCTAGACACATTTTCGGGATTATATATATATATATATATATATATATATATATATATATATATATATATATATATATATATATATATATATATATATATATATATATATATATATATATATATATATATATATATGGCCATATTTTTTTGTTTCATTGCCACTAGAGGGCAGAGCTTATTCCCGTTTCTTTGTCTAAAACCCATGCACGTTGCATCAGAATGATCTAAGGTTCTGATTGGCTGAGAGCTAACTGCAGTTGAAATGCAGAGCTCCCATTGGCTTTAGAACCACGTCGCGCATATGACGTCATGAAGTCGGCGCGTGGGGGTCTTGATAATAAATACACCCGAATTTCATAAGTTCGGTCTCTAAAAATTAATTGCCAAGCCGCGTTCCTGATTCAAAGTCGATTGCCTTTCAGGGGAAATTCGAGATTTGGTAAGCAGAATTTTCGTGGTAACTTTATTTAATTTTGTCTAAGCCTAGGCCGATCAGTAAAGTTTTTGGGAAGGTTTAGTTTAATTTAATTCTCATCGCCAGAGCCATCAAATACGATCTTAGTGATAGACTTGAAACTTTATAGGTCCATTTAATTCCTTGTTGAAGGAATAGCGGCATGGTTTAAAAGTTGAGATATCAGCGCTTGGTATTATTGCAAAGTCGGTCGGGAGAGAAACTCGCATCTGCGAATCATATTTATTTACAGAATGACGGGAGTCTGGGTATTTGTGATTTTATTGAGAATGTAATGCTGCAAGTTATTTATATTATAGTACACTTCTATAGGTGGACGAGGGGAGAAGAGGTGGAATTTGTAAAGCACGTGAGCGCGTTGGTTACGGTATATTTATTGATACGATGTTCAGAGGGACGAGGGGGAGAGAAGCACGTGGTCATAAAATTGTAACCACGTGTTTGTAACTACTGAGATTTAATTGATAACCATTATGTATAACTTTTGACGGCATATATATGCTAGCATCTAACAGGGTTATATGTTATTGATTGTGCATTATTGTTCTGTGAATTCAGAAGATGGGAGAAGTAATTTTAAAGGGAATTATTTTGTATTACATTTTGAATGTGATTACTATTATTGACGGGAAGTTTAGGAATTCCTAGAGATAGAGTATTTTTGTGTTAAACATTACGGCATTAGTGTCAGCGTAAGAAGTAGGCCACAGTACGTCTGCCCAGACGGGCCAGTGAAAATATTGTTGTTGCTCGTAGTTAGTCAGGCAGAACCTGGGTCAGACGGTCTGCGGTGTTGTATTACCGGGTGATGTTTATTTTGACTCGGAGAGAGAGAAGAGAGGGGAGTTACGGGTTGAAGAGTAAGGGAGTTAATTGTTATTTGTAATAGAGTATTAACGTTTTGTTTAGCTGTTGTTTTTGCTTTTGTCTAAACAGCAGGTACCGGCTTTTGTGGGGAAGAGCAGAATTTTGATACTACAAAATTTCTCCCACGGCACAGTGGTGGCATTCGCAGACACCCAAAGTCTCGCGTTAATTGCCAGTGGTGGAAGGAGAGAAAGAAAAAAAAAACGTTTTCCCAGGCAGGGGAAGACATTTTCCAGCGACTAGGATTTTTATGGATAAATCCTGAGCTCTGACGCTCGTTACACACGCAGATTTGGCATGCTGCCAGCGTTGTCGTAATTATTTCACTTCGTCCCGGCCATAATAACGCCGAAGGCCTGAACCCATAGGAGGGAGAGGGCAGGTAACTCCAGAGGTGTTTGGAGAAACCAGCTACCTATTCCAATTTCCAGAATCCAGTGGGGTTCTTTTTTTGTAAACCTTAGTCATCAGTTCCAGAATGGTGGAGAGAGAGAGGGTGACCATACTCTCCACAGAAGTCATCGCAGTGTTGTCCCAAGTATAGCAGATGACAGCTGCTGAAGGTTTTTTTTTTGACGAGTTAATTGTGTAGCAGTGTGCAAGAGATTTCAGGATAGGCTGTGTAGAACCAGAGTCTGCGCAGAGTTGGTGTAGACACTTGGTAGTTGTTCCAGCTGACTGTGCACTTAACATTTAATTTAGAATAGTTGTGGAAGTGGAGGCTCGACAAGTGCAGTGCGGTTTATTTTTGTCTAATCCAAACTTCTGTCCCCATACAGGTTGCAATTGTGGGAGAAGGGTTGGGGTTGATGCATTTTTAACTGTGCTTGATTGTTGTTTTCAGGTGTGCATCCTCGCACTTTATGTATGGGACATGCATATGTTTGTTTGTTTATAGGTGTATAATAAACTTGTATAAATTGTAGCTGGCATCAGTCATTTCATTTAAGTACAGTAGCTATATGTTGTCTGTATCTTGGTGTTTGTGAATCTTGATATAACCTTATCCCCTTAGGGTAGCTAGAGGTCGTTGACAACTATAGCACATAAGACGTCCGAAGTGGCGAGGAAAGAATCAACCTCGGAGCCAATAGTGTCAACTGTTCACATTTCCCTATCATTTTCTTCTAAATCTATCTTTTCAGTCTTTCTTCTCACTAGTGTCTTGTCACTATAGGTAGACAGTCTCTAGTCCTAAATCCATTTCGTGACACATATGCTGATGATTCAGCAAAAAATGCAGCTGAAAATAGGGGTGCCGGTATCCTCATAAAATTAAAGAATAGAATCCACTCTATGGCAATTGCCACTGGCAAATACTGCAATAACTTCAGTGCTGAAGCAGAAGCCCTGAAACAGGCAGCGGAAACTCATTGAATGCAAAGCACAGGCAGAAAAACAGATAGTAATCTTTACAGATGCCCTCTCAGTAATATCAGCGCTGAAGAGCCACCAAGCTAAAGGATTGAAAGATCTGATAATCTCCCTTGAAAGACTGGCCAATTGCTTCAACAAGTGCACTATCCAGTGGATACCAGCCCATTGCAACATACCAGGAAATGAGGAGGCAGACAAACTTGCTAAGGAAGGTGGTGCCTTACAACAAAATGATATAGAGACAACTTACGCAACGGCAAAGACTACTATAAAGGCTACATTCAAGTCCAAATGGGAAAGAGAGCACCCAGGCCATTTGAAAAATGATGCATATCATCAACTATCCAGGAAAGAACAGGTCATCATTTTTCGGCTACACACTGGACACAACAGATTGAGATACTATCTATACCACAAATACAAAATTGGTGCAACAGATCTCTGCACCTGCGGTACCAGCCCAATGACAGTCGAACACCTGCTGCAGTACTGCCCAACCTACAGAAATGAACGGAGTAGCATATGGCAACAACCCACTTCTGTCAACGAAAAACTGTTTGGAGATGTCAGGAACCTTGAGTTGACTACTGCCTTTATTAGTCATAAATGTGGAGGTCTGAAGGCGAACGAGGAAGAAGAAGCATGGGAAACAAAGAACCAGGGATCCAGACCCCCAGCATCCGCTGGGAGGACAACATTAGTCAATCTTTGAAGGACCAAGGACTAGAATGGAACCAGGCCAGGAGGAAGACAGCCAATAGGATAGTCTGGCGCTCTCTCTTCCAAACTTCTACACCTCACGGTAGAAGGGGAACGACTAAGTAAATAAGTAGTTTACTGTGTCTCTGTAATCACTTTCTTAGTTTATGTATTTATTTTTGCCTGGGGTCAATTAAGGATCTAGGAATCCCCTTCATGGGTACAATACCACTAATTGTATTGGGCAGATACCACATTTTCTTCCAGCCTCACATGTATGCTCTCAATGTAGCTGACAAATGAGGCTACACTTCTGTATCTGACTTTCGCATAGAACCATGTACAAAGTATGACCACAAGGTGCAAAATAAATAGTACATATTCTCTGAAATGTTCATTTGAAGTACACATGCATTGGAAGTAAAAATCTTGAAAGAAAAAAAGTACATGAATAGGAACAGATGTTCAGATAAGATTCAAATGAAACTTTACAAAACCAAGAAAACATTTTTCTAATCACATCAGTGTTTGCAAAAAAATTTTTAACACATTGAAACTACTTTCAAATCAAGACCCAAATAAATAATAATATTATTGTTTTACTGTCTTACTACATATAAAGCAAAGTTACAAAGCCATTAAATTTATGCAATATTTTAAACAAATGACAACACAAGCTAATGCCACAGTAAGGTAAGTGGGTAATAAAAAATTATCAATCACAGATAATCTGATGTGACACTACAGGATGTTTCATACAGAACAAAACCCAAATATTTAGTTAAAGATCATGGTTTATATGTGGCAAGAGCATATGATGAATGCTGGAGAGAAGGAATACTTTACAAGGTTAGAATGATTGGGATAGCAGGAAAAACTTTTTACAGGACAGATACTTTACAGTTCAGGTAAATAATGATAAATCAGAGATTTACAAACAACAAAGTGGAATCCCACAAGGATTGGTATTATCGCCAACTTTATTTGCTGTAATGGTAAATGACCTTGGAGACGAATTTAAAAACATTACAAACAAGCTATCGCAATTTGCAGATGATGCAGCAATCTGGAAAAATCCTTCTAAAAATATATAAAAATCTGCAAGTTAAAATAAATAAGGTTTCAGAATGGATGACAAAGGGGGCTTCCAATTAAATGTTAAAAAAGCAGCAGGAATGATATTCAGTGGCGGCACAGTAATAAAGAATAGTTTTATAGGCATAAAGATCCTGTGACAAAAGATAAACACAGTAAAAACAATAGAATACTTAGGTATAACACTAGACTAACAACTCAACTGGAACAAGCATATAGATAAGCTGGCTGACAGCTGCAGAGGACTCACTAACATGATGAGATACCTAAAAGGTAATGGATGGGGAGCAAGCATAAAGGTTATGCTTATGTTCTACAGATCATTTGTCAGGGGGATTTTACAGCACTAGGAATAATGCCACTTAAGTTGAGAAGCTGCCATCACCGGTGTCAATATCTTGTCGAGGTATGGCGGCTTGCGTACCCTGATTACCCCCAGAGCTATGCCAGCGGGAGTTTTACTCCTGGAAGGTTCTACCAAGTTGGACAGGTTTGCGCGGGTAGGGGTCACACTAAAGCAGACACCCTGGTCCTCCAGGTTGGGGGTTTTAGCATAGGGCTGACACCCCTATGTAAAAAAAATTTGAAGTTACGGAAACAACAACGAATAAACAAACTTTGCTGCGGGACGGACATCCGGAGTCTGAGGCTCGTATGACTGGTGAAAGCCGAAAGGAAGCCACTGACATGAGAACGGACGTCCTGACCGCTAAACATGATACAAGAATAGGATTTTGGAATGCCAGGACAATGAATGAGACGGGTAAACTAAAACAGGTCACGGCAGAAATGAGAAACTATAGGTTACACATTCTAGGGATAAGCGAGAGCAGATGGACAGGGGCAGGAAAAGTTAAAACAGCAACAGGAGAAACAGTACTTTACTCTGGAAGAGAGGATGGACAGCACAATGAAGGTGTAGCCATTATTCTACAGAAAGGACATTACTGGAATGGAAACCCATCAACAATATACTGATAAGATTAAGATTGAGAGGTAGATTCACCAATACTACAATAATACAATGCTACGCACCAACGAATGACAGCGATGAAGAGGTCAAGGATGAATTCTATCAACAACTGCAGAAAGAAATGGAAGACACACCTAGATATGATCTTATTATAGTAATGGGAGACCTCAATGTGAAAGTTGGTACACACAATACATATAATGAAAGAGTAATGGGGAAATGCGGCAGCGGAACAGCAAACGAAAATGGGGATAAATTAATAAGTTTCTGTAGTATTAACAACCTGGTCATTGGAGGAACACTCTTCCCACATAAAGAAATCCACAAATTAACATGGGAATCACCAAATGGTCGGGACAGAAACCAGATAGACCACATCATGATTAACGGTAGATGGAGACATGCATTACAAGATGTGAAGGTAAGAAGAGGTGCAGATGTGGGAAGTGATCATCATTCAGTAGTAGCAAAACTGAAAGTGAAACTAAGAAGGGCTGGACCAACTGTAACTGCACAGAAAAGGTTTGACATCAGCAAATTGAAGGACCCCCTTACCAGAAAAGCTTTTGCGGCTGACATAAAGAAACGATATCAATTTGCCAAAAGTCAGGAAAAGACATTGACTGATGATGTAGACCAGAAATTCAACACCATTTCAACAATATATAAAGAAAGCAGCAAATCATGCTTGGGATTCCAGGAAAGGAAGAAGCAAGACTGGATAACACCAGAAACATTAAACACCATAACACTGAGAAAGGAAATGAAAAGAAAGAAAACAGAAGCGAAGTCCCCCAGGTTAAAGCAACTATATTACGAACAGTATAGTCAGCTGGACAAGGAAGTTAAACGCCAAACCCGAGCCAACAAAAGGAATTTCCTAGACGATCTTGCAAGACGGGCAGAAGAGGCAGCACTGAGAAATGAACAAAGCACAGTATACAAAATAACTAAATTCATCAGCGGAAAACGAGGTGCAAACAATATTACATTAGTAAGAGATAAGCAAGGAAATCTCATCATGACAGCAGAGGGACAGGAAACAAGATGGGCAGAGCACTTCAGAGAAACTCTGAACAAAGAACCACCAGAGACACAATTGAATGTTCCTGAGACTGAAAACGATCTAGATGTAAATACAGACATTCTACGAAAAGAAGAAATCATCACAGCAATCAAAGGGTTAAAGAACGGAAAAGCTCCTGGCCATGATAACTTAAATGCAGAGCTATTTAAGACAGACCCTGAGCTAGCAGCAGAACTATTAGAACCACTATTTGCACAAGTCTGGAAAACGGGGACAACACCATCAGAGTGGAACAAAGGAATAATTGTCAAATTGCCCAAGAAGGGAGATCTTGCAGACTGCAATAATTGGAGAGGAATCACTCTTCTCTCAGTTCCCAGCAAAATGCTAGGCAGGATAATTATACAGAGAATTTCAAAAGCAGTAGACCACAAACTGAGGAAAGAACAAGCAGGATTTAGAAAGAACAGAAGATGTGTAGATCATATATTCACTCTCAGGAACATTATAGAGCAGTGCTCAGAATGGCAAAGACAGCTGTATGACAATTTCGTTGATTTTGAAAAGGCTTTTGACAGCATACATAGGGACAGTTTATGGAAAATACTGAGGGCTTATGGAATTCCAAGCTGCATAGTGTCAATCATAAAAAGCCTCTATGCAAACTTTACGTGTAGTGTTGGGCAGAGCAACCTAACCTTTGAGGTGAAGACAGGAGTACGACAGGGATGCCCCTTATCAACCACTCTATTTTTAAGTCATAGACTGGGTGATGCGCCAGACAACAGAGGGCAGTCCAAGAGGAATAACTTCTTCTTCTTCTTCTTCCGTCCTTAGCCAAAGACCGACCAAGCAGTCAGAGGCCATCACGCCTTGTGGCGTCTTAAGGGCAACAGCAGATTGATTTTCTCTGTTGTAGTTTCCCATCACGCCTAGCGGCGTCTTTAGGGCAACAACAAATAGATCCATCTGCCGTTGTTTCCGTAATCGGTGTGACAAGCCAACGGGTGATCAGCCCATTGGGCAAAAGAGGAATAAGATGGACTACATTTTCTACATTGGAAGATCTGGAATATGCAGATGACATTGCACTACTAGCACATTCACATCAACACATTCAGGAAAAAATGGATAGACTTAATAAGTTTAGCCAGCAGGTGGGCTTGAACATCAATTTAAAGAAGTCAGAGGTCATGACGCTCAATGTGAGCAACCCTGAGCCCATATCAGTATGGAATCAGCAACTGGTACAGACAGACACCTTCACATACCTAGGATGCATTGTAACACCAGATGGCGAGGCAGGCAAAGACATCAACATCAGAATGAATAAAGCAAGAACAGCCTTTTTTAGCCTAAACAACATCTGGAAGTCCTCACAATACAGCACAAGCACAAAATTAAGATTATATCAGAGCTGTGTGCTTTCTGTGCTTCTCTATGGTGCAGAATGCTGGAGAGTTACAGAGTAGGAAATGTCGAAATTGTCCTCTTTTCCCACAACTTGCCTAAGAAAAATTCAACGAATCTTTTGGCCGAATACCATCACCAACCAAGATCTGCTTACTCAGAGCAAGCAAGAGGACATGCGCACCATCATAGCTGGCAGACGCTGGAGCTGGGTTGGTCATGTCCTCAGAAGAGACCCCGATGCCATCACAAGAACAGCTATGCTTTGGACCCCTGAAGGAAAACAAAAGAGAGGCCGACCAAAAACAACCTGGCGGAGGACTGTGGAGGCTGAGATGCAAAGAATGAACCAGAGTTGGGGCACCGTACGAAGGATGGCCACCGACCGAGCAAAGTGGAATCATTTTGTTGTTGCCCTACAAGACGCCACTAGGGGTGATGGCCACTGACTGCTTTGACGGTCCATGGCTAAGGATCAAAGAAGAAGAAGTTGAGAAGAAAAGAACTTTGATTAAATTATATGGCCAAGGCACAAACACAAAAATCACCCAACCAGATCAGTGTTTGTGAAGAATCACCCAACGGTAAGTGACACCCCACTAGACCCAACCAGATAGAGTGGAAGTGCCTGGAAGATGTAGAACAGCAACAAACTATAATAAATGCAATAAACTGTAGTAGCAAATACACCCCACCCCAATGATACCACCATGGGAGCTCAAGAAACCAGATACTGACCTGCATCTAGCAGAAATAAACTATTAAAAAGTAGAAAAAAGCTGTATCAAAAACATTGCCAAGGAACATACAGATCAAATAACTAAGGGTAGATTAATAGTATGCACTGATGGATCTAAAGTAGAAAATGAGGAACTAGGTATAGGAATACATATCCCAGCATGGAGGCTAAAGAAAAATTATACTATAACTGGAAATACATTGTATCTTCACAGCAGAAATGGTAGCGAAAGCAAAAGCATTAGAAATAATTACTGACAAGCCCCCCAGAAAACTAATAGCTTAACTGACTCACTATTAGCACTTCAAGCACTAAGGAATACACATGAATGTACCCGACCAGATATAACAGAATAATTACTGCAACTTTGTATATATCTGAACAGAGGCTGCACAATACTATTAGCATGAATACCTTCACAGCAGAGATGGTTGTAATAGCAAATGCACTGGAAAAAACTACTGACAAGCCCACCAATAAGCTAACAATCTTAACTGACTATCAGCAACATAAGCACTAAGTAATGCACATGAATGTAGCCGACCAGACATAGCAGAAGAAATATTTCAATTTAGCACATACCTAAACATCAGAGGCTGCGTGTAAATAGAAGGAAATAAGTTAGCGGACAAGGAAGCTAAAACAGGAAGATGCAGTCTTAACCACAAAAATGCAAGTTTGGGCTCAACAGAGAGCAAAAGCATAATAAAACATCTAATAGCAACAGAATGGACAGAAGATTGGAAACAAAGCCAAAAAGATAGACATGCTTATAAGATGCTGAAAGATCCAACATGAACATGTCAGATAAATAGAGAGCCGAAAATTCCATGCAATAAAAAACTTATTAGACTACAACTAGGAATAGGATATTTTATGACAGAGGAACGCCACTGTGAAGCATGTCTTGAGAAAAATACCATAGCCCATTATGTGTTAACATGCAAGAAATATGAACAGTAAAGAAAACCATTTAAAGAATATTTGAAAGCACAAAACTCATCACCACCATCACTAGAAAGTGCACTAAAGGTTGACATACCCAGGGAACTACACAACATAATAAAATTTTATATTATGTTCTATATTTAAAAAAAAGGAACACTATATGCCCAAATCATAACCCATATTATTTTATTTTTTTTGTTATCGTACGCCAGCTATTACTCGAGGCGAAATCTCCGGTTAGTATGTCTAGCCTGAGACTGATTTTACCCATTTGAGGTTGAACTGGGCATCCAATGCCCAAAACAAAGTCCAATGCTTTGCGCAATGGCCTAAAATCAACAACATGAATGGATAAATAAACTTTAAAATACTGATAACCTGTACACCAAAAACAAGTCCACACCATTTAGCTACGATTAGATTGGTTGCTTAAATAGCAAAGGAAGGCACCTTACAATTTTATATCATGGACTGGATTAAATGAATGAATTTCTGGGTTGATTAATGACAAATCTAAATCAAAACTGTCAGTGTAGCTTCTGCATCGGTGCTGAAACACAGCAATGCTGAGTGCACTGCCCCAAAGTCAAATAGTTGAAAAGCGGCACTACAGCATTCAATGTAAAATTCTTATATTTGTCAGGACAGATTTTTAGTAAAAAAGCTAATTCAATAAAAGGTTAACACAGAGGGAGACCAAGGAACACGTGCAGAAGAAAACTGGAGACAGAGATGAAAGGGAAGAAGAAGACATGGAATGACCTTGAGCTGATGGCACAGGACAGGAAGACTTGGCTTTAGTTTGCTGAAGAGCTATATTCCTTCAACAGCTGAAGGGTGATAAATGAATAAAAGAACTGGGGTTCTTAACGAAACATAAAACATGAAGGTTATCTAGATTTCCATAAATGTTACTTAACAATGCCCAAAATGTCACAATTGCAATGTTAAACACTTTAAAGCTGCACTATGACATTTATTTTCCTCCTGTTGTATGCAACAGATTCGGGCAGATTGGGCTCATGATCTTTGGTTGGTAGCTTATCTAAGAGAAGGTAAAACTCTGAATTCAAACCACCACTGCCTTGCGGGAATATCCATTTATGGAGAAGGCTTTGGGAGTAAACCCCGAGGATAAATCTGGAGTCGAGTCCCTAAGGCAGTCTAATGTTGATTCGACATTATTCTGGCAACTCCTGGCTGGTACTAAACTGTATTGGCTACTGCCGTTCCTTTGGATCTACTGGCTGCGTGGAGAGGGGGAACATGCTGTATGGGCAACAGCTTGATCTCCATATAACTGTGCCCAAGCTTGTGCCCTGGAGAGGACACTCCAGCTTCACCCTATAAGAGTCGGCAAAACACGGGAAGTAGCAGTTACCAGTTATAAGCATTTTGCCCATTTGGCGTAGGGCATGGCGCCAGGGGCTACTTCTGACAGTGGGAGAGGTTCTAGGATCTCAATGGACTTCTACCGCCCACTTCAAGCTGGGCAGCCCCGTCAATTATGTGTTCTCCCACCACTGTCTGCTTTCCCCGGGTGCATGGGGATTAGAGTCCGACCCGAACTGTGGACAGAAAATTTTGCACAAAACAAGAAGAGATAGAAATAAACAAACTCTCAGATTGGGATGCTGCAACGTCCGGACTATGTTGACTGGACTATCTGAAAACCTACAGGACATAAACGATGTCAGGAAGACAGGCGTAATCAATGATGAGCTTAAACAACTTCAGGTGGATATAGCTGCCCTTCAGGAAAAACGCCTGTTAGGCTCTGGAATGGTGAGTGAGAAGGACTACATGTTTTATTGGCAAGGGAAAGACCTTAATAAAACTAGAGAACACGGAGTAGGTTTTGCGGTCAAAACATCGCTAACTAAAAATGGTTGAACAAGGTGAGAATGGATCAGAACGCTCCGCCTGCAAACTAGCGCAGGTCCCATCACCCTTGTCAGTGTGTATGCTCCTACTCTGTACTCTGCCTCAGAAGCTAAAGACGAGTTCTACGAGAATCTAGCAGCAGTCATCAAAAGCAAGAACAGCTTGTTCTCCTTGGTGACTTTAACTCTAGAGTGGGTGCTGATAATGTTTCATGGCCTTCATGTCTGGGCAGGTTTGGTATTGGCAAGATGAATGAAAATGGACAACGGCTCTTGGAGTTGTGTGTCCATCAAGACCTCTGCGTGATCAACACCTACTTTCAGACAAAACCCCAGCATAAGATGTCATGGAGACACCCACGATCCAAGCACTGGCATCAACTGGATCTGATTCTCGTCAGAAGGCCACTTCTCAGGTCTGTGCTCTCCATGCATTCGTACCATAATGCAGACTGTGATACAGATCGCTCCTTGGTTTGTTGCAAAATCAGAGCACAACCAAGAAAATTACATCGTGTCAGACATGAAGGGAAACCACGCATTGATACCAACAAGATGTCAGACCGTGTCCTTCAAGAAAGTGCTCAGTAGCCCTCAGCATGGTGATACTGTTACAGAGAACTGGGAGCACCTGCAGAACACCATTTCAAGTACTGCACTTGCACCTTTGGTAAGAAAACAACGAAGTCAAATGACTGGTTTGATGCTTCATCAGATGTGATGTCACCTGTCATTGAAGCTGCAATTGAATACAAACGTTCACCGAGTGCTAGAACCCTACAGATCCTGAAGGCTACAAGAAGCAAAGTTCAACAAACTGCTTGACGCTGTACAAATGACTATTGCTCCAGCTCAGTGAGAGCATCCAGACCGCTGCGCAAACAAGCAACATTAGACAAATGTATGAAGGTATAAAGAAAGCTCTTGTGGCCCCAAAAGAGTAAGACTGCACCACTAAAAACCATCAGCGGAGAGAAGCTAACTGATAAGGGTAAGCAGATGGAGAGGTGGGTCGAACACAACTTTGAGCTTTACGCTAGAGAAAATACTGTCACGCCTGCAGCCCTTGATGCTGTCGAATGTCTGCCGACTATGGAGGTGCTGGATGCTGAACGAACTTGCTGAGGAACTCAGCAAGGCCATTGATAACTTGGCCTCTGGCAAAGCACCAGGCAGTGATGGGATTCCTCCTGATTTAATTAAATGCTGTAAGAGCACACTATTACATCTCCTGTATAGGGTGCTGTGCCAGTGCTGGGAAGAGACAACTATTCCTCAAGACATGTGAGATGCCAAGATTGTAACACTGTATAAAAATAAAGGAGACAGAAGTGATTGCAATAACTACAGAGGTATCCTCTCTTCTTAGTATTGCTGGTAAGGTTTTTGCCAGTCATCTTAATGCGACTACACAAGTTAGCTGAGCGCATATATCCAGTCACAGTGTGGATTCCCAGCCGGTAGGTCAACAACCTCTCTACCAGCTTCAGGAAAAATCAAGAGAGCAGAAAAGGCCTTTTTATGTTGCCTTTATAGACCTCACAAAGGCATTTGACCTGGTTAGTAGGGATTGACTCTTCAAAATCCTCCTGAAAATAGGCTGCCCTGCTAAATTGCTAGAAATGATAAAGTCTTTCCATGACGACATGAAGGGAACAGTCCAATATGCTGGAAGCACGTCACAGCCCTTTGACATACGAAGTGGCATTAAACAATGCTACGTTCTGGCTCCAACCCTCTTTGGGATCTTCTTTGCCTTACTCTTGAAACATGCTTTCAGAGATGCAACTGAAGGAATATGCCTTCACACTAGGTCAGATGGCCATCTGTTTAATCTCGCAAGGCTGAAGGCAAAAACAAAAATCAGAAGTGTCACTATAAGAGACTTGTTGTTTGCTGATGACGCTGCAATCGTCAGTCAAAGCCAACAGGAGCTTCAGAGCTTGATGAATCGCTTCACCCAAGCATGCAAGGACTTTGGCCTCACTATAAGTCTAAAGAAAACAAATGTGCTTAGTTGGGATGTGGGTGCTATCGATAACTATGAATTGGCAGTGGTGCACCACTTCACATACCTGTGGTCTACTATCAATGACAAACTCTCACTGGACACAAAAACTAACAGTTGCATTGGCAAAGCTTAGCTACCCTTGCCCACCTCACATTGTGTGTTTAAGGAAACTCAGAACGAAGACCAAAGCCGCGGTATATTACACCGGCATCACCAGGACACTTCTATATGGCAGCGAGACATGGACAACCTATGCTAAGCAAGAAAGAAGGCTCAATACCTTCCATCTACGGTGTCTATGCCACATCCTCGGCATTTCGTGGAGAGATAAAGTGACAAATGTCGAGGTGTTGTCACGTGCTGGCCTTCAAAGCATGTATACACTGCTTAGACAACGCAGACTATGCTGGCTTGGCCATGTCCGCTGCATGGAAGATGGTTGCATCCCAAAAGATATCTTCTACGGACAACTGGCAAAAGAACAGTTGGGTGACCGCAGCTGAGATTCAAAGATGTGTGCAAGAGAGACATGAGGGCAATAGACATAAATCCAACAACTTGGGAGGATGAAGCTGTCGATCGCATCAAGTGGCGATGCTATTTATGGTGCCACCACAGATTCGGCGAAAAGCTCACACAAGCAGAAGACAGGAGAAAACATCAAAAGGAGCACAAGAAAAATAAGCAGCTGAAGGCTGTCACCTCAGGGGCACATACCTATGGTCAGTTATGACTGAAGGGGCTATTATTATTATGTTGTATGCCATCAGCTCAAAGTTTTTTCATGTCTTCCTCATCATTTTCCTTTCTGTCTCTAGTTCTCTTCTCTGTGTTTTTTTTTTGGTCTACCATTGCTTCTCTTGCCCTGGGTATTCCAAAACAAGAAGTGCCTGGTAATGTTATAAACAGGTTTCCTCAATGTTTGTCCTATCCATCTCCAGTATCTTCTTCTCACCTCTCGTTCTACTGAAACGTGTCTGGTTCTTGTCATCAGTTCCACATTGCTGATTTTACTGTACCATGTCAATCCTTCTATTCTATGCAAGCATCCATTCATGAAAGTCTGACTTCTTGGTTGTTGTTTTTGTTCTTCATGCAGTCGTACTATGGGACTAACCTGACATTTGAGCCGAGGATTCTGATTTTTGTGGTGGACTTAATTTCTTTTGATTTCTATATATTTCCTGATGCAATGAAAGCTCTTCTTGCCTATTGTATCATTTAGATATCACTTCTGTCCCTCCAATATCTGTCCATATTGCTGCCAAGATATATGTAGGATTCTACATCTTGTAGGGGTGTTTCTTCAAGTGCAAATTTACTTTTTCTTTCATTTATTCTCATTTTCGTCTTTGCCCAGTGTATTTTCAATTATTTTCATTCTGTCATGCATCTGGTTATAATTATGGGACAAAAAAGCCGTCATGGGCAAAATCGAGATAATCAAGTTGTTAAGTCATAGTCCCCTGAATTTTGTTTATGTATGCCAATGTTAATGTTTTCATTACCCAATCTTTAGCCACTAAGAAGAGAAATGGTGACAAGAGGCATCAATGACACTCCAGTTCTCATGTTAAACAAGTTGTCCTTCATGGAGAATTCTGCATGTCATGTCTTTGTGTGTTTTCTTTATTAAGTTCACGATATTTTGGGGGACTCTTCTCATGTCTTCCTCATCATTTTCACTCGTCTTCAGTTCTCTTCTCCATGTGTTTTTTGGTCTACCTCTACCTCTTTACCTAGAGAATCCAGAACAAGGATTGCTTGTAATGCTATCAATAGGTTTCCTCAATATGTGTCTTATTCATCTCCAGCATCTTCTTCTCAGCTCTTGTTCCACTGACGATCGTCTGCTTCTTGCATCAGTTCCACATTGGTAACTTTTTCATACCATTTCAGTCCTATTCTAAGGAAGCACCCATTTAAACATGTCTTTATGAAAGTAGCAACAATTTATGTTGTTAAAAATTCAATGACCAAATTTTCCAAGATTTTTATTTTTTTTAGCAATTTCAAAACTTCCAGAATTTCTATGACCCACAGAAAACTTAGAATTTGGACAACGCTGCATTCATATTCTTCCTGAAGGAGGATCAATAGTAATAGCCACATATTCCTTAAGAAATGCAAAAGGGAACAGAAGATGAAAGGAAAAAATACCAAAAGAACAGATTATGCATCAATGTTCCATATTTTTAAACAACTGACACTCAACACTTGTACTTACATGTTCTCTCAGCCTCTCTTGTAAGGCTCTTATTTGGTTTTCTCGGTTTTCACGCCGAATTTCCATAGATCGCCGGAGTTTCTCCTTGGTCTTCTTGCTGAACTGTTCATTAACACTTTGAGCCTTAGTAACAGCTTCAATGACCTTCTGCCTCTCCTTTGCAAGTTGTTCCATTTTCTCTTGCTCAATCAACTGGAATCAGATGTATGTTTTTTATATGAACTTCAAGTAAGACAATGTTGGGCAAACAGACCACTATAAATAACCTGTCATGGTACTGTTGCGTCCTTTTTGGGTCCTTAACAGTAGTAAAGTAGACATGAGTCTGACTTCTGTTAAGAGGGTACGCATCAACTAATGTGGTAAGAATATATTCGTAATTAAATTCATCGCGCACGGAAGCGCACATATTTGTGCGTGGGTATTTTGCGTTTTGTTGCTAAACACTTGATGACGCAGTGACCTCAGAGAGAGATGGCTGGAATGGAAGTCAGACATTGGTCTGTTCGTTCGAAACCCAGATTAGGGGTAAACTACTGCTTATGTCTATGTTATACGGCCTTCCAGATGGAAGCTATCGCCGTGAGAATTTCACAGTAAGTTTTGTTCATTGGAGCTTATGAAAAATAAATATTTATATTTGCGGTTTCGTAAAGATGAATCTAGTCAGCACCATTCTATGGGGAATTATTGACCCTCCATTAGGGTGTCCTGAAATGGATCAAAGTTGAAGTAAAGTTTGTGGATCGAGCCGATTATTTGCAAGTATGTGCCGTTTGGAAGAAGTATATCACAAACGTATAAAGTATATTTTAGCCGTCCTGTGGATTACGGCAGATGATTGAGAGGTCAGTCAAATTCAGGACTTAGGATTATAAATATGTATTGTTTACGTTGATGCCTCAAATAGGATATTCGGATATGCCAAATATATTGTTTACGAGGCCGTTTAAAGATGGGACATTCGTGGATGTATCATATACCCTTGGTTATTATGGGTATGTCTGCCCTTGAGAGGTCGACCGTTATAATATTAGATGTCAATCAAGCACATGATATAAATTGCTTGATCATACCTGAACATTGATGCTTTACTTACGATGTCCTGTCGTCTGTTCTTTAATATGACTGTCATGAGACTATCCGATTTGAACATTGATAATATATTAACATTTTCACCATGTTTATTATTATGCAAATCGTCCATATCAGAGGATGTATACTCTGCCCGTATTATCATACGTCAAACGTGATTGTCCAATAAACTGTGTCTAAAATTCATTCAAGAGTTCCAGTGTGCTTCATTTGGCACTGGCATTTGTTGACGTGCCCTGTTGAGATTCCTGTTGCTTGATCGCCACATATCCAAATATCATTCGCGTTATAAGCACCAGTAGCCAAACTAATCATCACTACAAAATATGACTACTACAGGTACACTGCAGTTTCTCAACCTTTTTTCTCAGGGATGAGTGCATAAGATATTTATAAAACATTTACAGGTCCGGAAAAGTTGAGCAACGAGAGTCATTCTATTACTGCTAAATTAATAGTTAAAAATTATAGAGAACTGTATATTTTATATACACACATATGTGGCTCATTCTGTAAAGATGGAAGGAACATAATGTCAACATGCATTTAAAGACACTTATTACTGCTGTATTTTCAAAATGACTTGGAAGATAGTTATATACTGTTGGCAGAGGAGCATATACTAGAATGAAATGATGAAGTGATCATATGTGACTGATGACAACAACAAAAATGTGCCAAGGAGAGTAATCGTACCTATATGTATACAGTAATGCCAATTTTTGTTCATTACACAAGAGGCATAAATACTTATTATGTGATGGCAGATTTATGCTTAAAGAATATTTATATTCACATCATTTTACTTATCATGTTAATGAAATTTTACTGGCATCATTACATACAAAGTCAATAATCCTTATTGCTTCTGCAATCATGAAGAATTTTACTAAACTTTTTTAAATTTCTTTGTCTCAAATAACGACATCTATCTCTTTTACAAAGATGGCAGTCCATCTCAGGCTTCTCTTGTCACCATTTTGATTTGATTTTTGGTATTTGCACAGGAAAACTGGTGTTACTCTTATGTATGGGATACTCAGTTCAACCCTATGTGGGTTAAAATTTGGGTATATAGTGTTCTTTATTCTATATAAAAAGGTAAAGGATCCCGTTACCCATTCAGGCATATTGGGAATATGGTGTTAGGCCCATATTTTCTTGACCTTCGGCACACTAGGGGTGATGTGGTCAGCATCACGCTGCCCGCCTTAACCTTCCCAGAGTTGCTCTGGTACCCAATTCATGAGGCTGGGTCGACCCCGAAGCTGTTTGCGGTCTAAAAAATCCCACTTAAAGTGGGGATCGAACCATGGACCACCGAGCTAGGAAGCCAGTGCACTAACCACTGCGCTACTGTGGCTCCTTTATTCTATATGGCATATTTAAACTGGATGTTTTTTTCTGTGTTGGTTCTTCTAGGCTGCAATTTCTCTATCGTTTTTTTGTGACGTTGCTTAATGTCTGTTGTGTTTATGGTGTACCCCCTTCCATGTTCCTAGGTTAATCTCTCTATATCCTGTTGCTCTCTATATCCAAATGCTCCTAAGGCATGCGTAACACATAGCTTCTGACAACAAAAGTCCAACTCCTGGCGGCACCGTTTAATACTAACAGGAGAAGGGGCGAAGGGCGAGTGTCTGGCGCCTTAAAACCAGATGCTCCAGGTACATTTTTGTATGTACCTGCCTCTCCACATGTAAGCCTACCTTGCCGTGGTTGGAGAGCTTGAGCGCCCCAATGATCCCGGGAGCTATGCCGGCGGGAGTTTTACTCCTGGCAGGGTCACCCAAGCCGGACAGGTCCTGGGTGAGGGGCCAGACTAAATGGGCTGAGGAGTGGGTGGAACCCTATAGGTGTAGATGCAGAACCCACCGGCGAGTGGTACATGCTCTGGTCTGCACCAATCCACCCCCACTTCATGGGTTAAATGCTTTCTTGCCTCATTCTTCACTGTTTGTCGTCTATCACGCCCACGGCGACCGTTGCCTCAATTGGCTGTGTGTGGTGTACCCGGAAACGGGGCCTCCCAGTACTGAGGCACAGTTAAGTCCCCGATGTCACTTATCGGTGCAGAATTGAGAGAGATGGCTGAGCATCACAATCCCCCCTGTGTTGCAGCATGATGAGAACCCAGCATTGCACACTGAGCTTGGGGGGAACACTTGGGCACCAGACTTAATACTGGCTCTTGACTGGAGGGCCGCATGCAGGAGATTTCTACAATGGAGGGTTGGCAGGTGGTGGGTATCTGGAAGTGGCTCTGTGCAGGACGTGAGGATTCCTTGGGAGAGCCCAGAACCAGAGCACAGCATTGTGCAAGCTCTGCATAGTTGGAGAGCCCCCTGGATGACGGGGAATGCACAGTGTGCTACCCCACCTATCCCCAACTGCTAACTTAGAACCAGAAGTGGGGTCCTCTGTATGCGTGCCAGGCCAGGATAAAATGCCTGGGAAAGAGACTGGAGCTCAGAACTCCCTAACTCAAAGTTGCAGGATGGCAGAAAAGCCACGGGAAAGACAGGGCTATTTTGAAGATAACGCAACCATATTTTCACCATACGAGCTCGGACGCCGCCTCGGTAAACAAGGTCCGCGCAGAGCAGTGACACCCCCAGGCTGCTTGCGAATAGTCTACTACTGGGAACATAAACAGATTAGGGATGAGCCCACTCTCCCGTTGAACAGGTGCTAAAGTCGTAGATACTGGGCCAGAAGGCGCACCGGAAACCACAGTATCATGCAACTCGCTTTTTTTTTTTCTATGGAGAGTACACCGTCAAATAAATCTCGTTCTGGTGCTCGCCCTGTGGAGCTCCACCAGGCAGGTGCAGTGCCGGGCTCTGAGCCTCGACAGAGCCCACCCTCAGCTACTGGAGGACCCTCTAGACCGTCTTGTGGAGTCAGCAGACGGCGGAGGAGAACTACTGACCAAAACAAAACAGAAAAAGAGAAACCCAGAGTGCCACTTGTCATAATGCACTGGAATGCAGAGGGAGTGAACAGCAAGCAGGCTGGATACAGCAAAAAGACAGAGCTGGAAAACATCTTGTATGAGAAGCAAGTCAGTGTTTGCTGTATCCAAGAGACTCACTTGAAAGCAGATCAAACCTTCAAAATAAGGGGATATCAATGCTTCAGATCCGACAGAAAAGATAGACGAAAAGGAGGAGTACTTACTCTTGTAAGGAATAACATTCCTGCACACGAAAGGAAAACCTTCATGGATGGAGCAGAATATCAGCTGCTGCAGATAAAGGTAGACAAGATGGAAATAGAACTCCTGAACTATTACTGTCCGAACAACAAACCCCTGAGTCTCAGCTCTATACAGGTACCAGCCACCAACTTTATAGCAGTTGGAGACTTTAATAGCCACTCCCAGAGCTGGGGCTATAACCATCTGGATCACAGAGGTGAAGAGGTTGAAACTTGGCAAGATGATCACTCCCTAATCCTAGTCAATAATGCCACAGATACTCCTACCTTCTACTCCAGAGGATGGCACACAACTTCAACACCAGATCTTGCCTTCTCCACACCAGATATAGCTGGATCTATTAGTAGAGAAGTAGGAGACCAACTAGGGGGAAGCGACCATCGCCCAATCTTTCTTACTGTCCAGAGTGCAACTCTCAGTACAGGCCCAGCCATTACAAGATGGAACTACAAAAAAGCCAACTGGGGTTTATTCAGGCATCAGGTGAATACGCTGCTGTCTACCCTCAAGGTACAGAACAGAGACATTAATGAAGTGGTAAAAGACTTCAACAGATGCATACTACAAGCTGCAAAAGAAACCATTCCCAAAGGATGCCGGCGTAACTACATACCATACTGGTCCAGCACACTCCAAGAATGTCAGGAAGCTATGGACAAGGCTAGAAAGGACGCAGAGTTTCAGCCTTCACTTGAAACTCACAACAAATGGAAAAAGGCTGTAGCAGAGTTTCAGAGAACAAAGCTAGAAGAAAAACGGAAAAGCTGGAGAACTAAAACGGCATCGCTGAACCTTGAGAAAGATGGCAGGAAACTTTGGAGATTAGTCAAGTCTCTAAATGAAGAGCGTTCCTCACCAAGGCAGACTATCACATTGGATGAAGGTGGCAAACTTTTCAGAGGAAAACAAGCTGCAGACTTGTTTGCTAGAAGATACAATTCAGAAAGCAACTTACCCATTAACATAGACCATCAGAGAGAGATAAGAAAAGAAATACTGGCAACCATGGGACAGACAGATACTCCTGCCCCAATGAGGGAACCCATCACACTAGGAGAACTACAGAAGGCTATTTCCAAGCTTAAGTTTCAAAAGTCACCCGGCCCAGACAAAATCAGCAACGAAATGCTAGTAAATCTGAGCTCAGCAGCAAAGACAAAACTGCTTGAGATATTCAACCACAGCTGGTTGAAAGGAACGGTACCCCAAGTATGGAGAGAAGCCATCACAATACCCATACTAAAGAAAGGGAAATGTAAGACCGAGGCTGCAAGTTACCGGCCAATCAGTCTCACAAGCTGTGTTGGGAAGACTATGGAGCGAATAGTCAACCACAGATTGAAATGGTATTTAGAGTCTGAGCAGATCCTGGTGCCGGAACAAGCTGGATTTAGAGAATGCTACAGTATAGAAGACCAAGTTACTTACTTGTCTCAAGCAATAGAAGATGCCTTCCAGGAGAAGAAAAAGGTCCTAACGATCTGGGTCGACTTCAAGCAGGCCTTTGACAGGGTGTGGAAAGATGGCCTCATTGCAAAACTTGGGAGAGGTGGAATCCAAGGCAACATGATGAAATGGATCCAGTCATACTTGCATAACAGGAGAACTAGAGTCACTCTTGACGGTCTGCAGAGCAGAAAAGTGTTGCTCCATCAGGGGGTACCTCAAGGAGGAGTAATTTCCCCAACACTCTTCCTTGTTTACATCAATGACCTGGTGAAAGATCTCCCTGCAGGAGTGAAAGCTGCCTTATATGCAGATGACCTAGTACTCTGGTGCGCTGATGAAAATGTCACCACAGCAAATTATAGAATGCAGCGGGCAGCAGACATGCTAGTGTCATGGGCAGAGAAATGGCTTGTCACAATAAACACAGACAAAACCTCCACAACACTGTTCTCCCTCGCCCCCAAGGACAAATCAGCTAACATACACCTAGGGACAACCGTGATCAAGGAAGAAAGCTACCCCACCTATCTTGGGGTGACATTTGACCAAAGGCTTACATGGAATAAGCATATTGAAAATGCAGAAGGAAAGGCCCGAAGACGACTAGGCATACTCAGAAAATTGGCAGGTACCAACTGGGGAGCAAATGAACGAAATCTAAAGAAGATTTATAGTGGAGTAATAAGACCACACTTAGAGTTTAGCTCAGCAGCATGGTCATCAGCTGCTAACTCACATCTGCAGTCCTTGGACAAGGTGCAAAATCAAGCTCTCAGGCTCATTACAGGAGCCATGAAAACTACACCAATAACAGAGATGCAGAAGGTTGCTGGATTACAGACATTGTCCCATAGAAGAGACACAAAGACCATGATCCAGATGGAAAAGTACAACAGTATGCCAACGCATCCAATGAAGGCAAGACTAGATGATCTGGCATTGGGACGTCTAAAGCGTAGCAGCTTTGTGCATCGGGGAAAAAGACTTATAAGACAGCATCAAGAAGACCTATCCATGAAGACAACACCACTGAAGCCCACCCTATACCCTGTACCATGGGAGCAGGCTAGCAGTGCCCTCCAAATTAATACGTCGGTCAGTGGTCTCACAAGTGGATGTGAGTATAATGATCTGCAAAAACGAACTGCTACATTGAGTATGATCCAAGAAAGCTATCCCGATCAATCATGGATACATGCCTATACAGATGGATCAGCAACTAATGCTGTTAGGAATGGAGGTGCCGGTATCTTTATCTCATATCCTGACAACCACCATGAGACTAGGCACATTCCCACTGGTAAATTCTGTTCCAACTATACAGCTGAGGTTCAAGCTCTAGAGCAAGCTGCAAATATGATTTATAACACCAACTCTGACTGCCACCAGGTAGTCATCCTCACAGATGCACTGTCTGTCCTGCAAGCTCTCAAGGGTGGTAAACTCCCGCATCTGAGAAATGAACTAAACAAGGTAGCTGCCAAAAAGAGAACCATACTTCAGTGGGTACCATCTCATTGTGGTGTACCCGGAAATGAAAAGGCAGATATACTTGCAAAAAAGGGAGGAGAATGTGAACAAGAAGATAATGAAGTCACATACTTTGAGAAAAAGAGAGCTATCCAGACTGTAAGAAGAGAACAGAACCAACCCAAAGACGACTATCACACTCTCGACCGGCAGGGACAGATAACTATTTTTCGACTCAGGACAGGGCATAACAAACTGAATAAACACATGCACAAGTTACGATTGTCTGCTTCACCACTGTGCACATGTGGATCAAACGAACAAACTGCTGAGCATGTTCTACAGGACTGTCCTCTGTATGACCAGTTAAGAAAGATATACTGGCCCAATGACTCAACACTAAACTCAAAGCTATATGGAGTTAAAGAGGAACTTCAAACAACAGTCGAATTCATCATGAGAACTCGTCTGACGGTGTAATCATCCAAGATGCGATCGCAAGAAGAAGAAGAAGAAGTATGTACCTGCAAGGATACTTGGAAAGGAGATGGGCACCGCCAAGCAAACCTCTTGCCCACTGAAATGCTATGATGGAAAGTCAACTCAGTAATAATATGCCGGATCGGCCGAGGCCCGGATTAACAACGACCGCGCTCTCATTGCCCCTTGAGAGTGATAAGTCAGCGAATGGGGTACAAACACCTGTTTTGAAACTTCCTAGAGAAAGTTTTGTTGTTGGAAATTGGAATGTACGCACGCTATATGCGTGTGGAAAAGTCAGAGAACTAACACATGAACTTGTTAGATACTCGTGGGACATCCTGGGCCTAGCAGAAGTCAGATGGACAGGATTAGGTGAATCAATAACGGATGATGGTCACAAAATTTGGTTTAGTGGAGATGAGTCCAAACATCAGCATGGAGTAGGTTTTATTGTACATAAAGATAGATTGAACTCTGTCATCAGCTGCACCCCAATAAATAGCAGGCTTATCACCATACGTATTGCAGCACATCCAAAGAACATCATCATACAGGTATATGCTCCCACTACTGACTATGATGCAATTGATACATTCTATGAAAATCTGGATGAAACAATTAAGAAAATTCCAAAGAAAGATCTTCTCATCGTGCTAGGTGATTGGAATGCTAAAATAGGGCCAGATGCATACGGTCTGTGGGCTGGCACAGTGGGGAAATTTGGGACAGGAGAAACCAACGATCGAGGACTAAGGCTACTAGAATTTGCCAGCAACTATAAACTAACCCTTGCAAATACAATATTTCCTCATAAGTTACCAAGAAGAACAACGTGGCATGCCCCGAAAACTGAGATACATGGCCAAATTGATTTTATTCTTGTATCCAAAAGATTCAAGTCCAGTATTAATAAAGCCAAGACTAGGACTTTTCCTGGCGCCGACATTGGTAGTGATCACAACATGGTACTGATGACGCTCAAGCTTAAACTCAAAAAGAACTATAATCAAAACAGATGTTCTCAGTTAAGATTCAATTTAGACAAACTGAAAGATCCAGAAATCGCGGGAATCTTTGAGGCAACTGTTGGAGGAAAATTCGCAGCTCTCAACTTTTTGGAGGATGATATCAACTCAATCACAGAGAACATGAAAGACGTGCTCATTGAATCAGCAACAGAAATACTTGGTAAAAGAAAGAAAATAAACAAACCATGGGTTACAGATGACATTCTGAAGTTATGTGATACATGGCGAGAAATGAAAAGGTTAAGAAAGAGGTTCCTGAAGCAGCATGGCAATACAGAATGGTGAATAAAAATATTAGAAAGAAAATGAAACAGGCCAAAGAAAAATGGGTAGCTGATCAATGTGAGTCCATTAATACGGGGCTAATAAAAGGTAACAGCAAGGCAGCTTTTGACACATTAAGACGACTATCAAAACCCCAACAGCCCAGGGTAACTGTCATAGAAGATGGCAATGGGGCTCTGCTCAATGAAAAAACAGCTGTAATGAGGTGGACACAATATTGTAAAGAATTATATAACTGTAAACTTGACGCTGACTATAGCATATTAAACATTAAGTGCGAAAACAGGGAACTCGGAAATGCAGCAATATTACGGGAAGAAGTGGAAAAGGCTGTATGTTCGATGAAAGGAGGGAAGTCACCGGGTGTGGATAATATCCCAGCAGAGCTCTTGAAATATGGAGGACCAGATATAGTAAAAATCATGACAACAATTTGCCAGAAGATATGAAGTACAAAAAAATGGCCAAAAGAGTAGATGCAGTCATTAGTAATACCGCTTCCAAAGAAAGGAAATCTAAAAATGTGCAAGAACTACAGAACCATGAGCCTTATTAGTCATCCAAGTAAAGTGATGTTAAGGATACTTTTGAACAGAATAAAACAGAAATCAGAAGAAATCCTGTCCGAGGAACAGGCTGGCTTTAGACCAAAAAGAAGTACCTCAGAACAAATCTTCAATATTAGATTACTGATCGAAAAACATCTCCAGCATCAACACGATTTATACCATAACTTCATCGATTTCACAAAAGCCTTCGATCGAGTCTGGCATGAAGGCTTATGGCAAATAATGAGAAAATTCAATTTTGATACCAACATCATAGATATCATTGAAGCACTATACAAGGACGCAAGCAGTGCTTACCACACCAAGCCATGTAACCGTACACGATGTAAGACATGTCAGTATGTAATCAAAACACGTTCAGTCTCGTTCCCTAACGCCAAGTTCACCATCACCCATGGCTTCACATGTGAGTCACGCAACGTCATTTATGCTATTATATGCAAACGTTGCACCATTACTTACATTGGCCAAACTGTCTACTTTGATGCGATCACGCTTTTTTTTTTTAATTTATTAATTATTATTATATATATATATATATTATTTTTTTTTTAATTTATTTATTATTTTTATTTTTATTTTATTTTATTTATTTATTTATTTTTCCTCACTCTTTTCCAGTCCTTGTTTTCATTATTTCTTATTTTTAAAAAGACTTCCTATTTCTGGTTTAGTGGCAGCCATCTTGCTTCACATGTGACTGGACATAAAGGGAGGTTTTTTTCTCTTATTTTTATAGTTTCATGTTCTCTACTTAATTCTCATTTTCTTTCCCTCTTGTTTGTTTGTCCCTGACGAAGGCCTTGTGGCCGCAACGTAGGTTTTTCTTGTCCTTTCTCCTTGTAAGACGTATTACTATTTGTGTGTGTGTATATTTTTGTTGTTGTTGTTTTTTTTTCCCATTCAACTGTTTTACCACATAGTAAGTATTTGACGCTTTATAATTGACATTGCAAGCAATGACATTGGAGAATTTTTCAAAACAACTGTAGGAGTTCGCCAGGGATGTATCCTGTCCCCAGTGCTCTTTAATATATATCTAGAACATATTATGCAGGAGGCTCTACGATTATAAAACAACCATATCGATTGGAGGCCGACCTCTTTGCAATCTACGTTTTGCTGATGATATCGATCTTATAGCTGGAACAGAATCAGAACTTCAAGACCTTACCTCTAGACTGGAGAAAGTAACAAGAACGTATGGGATGGAAATTAATATAGAAAAAAGCAAGATATTGGTGAATTGCCATAAGAAACATGTTCCGACCAACATTACGTTAAACGGGCAAATGTTAGAAGAAGTTAACACCTTTAAATATCTGGGGTCCACTATGTGTAGTGATGGAAGATCAAGTAAAGAAATCAAGACAAGACTTGAGATGGCCTCAGCTGCCATGACAAGGCTGAATGTGATCTGGAAAAGTAACATCAGTTTTCCTGTGAAGATCAAATTATACAAATCACTTGTATTATCTATTCTCTTGTATGGGTGTGAGGGCTGGACACTCACTGCAAATACGGAGCAAAGGATCCAGGCTTTCGAGTATAAATGTTATAGAAGAATTTTGCGCATTTGCTATAAAGAGCATAAAACAAATGTCTATGTTAGAGAGAAAATAAAAACGTATGCAGGCCACAAAGAACCACGTATGCAGGCCACAAAGAACCACTTTTGTCAGTAGTGAAACGTCAAAAGCTTGCCTGGTTTGGGCACGTAACTCGTCATGACTCCCTTTCGAAAACGATCCTCCAGGGAACAGTCGAAGGTAAATGTAGAAGAGGAAGGCAAAGAAAATCCTGGGATGATAACATCAAAGAATGGGCAGGACACGGTTTTTCCACACTTGTACGCATTGCTGAGGATAGAGAGCAGTGGAGGACCCTGCCTGCTGATGTTTCCACCACGGCAGCCCTATGAAGGGTTGAGATGATGATGATCCTGTTGCATTTTGCGGGGTTTGTTTGACTGTATCTTCCTATCTTTTTTTTTTAAACTGCATTTGACATATCTTAAATGCATCTACTGGACATTTGTAGAGTTTTTAGTACTGGTAGTTTTTCTTTTCATATTGGTGTGTGTGTGTGTGTGGGGTGGGCCTCACATATATATTACCAAAACAAGAATTAACATATAACTATCAGACCCAATGATAAAAGAAGAAAAATGCACTTATATATATATATATATATATATATATATATATATATATATATATATATATATATATATATATATATATATATATATATATATATATATATATATATATAAAGTGCTGTGTTCTTCCTTTATCATTGCCTTTTGGTCCGGTAGTTATATGTTAGTTCTTGTTTCGGTAATATAAAATTTTATTATGTTTTATAGCCCCCTACAGTACAGTTTCCATCGACGGTGATGCTGAACTTTGAGCTCTCTGTATACCACAAGTGGTTTTCTGTGCTTTTCATATGTCTTGCATGTTAGCACATAATGTAATATGGTGTTCTTCTCGAGACATGTTCCACAGTAGTGTTCCGCTACCATGAAATTGCCTGTTCCTTATTTAAGTCTAATCAGTTTTCTACAATAGGCGTGATGGGAAACAATGGCAAAGAAAACCTATCTGCTGTTGCCCTAAGACGCCACTAGGCGTAATGGCCACTGACTGCTTTGACGGTCGGTGGCTAAGGACGGAAGAAGGAAGAAGAAAGTTTTCTACTGCATGATATTGTTGGCTCTCTATATATCTGGCATGTTCATGTTGGATCTTTCAGCAGGTTATAGCATGTCTGCCTTTCTTGATTTGATTCCAATATTCTGTCTATTCCTTTGTTATATTATTTCTAATTACACTTATGATCTCTGTTGTGCCTATCCCTGTGTTGGACTGCTTCTTCCTGCTTTTTGCTTTCTTGTTTCCTTCTGTTCCCACGTGCGCAAGGTATTCATGCTAATAGTATTGTGCAGCCTCTATTATTCAGATTTGTACAATGTTGCAGTATTTCGTCTGCTATATCTGGTCGGCTACATTCATGTGTATTCCTTAGTGCTTGAAGTGCTGATAGTGAGTCATTTAAGCTATTAGTTTTCTGGGGACTTGTCAGTAATTATTTCTAATGCTTTTGCTACCTTTTCTGCTGCGAAGATACACGCATTTTCGATTATACTAAAATTGTTTCTTTAGCTTCTATTCTTGAATATATATTGCTATACAGAGTTCTTCATTTTCTATTTTTGATCAAAGAGTTTACACTTTTAAGCTACCCTTAGTTTCTTGTCACCATACAGTTTCCCTCTCAACAGGGTTGGAGAAGGTCAATTCCATCTGTTTACTTCACTGAACTTTCTTATGCCGAAAACTTGCTTAAAAACAGGCAAAGTTAAATTTTATACTGCTCTGAACTGTATCTATTAGTGTATAATGGCACAAAAAGCATAGGAGAGATTACGGGAAATTGCAAATTATTTTCATTCTGCACATTTCCCACTCGATAACAAAAGCCACAGCATTAAAAAACGAGGTCAATAACTGGAAAATACACTACAGCAGCACCACTGATAAATATTCCTTCATAGATTTTATAAATAAGAAATTATGTGAATAGGTAGACAATATTTTGTGATTTAATAAAATTCATCTGGTGTTGACAACGAAAATAAATTTCTCGCCCCCGTGTGCAGCATGCCATTACTGACAAAGGAATAGATATTATCACTTCCTCTTTATCAGTTGTAAATTAAATGACCATTCAAAATAGTCACAAATAAATCATCTGAAATTGTAATTAATTCAACACATTATAATGAAATTATAAAATAAAAATAAAACCTAATGCTTATTTATTCACTCAAACAGAACAACATATTTTCTATTCCCAAAATGTTATCAGTAGCCAAGCAAGATCCAACAAAAAATTGTTCATGACAAAATATGCCAAGTACATTTAGGTCACTCATCATGATTCTAATGTCTGTGCTTTTCTTTTTATCCATGATACTTTGAATTCTGATGTAAAATTCTTGTCACAGGTTGTCACTTGGTGCAGAACATTGGATGATATTTATCTTTATTTCTTCTTATGACAAGTGCCAGTGGAACAAGAGTTGAGAAGAAGAGGCTGGTGATGGATAGGACACTTACTTACTTACTTAGTCGTTCCTCTTCTATCGTAAGGTGTAGAGGTTTGTAAGAGAGAGTGCCATACTATTCTATCGGCTGTCTAACTCCTGGCTTGGTTCCACTCTAGTCCTTGGTCCTTCAAGATTGTCTAATGTTGTCCTCCCAGCGGACTTTGGGTCATCCTGGAAGTCTGGATCCCTGGCTCTTAGTTTCCCTTGCTTGCCGTGGTAGCCGATCTTCTCCCATTCTGCAGACATGGCCAAACCATCTCAGTTGGGACTGTTCTACTTGGGTCTGCAGGGGTTGGGTTTTTAGGCCTTGACGTATCGTTTGGTTGCAGACCTGTCTCTTCTTGTTACTTCAACCACCTTCCTCAGATACCTCATTCCTGAGGTTTGGATCTGGCTTTTGTGGGTTGTAATCATTGCCCATGACTCGCATCCATACGTCAAGACTCGGACATAGGTGAAGCGGTATACAGCCATCTTCGTTTCTTACCAACTTCTCTTTTGCTGAGAAATCCTTGATTTATGCCTTGAAAGTCTCTCAGCTGCTGCTCTTCGGGTAACCAACTCTTCTTTGATGCTGTCTATGACAGCTCCAAGGTATTTAAAGTGGTCGACCTGCCTCCAGGACCTGTTCTCCCAGCTTAATCTGATTTCTTTCCTCTCGTGATATCACCATGGTTTTTGTTTTCGAGCTGCTTATGATCATCCCTTTCTTCTCCAGCTCTTCCTTCCTGACTTGCAGGTTGGATTGAAGATGTGCCTCTGATTTGATGGATAGGACACACATTGAGGAAACCTGCTGATAGCATTACATGGCAGTCCTTGTTCTGGAATCCACAGGGAAAAAGAGGCAGAGGTAGACCAAAAAACACATGGTGAAGATAACTGGATAGAGGTGAAAATGATGAGGAAAACATGGAAAGAACCTGAGCAGATGGCACAGGACAGGAACATGAAGACTTGGCATGTGGTCGTTGAAGGCCTATGATCCATGGGGAGCTAATGGGCATTGATTCATTGATTCTTCTTTGACAGTTTCGAATGCAGCTGCTTTAGTCTCAGCTCCATAACTTACCGTTATATAAATGCCTATTGCACTTCTTTCGATAGCATTTTTTTTTTTGGGTATTGATCGACTTCTCTGACAGTTTTGAATGCTGCTGCTTTAGTCTCAGCTCCATAGCTAACCATTATATAAATGCCCATTGCACTTCTTTTGATAGCATTTGAGTCAGGCCTTTTCTATAGTACGCTCACTTCCTCATGTCCTTAGGCCAGTACTATTTCTTCTCAGTTAATTTTTTTTCTATTTCCGTCCATCGTTTTGCTGAGTCCCAGGATGTCAATTTAAAATAAAAATGATTTCTACTGTCACCTGTGTAGTTCTTCCTTGTTTAATATTCAAACATTTTAGGTTATCTAGAGGTTCTCCAAGGTGAACTAATGGGAGCCAGCAATCCAGATTTCTTTTAAGCTTTGTTCCATATTTATTATCCTCCTTGATAATGGGTCTTTTCCCATCTTTGATGGCTGAGTTGAGTAACTTGCTTATTTGTGTGTGTGTGTGTGTGTGTATATGTGTGGAAGACTTAAAAGATTAACATACAGGCCAAAAAAAATTTAATTCCCAATATGAAACTCTGTGTCCTTTCTGTATAGTAAAATTTCCAAATTTCTGGCAAACAAGATCAGAGTTTTTCCCTCAACAGACAATTTCATTCTTTGTTCTTAATATTAAATTTGTTAGATAAGAGAAGCTCATTCATTAAGGCAATGTTCAATGCTAACTGTGTGTGTGTGTGGGGGGGGAATCATTTGATAATTCAAGGGGTATTTGGAATTTATTCCCATATTTAAAAAAAAAAAAAAAACTTTATATACTTATAGCACAACTTCTAACATTGCTTTGTGGAACCTTTAACTAGGAAACATTGGTGTAGAGCAGTGTTTCTCAATGGGGGCGGTACCGCCCCCTGGGGGGCGTTTTCAAGATGTCTGGGGGCGTTCTGATGGGTCGCGACGATTGGGGGTTGCTGCTTCCATTCAGGGGGGGCGTTGTGTACATTTTTACAAGAATCAATATGAAACAATTACAAAAGATATTCCCCTTCGCATAGCTTGTAACACGATAGTTTTTATTTGCCTTGCGTCCCATATAGTGTTTCAAGGATTCCAAACGCAAAATGTTAGTGCCTGGGATGTTACCATTGTCAGGAGACAGTAGGCGGAGATTTATGTCCCTTCAACACTTGAAACATTCATTAGCCTCTCGACACACCCAAGCTAACCTTCTCTCTCCACTCTCGACACATATTTTCTTCTGGAAACACATTTTTTGTTGGGAAAAAAATTCCTTTTTCCAATGTCATCGCATGTGCGACAGACGGAGCACCAGCTATGGTTGGTCATCATCGTGGGTTTCAGGCCTGCTTAAAAAATGTGGCTCCAGGTGTTTTAACAATTCATTGTGTTATTCATCGACAACATTTAGTCGCCAAGCATCTTAGTGACAGACTCCACAAATCATTGAACTGTGTTATCAGTGTTATTAACAAAATTAAGGCGCATTCGTTGAACGATAGATTATTTCGTAAACTTTGTTGTGATAATGGTGAAGAGTTTGAACGTCTTCTCCTACACACGGAAGTACGATGGCTGTCCAAAGGTAACTGTTTAAAAAGATTATGGGCATTATTTGATTCTGTTGTAGAGTTTTTGGATTCAATCAAAGAAGAATTTAGCATCGAAAGAGAAGTATTGCGAAATGATGTGGCCTATATTTCAGATATATTTGAAAAGTTAAATGAGGTTCTTCTTAAGCTACAAGGAAATGAGATCAGTCTGATTAAAGTGAAAGGAATTATCATGGGGTTCATCAACAAATTGACATTATATAAAAATAATCTTAGTCGCCGAGAACTTTCTCATTTTCCATGTTTACTACAGTTAGGTGGGGACAGGCTTAAAGATTCCGATTTATAGGTTTATTGCAGTCATTTGGACGCTATTAAAAATGATATGAGCATAAGATGTAAGGACTTGCAAGAACTAATAATACCGGACTGGGTGATTAATCCGTTTGAAGCAGACGTGGAACTAGTTAATCAACATTTACAAGACGAATTAATTGAGCTACAAAATGACTTTGAGGCAAAAGCACGATTCAGTCACACACATTACGAAAAATTTTTGATCCAGCAGAGGCTTGCGCATCCCGTTCTTTGGTGTAAAACTAAATTGCTAATTACAGCATTCCCAACGTCGTATTTGATGGAGAAGGGGTTCAGTGCAGTAGTGTTGCTACTACAAAAGCAACGAAACCAACTGCAGATTTGTAACAGGAGATTTGAGACTTCTTTTAACAAACTTGGAATCAAATATTACAAAACTGGCTGAGTCACACCAAGCACAAGGATCTCATTAAGCTTCATTAGTAAGTGAATTTTTATATAATTATATCATTATTATCAACTAATAATTTTTCCAATTTTTTCATGTTTAAAGTGGTTACATAAGGAGATGCTTAAATGTTCAGATTTGAAGATATATATGCAGTCATTTAGGTGCTATTAAAATGATATGATTATGATAGTTATAGAGTTGTAAGAACTAATTTTATATCATTCGCTCCGCCAATTTGTAATTCAAGGATAATGAACCTGTTGTGTATATAACTCCGTACTTAAACACATATTTAATATAACTATGCTTTTATACAGTTGGGCGACCGCAGCTGAGGTTCAAAGATGTGTGCAAGAGAGATATGAGGGCACTGGACATAAATCCAGCAACGTGGGAGGATGAAGCTGCTGATCACACCAAGTGGCGATGCTATTTACGGCGCTACCTCAGATTGGGCGAATAGAAGCTCATACAACAAGCCGAAGAGAGGAGACAACATCAGGAAAATAAGCAGCTGAGAGCTATCACCTCTGGGGCGCATTCCCATAGTCAGTTATGACTGAAGGGGCTATTATTATTAAGCTTTTATAAATGTGCTTTCTCTTTTTCTTTATATTATAAGAAAAGATAACTCATTAACTGTATTGCTTTTTTAAAAGTATGGTGGAATATATGTATATGCGTTTGTGTATACACGATAAAGAGCAACGGGGTGTTAAAAGGGTGGGGGGCTTTTTAAAATATTAGTTGTCAAAAGGGGGCGTTGCTACTATCAGGGTTGAGAAACACTGGTGTAGAGGATTCATAAGTTGTCGAAAAAACTGACCAGACATAAGTATACAAGCCTTACACTTCTACGTTCTTCAGCTCTCTTCAGTTTATTTTCAATCTGTTCCTGTGACAGTTCTCTCTTTTTGACCTCACCACGGGGAGAAAACTGTATTGGTGGTCTCATAGTCTCCACAGTAGCAGGTTTCAGAATTACATCAAAACTGATGCCTCCTTGTTTTGCTTTCTTGTTCTCTGAAATCAATTATAAAGTATTTAATATACTAAAAATAAAAAAGTTACACTGCAACTGTTTCCCCTAGTTAACGATTTATAGATTGTATTCAAAGAATATATTAACACATCACATTCCGAAGTAAGAAGTGGCAGTTACTGATATAATGCATTAAACTAAAATGTAACAGGTTCTAGTACAAAATCTCAGTAGTACATTCTGATATTATTGTATTTGTAAACCTATTAACTTCAACGAGTTGTTTTTGTTTAAATTTGTGATGCATTCTGGAAAAAATAAAACTTTTAACAAGTTAGTGCACAGGTCTCTCTGACAGACTTTTTCTTTTATACAATTAACCGTAATATCTCAAAATGCTAACGTTATTGGTTTTTATGAGAATGTGTTACATATTTACTCACAGCTAACTGAGAATTTTTCAAGTTTCACTGCTTGACCAGATGTACATATTCTCATAAATAGTTGGAAACATCAAATAGAGTAAATAAATGCTACTTATTGGCTGGTAATGCACAAAGAGCATTACAATTTATTATTGTTAGCTTGACTGTATTTTGTTACTGGACAAGGTAGTTTGGAAATGACACCAAATGATTTAAAAAATATATGTAAATGACATTTAATAGTCATTTCCTATTGTGTTACATATGGATGCTGGGGACACCACATCTGCTGGTCCCCTTTGCAAGAAGCATGCACTAAAGCATGCATATGCCCTTGCAGCAGCAGTTTCTGTACCTATCTGTTTTATGCGATGAGGTTTTTCTAGCATCATCCACAATAAAATACCTGAGGGAGCAGTAGTCATATTCTCTCTGTCTTTTTATGGTACTATTCTATGCACATTATACAGGAGTAGAAGTTTAGAAATTTAAATTTCCATTTTACTTATTATGATTGGGAATTTTAATTAACTTAAGAGTGATGGAAAATCAGGTAGTTTGTCCATTACATAATTTCAAGATAATAGGAAATGTGATGTTATTAGTACAAAGGGCACAAAACAACGAGATGGTATAACATACAAGACAAGGTCAAAATGCCTTTATGTAAAACAAAATTAATAAAACTGAGAATATGAACAAAGCTATCATGCCAATGTTGTGCAGCAAGCTGATTCACAAGCATAGAAAACTAATCAAAACTTCACGGAATGAAGTTCCACGACAATGCATGAACAGTGTGTGGAAAAAAACTGTGCCCTCAAATCTGTCATAACTTTGAAGGCTTTACATTGATGACAATAGTATCACAGCTATTAAGGATGGTGTCACAATGGCCTCAACAGCTGGTTTAGATGGAGCTGACGAAAAATTGTACATTTGCCTGAATCTCAGAAAGCAGAACTGAGCAATGAGTTGTTGGCACTGGAGAAGATCACCATGGAAGAAGATGACGCAGCAACTTGCACCAGCCAGCAACAATTACCAGACCAACAACTTACAATGAAACGATTAAACTTCTTGAATCCTGTCTTGTAATCTTTGAACAAAATGATCCTAACAGGGACAGGAGACTTATGGTCAGGAGGAAAATGATGAAATGTGATGCTCCCTACCAAGAAATCCTCTGTGAGCAGAGAAAGTCACAAACTCAATTCTAGACACCTTCAGGAAACAATTCATTGCTGCATCACCTGCTTCTCTTTCAGATGACTCATCACCCTACCCCTCGCTGAATTAGAAGTTAATGAAAATGAAGAAGGTAATGGTCCTGCCCCTGTATATGTTGAATAATTTGTCAATGTTGTTTACTGTACATCCGCATAATATGAATTGTATCTATTAATTTAAACTGTTTACTATTACATGTATTTACTTTTACTATTATGTACGGCAGTGGTAGAACCCATCCCCTTACTTTAAATATTTTTGAATGAGAAAATCCTGTTCCATTTATGCTGTTTCATAGCTCCCAGGGCTCACTAATAGACAAAAAAATAATAAGACAGTAAGAGGCAACTATAGTCCGTTCGGAAATTCGTGCCCACAGAAAGTGTCAATTTTCTCCAAAACTGTTTGTTGTATGGACACGAATTGTTGCATGCAGTCTTAGATTTTCCATGCAGTTATTAATATATTTTTGAACGGATCTTCTAACTTTCCTGTAAAACTACTAAAAATTAACCCAGACAACAGTAAGAGTTTTTTATATAACGTAAAGAAGAAAATTCGAACATGACATGAGTTTTGTAAGGGCAAAAAATATATTAATAACTGCATGGAAAATCTAAGACTGCATGCAAAAATTCATGTCCATACAACAAACAGTTTTGGAGAAAATTGACGCTTTCTGTGGGCACGAATTTCCGAACGGACTATAATATGAGGCTGTGCACATGCCTGGCAACCTATCATGTAAAACAAACTGCTACAGAACCTCCACTGATAGAGCACACACATGCTTAGGTGTATGTTTCATGCAAAGGTGACCAGCTGCAATGGTGGCTCTATGCTCCATGAGGTGCATAGAGGCAACTGGTGATGATGAAAACCCCTATTTGACACCTGGGAGCCAATTAAAAGAAACAAACAAAAAAGAAGACGTTTTTTATTTATTTTTTACACATGTAAACTATAAACTCAATTTGTGGACAAAAACCAAAAGAAAGAGTGCTTAAAATCAATGTAAAACATAAATGCACAGTTTACAACACCAAAATTGAACAACAGCACACAGCAGTTATTTAATAAGATAGCTCTAGGTCAAGCCTCTATTCTAGAAACTGAGTCATCAACAAACAGCTTGGTGGAAGGGGTAATTAGGCTTGGTGAAAGGGGTTTCCTCTGGTTAGATATAGTTCACAAGCTTCAGGTCTTTAGGAAAATACCTCCAGCGTTAGCTCTTTATTATTATTATTTGTTTTAACATCACAAGTGTTGCTATAATTAACACCTTTTCTGACTGCACCTTCAAAAGAGAGCTTCTGTCTGTGTGAAGGTCTTAACCATTCATGATATTAAACGCTTCTTCCAGCACAATGAATGTACTTCTTGTTTTGAGCCATTTAAAAAATATAAGCTGGATACCAAATAATAAAATCACCAGAAAACACACAGAATTTATTTCACCATAAAGGAAGCTTTCAAACTGGGCTCACATTGCTCAAAAGTTCAAATACGACTTGTCAATGTTTGATGCTAGCTTAAACAAAAGGTAGAAAAATATCAGACTGTTAAAGTTATAACAGAAAGTGGTAGTAATTTTCTCAAAAAGACTATATTGTCAGTTTAAGCTGGATGTTTTACAAATCTCTGTTGGCAACTTATGTAGGAAAAGTGAGCAACTAATGCAATTAATGATGCAACATTCCAATGAAAAACCATATCTTTTAAGTTAAGAAAAAAAAATAAGTTATGATGCACACACACACACATTTTTTTATATCAATTCTTGAAAGGAAATAAAAATAAATTATAATTGCAAAGAAAAAAAAATTAAAATACTACAAATAGGCCTAACCAATGACATAGACAACACAGGGGAACACATCCATGTCTAATAAATTACTAGAAATATAAACTACAAAATAACACCAAATTAAACTGACAAATATACAGATAACAGTTTTTATTTTCAACACACACAATCATAGGGTAATCAGTTACCTTTACCCTTCCATACAACAACAGCATCATATGCTTGTTGATTGGGGTGTATGCGATGCTGGACAGTTTTCTTTTTCTGTGCTTCTCGCATACAAAGAAAACTGAACCAATTGCATACTTTTAAATCCAAAATGAGCAGCAGCAAGAGAGGGTTAAATTATTAAGTTATAACAGTGGTTCAAAATAGATGTAACATTACATTCTTTTATATTAAAATGCATAATGTAAATAAAAACGTCTCCTACAATCAATAATAATTTATGCAATTACATGTTACTTACTCAAAGTAAATGTATTATGGTAATTTATTTTTTAACTACATGAAAATGTAAGCCAAAAGAATCAACTTCATGCATGTACATTTGCAATTATAAAGTTTAATCATTTCTAGTCACATTTTAAAAAATATACAGAGAATTCATTACAAAGAAAACATGCAGCAGAATCTGAGCTCAACACTATGTCTGAGGTTATTACGCTCCAATGTTTTTAAAGACGCCCCCTGCAACTACTTTTTTTTATTTACTACTTAAATTTGGCATTTGAAATCACAAAAGAAAGAACTACTACATTAAAATATCATTTTAAAAATAAAACTGGATGCTTGATTGATGACATTTAACATGCCCATTTGTTACCACTGAGCCTGCATTAATTAGATTGAAATGTCAGCATGCTAGTTCTAGCATCAACTACTATCAATGACTATTGCAGTATCAAATAAAACTCACCAGCCGCCATCCTAAACTTATTTTTGTGCTTGACAGATGCTACCACAGCCAAATTTGACTCAAACCATGAAGGTCATGTAGTCTGATAAAGGGAAATAAACAGAGAATATATAAAAGGGATTAAACATGAATCATTTTAATGTAAACAATGCTAAACTTTACCACAAAGTGAAACTTGAAAAAGCAGCTGCCAAAATAAATTCCAAATTTTTACATGAATGAATTTATGCAAAATGCTGAAACCATGCAAACCCACCACGCAGATGTAAAGAATGATGTCACCTGATCAATAAGAGCTCTGGGTGAGCTCCAGACATAAATGAGTGTCGGCACAATTATTGATTGAAAGAAGACAGGAATAACCCTCAGCTACATTGTTTCCAGTAAACCTACCAACACGTGGACCATGCACAAGAAGCAAGAATAACATCTAATGTGGTATCTGCAGCAAAATGTAAAACATGCAATATACACATGCTCAAATGGCTTTTTGCCTGCAGTCAAAATTTCAAAAACATTAATTTATATTTAACCTGTAAAACATGTGTGAGGTAAATAATTAAAATGGTTCACAGCGAATCAAGATCAACCATTTTTTTTCAGCCCATCGCCTCGGCGCCAGACAGTCTAGAGGATTGCTAGAGGAAAATTTCAATACAAGATCAATACTTTGTGCACAGTCCGTCCCAAGCCAAACCACAGGAACTGGGTTATCATGAATTCCTCCAGGTGGGTAAGGCTACACTATTGATTACAGAGACACACAGCCCTAATTCTCTAGGCAAAGAGCATGGATATGAAATAAGTATTGTGGTAAAACAAATGTCAACTATGTTAAGCAAAGCATACAATTTACTGCGTGATGTTTAATGCTGTTGTACAGATAAATACATGTCTGATGTTTTTCAGTTACTTATGCACTCCTGGAAAGAATAAACATTTGCAGAAAATGTATTTATGCTGTTTTAAGAAAAATGCTCTAATTTAAAAAAAAAAAAAATTCTGCACACTGAAGCAATGTATTGATGCCTGTGAGTCACATGTTCCATTTTTATGAATCATATCTGGCCTTAAAATCAGGCAGTGCTGAGTCATATTGGGGTGGGTGGGTGTGTGTAAGATAAAAAAAACAGCACTTGCAATTTCACCTGTGAAATGTTGCAACAGATTTTATCTGCTCTTAGAACCTGTTAATAAATCTCACTGATTTCTGGAATGTCATGCAAGTCACTAAATAAGTTGTGAAAGAAATACAGCACAGAATCTAACACAAAATGATTTTGAACCATTGTCTCAAGAAGCCAGTACTCTAGCCACTCTGCTACTTGGAATTTTTTTTAAGGATCCTTAAAATCTTAAAGTCTCAGAAGTGAACAAAATAATACATCAAATTAAGCAAAGTCCAACATGAGCAATAGACCTGATGTAGATCAATGCTGTGTTTAATTTCTTATTGTATTCATCACTGCACACTGGCTCTCATGTCTTTTAAGTTATTTTGGTATCTACTACTATCCAAACAGCTTACATCAGTGCAATTAAATAATTCATTCTTCCTGTTTTCTACAGCTCATATTGTAAAGAACTGAGGTAAGGCAAAAAAAAAAAGTTTACTATCACTTATAGATTGCTACCATAGGATTCTTCTGAAAAAGAGAAGACACTGCATGTCGGTGTAGCAGAGTTTTTTTTTTTTTTTTTTAAATGTTATTCAGTGGAAATAAAAAAGTCTATGAATATGCTTTTTACCCATGATTAATTAAATTATAGAAAACTAATTTTCATCAACTTAATTCAAAACCTAGGATCATCAATCCTTTCAGTCATATGTCTCTGTGATGAGTTGTCTCAGAATTTCTGCCTATTTTCTCACTGCTAAGACCGCCCCGTCTTATCTTTGATTTTTGTCTCCTCCCCTCTCCTATTTCCTAGTGTCTGCGATTAAAATTCTTAACTCAGGCAGTGTCACTCTTAAATTAGACAGCCCATAGTCCCTCCTCACATATTTTTGCTTTGACTACACAGAGGTGCCTAATTCCCAAACGTTTATCTTCAAATGTCTATTTCAGTCAGGGAAAAGCGAACTCAGGTGAGTCTAAATGCTTTTTCATGTATCCGGTCTTCTCATCTCCAGGAACCCTTTGTGGCTGGGACACCAAGGAGTGGGTCTTTTGCTACTTCCCTAGTCACCCGGATTCATCATCATAACCCTCCACTCCCAAAGGAGCATAGGCCTTCAACAAACACATGCCAAGTCCTCCTGTCACGTGCCATCATCTCAAGTTCTTTCCACGTTTTCCTCATCATTTTCACCTGTTTCCATCTCTCTTCTCCATGTGCTTCTTGGTCTACCTCTGCCTCTTTTGCCCTGGGGGTTCCAGAACAAGCACTGCCTTGTAATGCTATCAACAGGTTTCCTCAGTGTGTGTCCTATCTATCGCCATCGTCTTCTTCTCATCTCTTGTTCCACTGGCACTTGTCTAGTTCTTGTCCTCAGTTCCACATTGGTAACCTTGTCATACCATTTTAATCCCTCTATTCTACGCAAGCACCCATTATGAAAGTCTGTAGCTTTTTGGTTGTTGTCTTTGTTGTTCTCCATGTCTCAGAGCCATACAATAGGACTGACTTCACATTTGAGTTGAAGATTCTTATTTTCGTGTTGGATCCGATTTCTCTTGATCTCCATATATTTCCCAATGCAATGAAAGCTCCTCTTGCTTTTTGTATTCTTAGTTTGATATCACTGTCTGTCCCTCCAACTTTGTCTATATTGCTGCCAAGATATGTGTACGATTCTACATCTTGTATTGTTTCTTCAAGTTCAACCCTGTTATCATTACCTGCATTTATTCTCATTATTTTTGTCTTTTCCCTGTGTATTTTCAGACCCAATTGCTGTGACCTCTCATCGAGTGTTTTCAATTTGTCCTGCATCTGATTACGGTTGTGGGACAGAAGAGCCAAGTCATCAGCAAAATCCAGATCATCCAACTGCTTAGTCAGAGTCACCCGGATTGCAGGGGAAATATTCCTGGTTCCGTCTTTCTCACTGCTTGTTCGTCCAGGTGGGGGACAATCTAAGGCAGAACCTGGATATATAATCTTGGCTCAAGCATTATTTGCTTGTGTTTCCAGAGTACCGAGGATCTTTTATCTGCAGAGTGGAATTAGTGTTACTAAGCCTGATACCAGTTGCATATTAGAAAGGAATGTCTTGTAATTTCGGTAAGCTCATTTATTTAAAATAACTGCGCTAACTTTAAACTTCCATAAATAACCACGTTATTTTTAAAAAATTAATTTTCCTAATGACGGTGTATTTTAATACTAATAAATTCCTACCAGTCAAATCATTAGGTGTTAATATTTACGAAGGATGTATATACCTCTATAAATACGTCGATTATAATAATTTCCTACCAGCTCGTTAAATCCTAATTTGTGTTGTCAACTTATGATGGGCAAATTACTTTTTGTACAACAGTAAAACCCAATGTTGGGTAAATTACTGCACAAAGTAATTCATTCTTTGGAGTGAATACCTGGGATCTTGTCGGCCCAGTATGTAAAAACCAACTGTTTTTTTTTTCTAGGCCTTTCTCTCAAACAGGTAGGACCAATCCACGAGTTAATAATTATTTTTCTTGTTTCACCCAGAGCGATCTAGATGACCACACTTATTAAGCGTCAGCAAAAGGGGCTAGAGCCTAAACATGTATATATTTATATTTTTGCCCTTTCATCTGGACAGACCTGTATACTTTGTCTCCCTCAACCTCTCCTTCCAAGATTTTTTTTTTCCGTACACCACCTATTACTTGAGGCGAAATCTCCGGTTAATATGTTTAACCAGAGACTGATTTTACGTGAGTATCCCTTTTTTTTCCCCTGTACAATGACAGGTGTCCTCTCACCATTCAGGCAGATACTCGCGGATTTCGGAGGTAACCATTAGAGCTGGGTTGGCTCATGAGCAGTTCAGGTTAGAGCTGGGTTGGCTCATGAGCAGTTCAGGTTATTCCAGTCCCTGGTTGATGACACTCCTTCAAATGTCTTTGCCAGGACTCGAACCTGGATCACCCGATCGCCAGCATGTGGTAACCATTACATCAGCATGGCTTCCGAGATAGCTTAAGCAGATCTCAAAGCTTGCAGAGTGTTTACTTACAACACTGGTTCAGCGAACAATTTTGATCGATAAAGGGCGGAATAAACTGACTGCGCGAGTCATGCACGATGTATGCTCACATCTGTGCTTTGAAGATAGGGGGTGAACAGAGTTTTTGTTGTTTTGTTTTTGGTGTGTTCTTTTGTATTGCATTTCGTAAATGCTTTGAAAGGACTAGGTTGATAGGGGGTCTGCTTTGTATTTTTCAGAGAGATCTCAGAGTCCCTGGAGACAGACAGCCGTCATTTAACTTTTCATATTCTACATTTAATCCACATCTTATTGCGTCATTGTATCTATATAGCAAACAGTAGTCAGCTGGACAAGGAAGTTAAACGTCAAACTCGAGCCAACAAAAGGAATTTCCTAGACGATCTTGCAAGACAGGCAGAAGAGGCAGCACTGAGAAATGAACAAAGCACAGTATACAAAATAACAAATCCTCAGTGGAAAACGAGGTGCAAACAATATTACATTAGTAAGAGATAAGCACGGAAATCTCATCACAACAGCAGAGGGACGGGAAACAAGATGGACAGAGCATTTCAGAGAAACTCTGAACAAGGAACCACCAGAGACAATTAAATGTTCCTGAGGCTGAAAACGAGCTAGATGTTAATAGATACATTACACGAAAAGATATCATCACAGCAATCAAAGGGTTAAAGAATGGAAAAGCTCCTGGCCATGATAACTTAAATGCAGAGCTATTTAAGACAGACCCTGAGCTAGCAGCAGAACTATTAGAACCACTATTTGCACAAGTCTGGAAAACAGGGACAACACCAACAGAGTGGAACAAAGGAATAATTGTCAAATTGCCCAAGAAGGGAGATCTTGCAGACTGCAATAATTGGAGAGGAATCACTCTTCTCTCAGTTCCCAGCAAAATACTAGGCAGGATAACTATACAGAGAATTTCAAAAAGCAGTAGACCACAAACTGAGGAAAGAACAAGCAGGATTTAGAAAGAACAGAAGATGTTTGGATCATATATTTACCCTCAGGAACATTATAGAGCAGTGCTCAGAATGGCAAAGACTGCTGTACATTAATTTCGTTGATTTTGAAAAGGCTTTTGACAGTATATATAGGGACAGTTTATGGAAAATACTGAGGGCTTATGGAATTCCAAGCTGCATAGTGTCAATCATAAAAAGCCTCTATGCCAACTTTACGTGTAGCGTTGAGCAGAGCAACCTAACCTATGAGGTGAAAACTGGCGTACGACAGGGATGCCACTTATTAACCACTCTATTTTTAACAGTCACAGACTGGGTGATGAGCCAGACAACAGAGGGCAGTCCAAGAGGAATAAAATGGACTACATTTTCTACATTAGAAGATCTGGAATATGCAGATGACATTGCACTACTAGCACATTCACATCAACACATCCAGAAAAAAATGGATAGACTTAATAGGTATAGCCAGCAGGTGGGCTTGAACATCAATCTAAAGAAGTCAGAGGTCATGACGCTCAATGTGAGCAACCCTGAGCCCATATCAGTAAGGAATCAGCAACTGGAACAGACAGACACCTTCACATACCTAGGATGCATAGTAACACCAGACGGCGGAGCAAGCAAAGACATCAACAACAGAATGAACAAAGCAAGAACAGCCTTTTTTAGTCTAAACAACATCTGGAAGTCCTCTCAGTACAGCACAAGGACAAAATTAAGATTATATCAGAGCTGTGTGCTTTCTGTGCTTCTCTATGGTGCAGAATGCTGGAGAGTAACAGAGAAGCAAATGTCGAAATTGTCATCTTTTCACACAACATGCCTAAGAAAAATTCACCGAATGTTTTGGTTGAATACCATCACCAACCAAGATCTGCTTACTCGGAGCAAGCAAGAGGACATGCACACCATCATAGCTGGCAGACGCTGGAGCTGAGTTGGTGTCACAGAGAGTTTATTGATCATATATTGCCTATATCCTCTTCTTTTTCTTTCACCCGTGTCCTCTATTCTATTATCACTCTTCACCTTTTTCCTGTATTTTTCGCATCCATTCGTTTGCGAAAAATATTTTCTTCCCCATTCTCAACTTTACCGTTTTCTTTCTCATACTGGTAAACGCATTTATGACATAACGTGTCAGAGAGAGAGCGTTAAAATGCATTCTATTGCATTAGGTGTCAATGGACGAAACTGTGAATATATTCGTCTGGCCAGACATAGGATCAGACATATGTCTACAGCATTCCCTGCACCAGACGAAATACACTGTGAATATTCGCTTTCGCCAGACCTATAGGCGACAAAGTTGTCTGCATTTTCACCTGCCACAACGAGTTGCATCGGCTGAGCGCTTAGGTGAGGTGCGATAGCCGACATCTCCTCGGCGCAGTTTGAGACATTTGTCTGGAAATTCCAGCTGACAAGGCACTCACTGTTGGCCTGGTCAGCGTGAGGTGTGAAAACGCACGAGTGTCAGTTCATGGTAGTCTTCTAGTTGATGTAAAGTGTTTTAGACGGAAAGGGGAGATTATTTCGTTTGGCGAAATAAAGTGGGACCCTTTGTCTGGAAATAGATATACCAGAATGTTAAACTTTATTTTCATTCAGTCCTCAAAATTCGCAGTAGACAGGTTGTTCGTGAATAGAATAAGCTGTATAGCGAAGCCCTAGTTTGTTCGGAAATTTACCGAGCTCTAGACTTCAAATAAATATATCAGCGTATAATTCTAAAGTGTGCGATTACCTGTAGTTCTGTGTGTTGAGGTATACTTACTACTTAGTCGTTCCCCTTCTACCGTGAGGTGTAGAGGTTTGGAAGAGAGAGCGCCAGACCATTCTATCAGCTGTCTTCTTCCTGGCCTGGTTCCATTCTAGTCCTCGGTCCTTCAAAGATTGTCTAATATTGTCCTCCCAGCGGACTCTGGGTCGTCCTGGAGGTCTGGATCCCTGGCTCTTTTGTTTCCCATGCTTGTCGTGGTAGCCGATCTTCTCCCATTCTGCAGACATGGCCAAACCATCTCAGTTGGGACTGTTCTATTTGGGTCTGCAGCGGGTGGGATTTTAGGCCTTGACGTATCGTCTAGTTGCGGACCATGTCTCTTCTTGTTACTTCAACCACTTTCCTCAGATACCTCATTTCTGAGGTTTGGATCTGGCTTTTGTGGGTTGTAGTCATTGCCCACGACTCGCATCCATATGTCAAGACTGGGACATAGGTGGAGCGGTATACAGCCATCTTCGTTTTCTTACCAACCTCTTTCTTGCTGAGGAATCCACGATTTATGGCCTGAAAAAGTCTCCCAGCCGCTGCTTTTCGAGTGGCCAACTCTTCTTTGATGCCTCCCTTTCGGTCTATAATAGCTCCGAGATATTTAAAGTGGTCGACCTGCTCCAGGACCTGTGCTCCCTACTTAACGTGATTTTGTCTCTATTCGCGTGATATCACCATGGATTTTGTTTTAGAGCTGCTTATGACCATCCCTCTCTTCTCCAGCTCTTCCTTCCAGACTTGCAGGTTGGATTGGAGATGTGCCTCTGATTTAGCAACCCGGGCAACATCATCAGCAAATGCCAGCTCCGAAATATAGACCTGTCTCATCTTCCAGTACCCCACTGAATACTTTCTTGTTCTCTCCTTACATGCCTTGATGACATCGTCCATAAGGAGTATGAAGAGGTAAGGTGATAGGATATCACCTTGTCTTACACCAGTGGTGGTCCTGAACTCTTCTGACTTATGGTTTGCTGTCCTCACATAATTTCTGCAAGACTTGTAGAAGCTCTGTATAGCATGGATCAGAGGTGCTGGAATATTCTTCCTTGCCAAACAGTCCCAAAAGTTTGCTCCAGGGGACCCTGTCAAACGCCTTTTCCAGGTCTATGAAACAAAGATGGATCTCACTCTTATACTCAAGAGCCTTTTCACTCAGCTGTCTGAGTGTGAAGATTAGGTCTTGAGTACTTCGGTTTGCTCGGAATCCGCACTGGACCTCATCCAATTGTGGCTCAGCTAGGCGTCGGAGTCTCTGCTCTAGGATTCTAGAGTAGATTTTACCAGGGACACTGAGAATAGATATGCCTCTATGGTTTCCACATTGTCGATTGTCACCCTTTTTGAAAATTGGTGTTATGATGGCAATCTCCCAATCCTTTGGTATGGTCTTGTTGCACCATGCTGCCTGTAGGACCTTTAAGAGTAATAGGTCGCCTGATGCTCCCATGTACTTAACCATTTCTGGTGTTATACCATCATGCCCTGCTGCTTTGCCCATCTTGATTTTCTCTAGTGCTGCCCTCAGTTCTTCCATCTTTATGTCATCTTCACCATCATTGGTTTTCTCTTCTGTGCTAGTGGTTATCATTTCTGATGCTTCACCATGCTCACCATCCAGGAGTTCTGAGAAATATTCTTTCCATCTTTCCATTACTTCCTTCGGGGCAGTAAGCAATTTGCCTTGCTTGTCCTTTATAAATTTGAGAGGGCATTGTTTTTCCTTCCTCATGTTCTTTAGGGTCTTATAGAACAATTTCTGGTTTTCTTGTGCATCTTTTTCTAGCTTTTCTCCAAATTCTTCCCAGGACTTCTGTTTTGCTGCTAGCACTTTGTTCTTTGCTTCTGTTCTGAGTGTCACATATTCTCTATATTTTTCCATTTGTCCTGTTGTGTTTTTAGCTCCTAAGTATTGTTTCCATGCCATTTTCTTCTCTCTTATTTTCTCTTTGACTTCCTCTGTCCACCAAGGTGTCCTCTTTCTCTGGTTCCCAAGTCGGACTTCACCGCATGCTTCTGCAGCAGCTGTCTTTATGATATCCTTGAATTTATTCCAGAGGGTTTCCAAGTCATCAGGTCGTTCTTCTGTGTTGCTCACTGCTGTAGCAATAAGCCCCTGATATCTGGTCTTAATTTCTGGCTCTCTCAGCTTGTAGGTCCTAATGCTCATTTCTCCTGCTCGTTTACTTGGTTTCTTGCGTGATGTTGGGCAGTTCCTAGGCTGAGCAACTCTTTCAGTTGTTCGTTTGATTGTTAGCAGGTAGTGATCACTTCCAATCTCTGGCCCCCTCCAGACTCTTGCATCTCGGACATATCTGAATGAGCTTCTCCGAACAATGGCATAGTCGATCACTGACTTCTCATTCTTGGTTGGTTCACATCTAGTGTATGCATGTATGCGCTTATGGGGGAACTTTGTGTTTGTAATGATCAGATTCTGCTCACTGCAGAATCTAAGGAGTCGCTTTCCATTGTCATTGAGAGTATCTTCTCCATATCTTCCGATAACTCCACCCCATCTATCATGGTCATTTCCAACTCTGGCATTAAAATCTCCGAGCATGATAACTTCATCTAGGCAGTCATCCACTGTCCTTTGAAGCAGCTCGAAGAATTCCTCCTTGACCTCTGCTCTCTCATCCTCATTTGGCCCATACACTATGACCAGGTTGACTATGGTTTCTCCTTCTTTTAGTTTTACAACCATAATGCGCTCCGAGACAAAGTTCCATCCCTTGATACTATCTTTTGATTTTGGGCCACAATGCAACCCACGCCCCCTTTAGCTCTTTCAGATATGGGTTCACCACTGTAGAGCAACATGTTGCCATCGAGATCCATGACTCCTTGTCCTTTTTTCTTCGTTTCCGTTATAGCCAGGATTTCTAGTTTTGCTTTCCTCATCTCTTCCACCAGCTCCTCTTCCTTCCCATTTATACTTCTTGTGTTCCAAGTTCCATAAGTCGTAGTCCGTTCCAGTTCGTCGCCTTTAGAATCAGTCCGGTTTTCTCTCTTGTATTGCTCGTAATCATAGTTTAAGACAAACAGGTGATTGGCCTGTTGTGCCTTTGCATGGTGGAGGGGCTGCCTCCTTACGGCCTCCATGCAGGCCGCCCTCCTCCTTTTTCATCCGGGCTTGGGACCGGCATTGGCGGAGTTGTTGAGGTATATATTATAATAATTATCTAATATTTTGTGAAGTGTTTAAAGTGATAATCGCTTATTTCATATTTCACTAGTTAGATTTGGTGCAGAGTGCTTAATTTATATAGTCTGTATTATTTTCTAGTGATGTGTTTCAGTGGAAAGCAGAATAAATTATAATTTCTAGCTTAAACAACAATGTAGCTATAACGAATTTAATTTAACTGCTAAATAATCAGATGGGAACAATTTTTCTAAACTAACTTATAATGCTAGATGCCTCATGAGTGTTGACGGAATACGCATGTATTCCTAATTCATGAGGATTGATGATTTTTTTTATATAACTTATTTCACGGGAAAAGTTTTAAATGATAAGTCAAGCTGTACGCTTGCATTTTAAAAACGTAAGTTATATTGAGTACATAATATGTAACACATTTCATATGTGGTTTTTCTTTATTCAGTGAATACTGGGGAAACCCAAACTTTGCGGGCGTTTAGTACAGAGACATACCTGTGAGAAACATAAACATTTTATATCTTTAACCACGTGGGTTTTTTTTTCAAGTACCACCTGTCTGACAGTGCGTGTGACTTCAGAGATAGACAGAATACCAATCCCACTAACAGGTTTTTTTTTTTAAGAATAAATGTTTAGACTGGGCTTTTGAGGCAGATCATATTCTCCTCGAACTCTGTACTGAGGCTACTTTGTGGCGAGAACAATTACAGAAATCTAAAACATTAACTTTTCCGACATTGTTGACAAAGTATGTGGTGAACCAAGATTAACTGTTGAGAGAAGTGGTCCACCGGTCATCTTCCTAATTAAGGGAAACCTCGTGTTCTGACACTGTGTGCTCGTTTAAGCCTAATTCTTACCTCGTGAGTCAAGTGACACTAACTTTAGTCTGAAATAACTATCGCATGAAGCAGACGCTCCCCGGATCCATTTTGATGAAACCAACAAACAAATCTGCAGAGCTGGGATCCGCTTCATTTAACGACAGTAACAGATAAAAAGTGTCTGAGTGTCCTAAAGTTTGCGCCAGATGGCGAACCACAGCACGATTGTAAGTATATCAGGGCCCTGATGAAAGAACCGAGTGAAAGTAGACTGAAGGATGTTCTTTGTTTGAGTCACCCACGTTGTAACTTCCTTTATACAAGTTATTGCTAACAATATTTACCCCTAGAATAAAGCAGAGTATCAAGTCTGTCCATACCTTAAAAGGGGAAAACCATAGACTCAATCATATGTATCTGTAACTCTTTGGGGTTATCACTTTCTTCTAACGGGACTGTGAGCTATATATCCAGGGGAGGACCATACAAACGGATCTATCACTATTGTAGCATTCCTTGATTCTTATGACTATTTGTATATGCTTTTGGTGTATTTTATATGTTGTGATGTAAGTTTACTATGATAATTAAACTATACCTACATTTATTTCAGTGTGGTGGTCAGTTCGTTCCCATAATATCTGTATAATCATTGTTATAGTTGTTCCCACGTCTGTGTGTCTAACTGTCGTCACTTGTATGTGCGGGCACGTGAGTGGATAGATATATATTAATATACATATTTTTTTATAGACTGTCTGACTCCTTTGGATCTGTTGTAGAAGATAGGCGGAAAGAGAGAGATTCTCGATTTCCGGGACAGCCTCTATAAATTTCTACCATCTCACTCGTGGAACTCTATTTCTATTATCACATCTCACTGTGGCTATCACTCATTCTAACCTATTCAGAAGGGACCAACCCAAGTCTTAATTTCCCTATAAAAAATCTACGACAGTTGGCCATGTCCTCAGAAGAGACCCCGATGCCATCACAAGAACAGCTATGCTATGGATCCCTGAAGGAAAACGAAAGAGAGGCCGACCAAAAACAACTTGGCGGAGGACTTACGAGGCTGAGATGCAAAGAATGAACCAGAGTTGGGGCACTGTACGAAGGATGGCCACCGACCGAGCAAAGTGGAATCAATTTGTTGCCACCCTACAAGACGCCACCAGGCGTGATGGCCACTGACTGCTTTGACGGTCGCCGGCTAAGGATCAAAGAAGAAGAGAAAATAAGAAAGACAGGTTTCCTCAAGGGAAACCATACGAGCAAAAAGATGATAATCAAATTAACCACAACAACACACACTAAAAAAAGTCAAGGCTTAAACAGTATAGTTCTTATTGCAAAAATACAATACGGCACTGTTTTTAATACAGTACATCTGGCAACCACAAATACAGTGCAAGTAGTATGGTCTGATATACAGCCTAATTTTATTTCTGATATTTCATTTTACATCTGATATTTCCCATTCTGCGTCTTGGTTTACACTGTAACTTCATCAAGTACCAAGCTGACTGTCATAAACGATCCTCTTTCTCACGAACTTCATGTCCCTTCGGCTATTTATTAATTATGTTGCTGACTATTCCTTGCCATGTTGTTAAACTGCCCAATACAATCTTTTTTTTATCTATTTTTCTGTCGATTTTGCTTTTTGCCATAACAAGCTTTCCTCTTCTTGGAACATGCCCAGTAAAAAATAAACAACCTTTCTCTGGTATGTGCTGAAAGAATTCTTTAATGTTAGCCTCTCTCAAGTCGTTAACAGTAGACTTTCTAGCTGTCCATGGAGTCTTAATATTCTATAATGCAACATCTTTAAGGCTACTTTCATACATGTCAACCTGTACGAATTTTTCGTACAATGTACGGATTTTTGATACTTTTAGCAGTGTGCGGCCGTACAGACTCGTCGTACGGATTTTCTCCCCCTCCCCCCCCCCCCCCCCCCAAAAAAAAAAAAAAAAGATTTTTTTTTTTTAAATTCTAAAAATATTTTCCAACTCAAGTTTTTTAAATTTTAAATCAGAAAATATTTTCTAGCCCAGGTTTTTTTTTAAACCAATTTTTTTTATATTTTTAATTCCGGGAATCTCGGCGTCCGTTTTTAAACTGAGGTTTCTCCCAGCAACCAATCAAATCCTTTTATACCCAACAATTCGGCAAAAACTTTGAATTCGGCCTCAAACGCTTTTGGTTTTCAGCGTGACATGACGTATTTTTAAAGTTACCTGTTATCAACGACCACGCTTGCTTGCCACCACACTTCGACGCCATTTTGTTTAAAAAAAGCTAAGTACTTATAACTTAGTTAAATATTGCTGATGTTTTGCTTTGTTGCAATTTAATCGCTGTCTTATCTTTCCAGTTAGGCCTATATCTTGCCCTTCAATATATTTCCGATAAATTGTCATAATATTCTGTGTGGGCCCTACATAACTAGAAAAAAAAAGTTTGTTTGCGTTTAGTAGGCCTACTTTATCTCAGCGCTCGAGATTCGCTGCTTTATTTTTTAATAAAGTGGCAATCTGTTATCATTGGTCTAGGCTACCAATTCTTAAATAATAATTTTGTAAATTTTTGGTGGTACGTTTTTTCTTCCTAGATTTGATATTCTGTTTATAATTTTGTTTATTTTTTGTTGTTGTTGCTGTTAGCCGTTTGCTTTGTTCGTTGTATTTTTTAATCATTCTCTTCATCTACAAAGATTATTAGTTGAAATATTTCATCCACTGAATGATGGCTGAGCCTAATTCAAAGAAACAAAAGCTGACTATGAAAGATCATTTTCAATGATGAAAAAAATCCAGACTGCAGGAGGTCCATGAATGCGGACACACTCACTTCTATTTTACAGTGTAAGATTAACATTGATACATGCTGTGCATACTTTAAGCCCACAAATGCAATTCTGCAAAGTGCTAAAAGTGCATGTGCTGATTATAATACAAAACACTGTACATGGAAAGAATAGTGTACCTCATGATCACTAAGTTTTTTATATGTAAAGAACAGCATAAGACTATTAACATGTTTTATATCACAATAATTCAAATGCTAATAGATTTGTATATGTTATTTCTCATTTTAACACTGCATTGCGTATAATTTATTAACATATTTTTTGCGTAAGGATTTTTGGGTGTTTGTAAGGATTTTTTTGGTCCGGCGTACAGATTTTTGTCTCAGGAGGTTGACAGGTTACTACTATTGATGTTCTTGTAATAAATAACCAAAGAAACTACCACTGCAACTGCATTTAACTGCTTATGTAGGCTTCCTGCAGGACCAGCTGCAATGGTGGCTCCATGCTCCGTAACTAGTGCAAAGGAAAATATTGATGTGTATACGATAGATGACTTGATTTAATCGCACAATGTATCCATCATCATCTATCGTTTTTGTTTCCCATGGAAAATAAGGTTACAATTGTTGCCCTTCAGATTGTTATTTTGAGCCTTCTATTCCAGTGCAACCCATGAGGTTCCATTTCCTTGGGCTTCCTCTTCTACTATTCTTCTCCCTTCTCCAGATTCTCTTTAGCCATTCATCTTTTCTCTTCCCCAGTGGATTATGTGTGAAGGACTGCTTGGTTAAAATGGCTGGTTAGTTTTTTTCCCCCTCAGAGTAAGCTATTTTCAACTCCATATTCACTCTAATTTCCTACTGTATTGGTTTTTTTAATGTTTTTCTTGCATTCACTGATGCTGCTCATAAACTTTAATAGCAAAGTGTTTAAACTAACTTATTTTGTCTCTATATATATTCCTTCAATGGTGCTGTTTCAATGATGACCCTAATCTATCTTCCATCTGTCGTAAACATACTGTCAAGGTATTTGTACTCTTCTACTTGTTTTAATTTGTTATTGAGAACTATGGTTTTTCTCTCTTGGCATTTTACTTATTAATATAGAATGAACCTTACTGGATGATCTAAATGCAAAATTGGAGGGAAGATGTATGAAAATTCAGACACATTTGTAAACCTCTAAAACATAAAAATTCATTACAGGACCCAAAATATTTCCATGTAAATGAATGCATACAACATGGATATCCCATACCAGTAGTTTGCAAACGGCTGCATTCACTCTTCTTGTGAACCACAATGGATTGTGGAAATGTTCTATAAATGAGTTTTTAAACACATTTTAAAATAGCTTTTTCTGCATTCTGATATGAAAAAATTCAATTATTAACCATGGCATTTTTAAGTCAAAGAATAAAAGCATTCTCAAAGCCAAGTCTTCTTCATCAGTCTAAATTAATGCAAATTTTAGCACTTGCCCAAATGACAGATACATTTAAGACAATGCTCCTGTGTTCTAAGGGCATCTCTGTATTTTAAAGATCAGTATGAATCAGTTTTAATGAAAACAGTATGCCCAGCCTATGAATTCTGAAATAAATAGTCAGGTGAATACTGAACAAATAATTAATATACATTTCTTCTTTGATCCTTAGCTGTACTGTCAAAGCATATATATATATATATATATATATATATATATATATATATATATATATATATATATATATATTTAAATCCTTCATAATTCAAAATCAATGGTTCAATCTCAATTTACAAAAGTGGTCTGCAAATAGCCTCCACAGGTTGTTTATAACTGTAGCTTAAAACTGTGCATCTTTTATGAGTCTTAACAATGTTATCATGATCAGATAAATTAAAATTTCTTTATATTTGCACTTAAATTTATACTTCTAAATCACTGTATTTAAAGTTCAGTGTAACTTCAGTTAAAAGTTTGACAAGGTTGTGTGGTATCATCACTACTGTTCAAAAATAATATGGACAAAATAACATCAGAAGCAAACCTAGAAGCAGTACAGAAAATGAAGAATATGACGCACTGAATGAGGTTTTTTTTTTTTGCAGATGAGCAATGTCTAGTGTATGAAGTTGACGACTAATTGCGAAACATTACAAATGCACTTAATACAATTTGGAGAAGTTATAACATGAAGGTCAGCGCATTTCAAAGACAAAAACTATTACAAATCAGCAGATCACCAGACCCACTTAACATACATGCCAACAACATTTGACAGATAGGTCCGAGTTCAAATACCAAGGTTGCAATTTTACTTGGACAGAGAAACTGAAACAAGATTTCAATAGCCGTCACTATTACTCAAACATCTGAAGATCAGCATAGAAACTAAACAAAGGCTGATAAATTCTTTGCTATCAGTGTTCCTGACCAGAGTACAAGAAGGGAAAATAACATCCTGTGAGAAAAGCCATAATGTTACCAGGAGAGAGAATGAGAAATGATGTATGAAAGTTTTGGAACTACATCTTGCATTAAGCATATTGACACACAGAAAAGTAAATGGTTTGGCTATCTCATGAGAATGGAGCTTGATCAATTACCATTACCTTCCTACAACAAAAGAAGATACGATTTCAGGGCAAGGGGAAGACCAAGAGAGAGATGCATTTTCTTGTTGTTTAACTAGGACTGCTGAGCTTCTCGTTCTTTTGCAGCCAATACAAGTTTGATGAGTCCTTGGTATTATCTACACTGTAGATCTAGGTGTTTCCCACTGCTTTTCTGCCAATCCGAAACACGTTGAGCTGAAGTCATGAGCTCCGGTTTCTCCAGCTTGGCTGGCACTTGAAAGATCATCACTCATCACATCTGTTCCCAAGCTATGAGTAATAAGCACGTGGCATAGTGTGCATTCCTCACCTTTCAAGGGGGCTCTCCAACTATGCAGAGCTAAAATACTGTGCTCTGGTTCTGGGCTCTCCCAAGGAATTGTTACATCCTGTACAGAGCCACTTCTCAGTTCCCCCGCCTATCACTGGGTCCATAGTGAGATCCTCCTGCATGTAGTCAACCAGGTCAAAGACAAAGGATCATGTCTGGGGCTCAAGTGACTTCTCCAAGCTTAGTGTACAATGCTGGGTTCTCAACAAGTTTCACCACATGGGAATCCCTGGAAGTGTATGGATGATTTCAAGAGTCAATGAGGGTGTAATTAGCCTCACAGGCAGAGGTTCACTACCACATATGTATATTGTAGCATTGTGCTTAGCAGGTGGTCATATAAGGATGACTCCAGATATGTCTCTAGGCATCGGGCAGTTGGATAGACAACATTACAGAAATCCTATGACATGATCTCACAGCAGTCTATGCGATACACTTGGTTCAAGAACACAAACTTCAGCACCCCACCATGCTTCATTCCAAGAGTGGACTGAAAAAGTAAAAAACTTTTCATTTGTCCAGTTTCAGTGACCAATTAGTTTAAATCTGTGAACAGCCACAATTATCAAGCAATAAGACTACAGCTGCATGTTATTTTTTCGTATTCTTTTATCTACTGCTTACATTGTGAAGTGCCACTGATGAGGTTGGATACCAGTTTCTGACACTGTGCATGTAATGTGGCCTAGTGTGCTGTCACTCCATTTTTTTTTTTAAGATGTCAACCTTTTGCTCCGTTTTCTAGTGGACTATGTTCTAATGTTCTATACCTGATCATTTCCAAGTTATTTGCCAATGATGCTGGTTGATCAGTTATCTCCACTAGTTTTTTTTAAACCAACCTATTCGGTTGGAAACTAGATTAGTAACACCACATTGCCCATGTGGCTATCGTCTGTTGGATATTATTTTTCAAAAAGCTCAAAACGGGGTTTAGGTTAGGGTTGAGGTTAGTGTTAGAAGCTATTTTTTAATTTGAAAAATCTCAAAACAAGGGTTAAGGTTCGCATCACTTGAAGCGACACAGCGAACGTATGGATAGCCACTTGGCCAACATGGCAGCCTGAGTCTACTTTTAAGAAATTCTACAACTTATTCTTAGTTCATATTTTACTTGAAACCAGAGGGACAATGCATCTGACTTTTGCTTAATATCTATAAATTCAGTTGCCCACATTGACAGGGCCTGAACATGAATTCAGAGATTCAGTAATAAGAGGTAAAGGTTGGCAATCATGACCCAAAAGACGATGGTCAATGAAGTAGCCTCCGAATCAATAGACATCAGAGCGAAATCAGAAATGCGTCCCACTCATGTTCATTTCATCCCATAATTTTTCTCACTAGGGCTGTTCCAATGATGCCCAAGATCTCTTTATTTCTCACTACGTCTTTTGATGTTTTACTTGCTTATCTCTGTCATCATATATGTGATTAATTTATATTAAAATCCAAACTTTACTAAATTAAAATAATCTTTCCTTTTTTTTTTAAAATAAAATTTTGCCTGGTTTTAGCGACGCGCGTCCCGTTCAACCTAGCCGGTTATATTAGGGCGCATGTCAAAATATAAAAGACCTTCAGGTCTGGAGAATAAGTTGTTAGTTATTTATAATAATAATCTTTCCAGTCCCAAGCACTTCGTTTTGTAGACCGTGGCGATTTCATTTAGGCCTACGCTGTAGGCTTATAAACCCACACGCACCTTCCAACGTTTGCACGCAAGATTTTTTTTCCTATCATATTAAGCGTAATAAACTTGAATAAAATTTAATAAAGCATAGTACAGTAAATACAATACCAGAGGCAAAATCGTCAAGCAAACGTAACATTCAATCTTTAACAGGACCTACATCAGAGCAGACCTTGGCCATCTGCATTCAGAAATATGGTGGCCGTTAGCAGACAGTAATTATATATGCCAGACGTCTGCGGCAAAAGCGGGTCAAACGTGACCTTGACAAAGAATATCTTAGCGTCAACCTATGGGTGTAATGCAATTAATTATCGGAGAACTCTGTTAACTAAGGTCATGTGCCCTTTCAACTGTCGTAGTAACAAAGTAATCTTAGTAGAGATGTAAGACGTAGCCTAAGTAAAATAGACACAATGGAGCAAGCATTCAAATGGCAGCAGAACTGCCGGTGAAGCACATGTATCTCTAGCATTCAATTTCCTCACCTTGCATCTTACGTAAAGTGACAAAGACTGAAAAGAGGCCTACTGAAACAACAGCATAAAACTAAAAACTAACAAATGCAACGGCATCTGGAAAAATAAAATAACATAGCTACAGTTTATGTCGGCAGAGTCGCCTAAATTACACTTCTTATGTCTTCAGTGCCATTTTTTTTCATCCTGTTATTGATAGCCTACATCACATTTTACCTTGGACTGCTACATCATAAACTAATACATATTATCATTGAGACGCACAGTCCAGATCTTACTGCAAAGAAAAAATTATTGGATTTTGAGCATTTATTCCCAATTTAAATATTTCGACTTACAAACAACCAAATGACTCACGTAAAGATACACTCACTGTTGGAATACGAGTATCGATTGAACTTCTTGCGCGCGCAGAAGATATGGCAAGATCTTATTGATTGGCTTGGAACAATTTACGAACTACTTCCTGTAACCGAAAAATATCCTGCCGCATAGCAGTGAAGTCTATGGAACTGTGGTATTAAACATTTTCATATCCAGAAAAATGTATAATTACTTTTTTTAAGGTTAATTCTGACTAAAACCTGAAGAGTGTCATAATTTGTTGACACTTTATATCGCACTACCAACCCTATTATTCTTCTTCTTCTTCTTCCTCGTTCGCCTTCAGACTTCCACATTTATGACTCTAATAAAGGCAGCAGTCAACTCAAGGTTCCCGACATCTCCAAACAGTTTTTCGTTGACAGAAGTAGGTTGTTGCCATATGCTACCCCGTTCATTACTGTAGGTTGGGCAGTACTGCAGCAGGTGTTCGACTGTCATCGGGCTGGTACCGCAGGTGCAGAGATCTGTTGCACCAATTTTGTATTTGTGGTACAGATGGTATCTCAATCTGTTGTGCCCAGTGCGCAGTCGAAAAATGATGACCTGTTCTTTTCTGGATAGTTGATGATATGCGTCATTTTTCAAATGTCCCGGGTGCTCTCTTTCCCATTTGGACTTGAATGTAGCCTTTATAGTGGTCTTTGCCGTTGCGTAAGTTGTCTCTATATCATTTTGCTGTAAGGCACCTCCTTCTTTAGCAAGTCTATCTGCCTCTTCATTTCCTGGTATGTTGCAATGGGCTGGTATCCACTGGATAGTGCACTTCTTGAAGCATTCGGCCAGTCTTTCAAGGGAGATTATCAGATCTTTCAATCCTTTAGTTTGGTGGCTCTTCAGCGCTGATATTATTGAGAGGGCATCTGAAAAGATTACTATCTGTTTTTCTGCCTGTGCTTTGCATTCAATAAGAGTTTCAGCTGCCTGTTTCAGGGCTTCTGCTTCAGCACAGAAGTTGTTGCAGTATTTTCCAGTGGCAATTGCCATAGAGTGAATTCTATTCTTTAATTTTATGAGGATGCCGGCACCCCCATTTTCAACTGCATTTGTTGCCGAACCATCAGTATATGCATGTGTCCAAAGCTTCGCTGGAAATCTTTGGTCAATATACTTGGTTGCTATACACTTTCTTTGTGTTTCTGTCTGTGTTCCCTTACCTTCAATGCCTGGAATATCAGATTTTAACTCAGGAAAGCATCTTATTTTCCACAGTGGGATAGTTGAGCTTGTTGGGATTTTCTTTGCAACTGAGCTAGCTAGTATGGTATTATTGTTAATTTTTTCTTTTGCTTGGGCGACAAAGTTAGTTCGCTTGAGCCTGCCTCTTCCTAACCTATTCATTCTTTGGTACATGGGGTGTCCTTCGAGCCTCTTAAATTTTTCAGCTTGTTTTAAGACTCTGCTGTCACGTCTATCCTCCATTGACTGTAGCCCTGTGATGTTTTCCATATGGTTGATTTGTGTAGACTTTAGGGCCCCTGTTATAATACGTGCTGCTTGGTTTTGGAGTCTGTTTACTCTGTCAAAATTTGACTTTGCTGCCGTCGACCAAGCTGTGATGCCATATTCCATAGCAGGTCTGACTCTGCCTGTGTACAGCTTTTTGAGGATATTCTCATCAGCACCCCATGTGGTACCTGCTAACTTTTTCATGATGGCCATGCGAAGTTTTGCCCTTAGCTGTATTTTGTTAATCTGTGATTTCCATGTCATTCGGCGGTCTAGTGTGATTCCTAAGTATGTTGGTGTTTCATCTCCTCGTACTGCCTGTCCATTTAATTGCAGCTTTGCTTGCTGTGGTTTATTTGACAAGGTAAAAATAGTGTGTGTAGTTTTTTGTTCATTTATTTTGAGCAACCACTTTTTGGACCAACTTTCAAGGGCTAGCAGTGAATCCTGCATGCGCACTCTTGCTGTGGAGATGTATTGTTCTGAAGTCCACATGGCCAGGTCATCAGCGTAGAGGGAGTTGTAGACATTCTTGTGGATGTTTTCTGTTATATCATTTATATATATGAGGAAGAGTGTTGGGGAAAGGACCCCACCCTGTGGAACTCCATGTTCCATTGTAGTCTTTTTGCTTAACTGCCCGTGCACCTGCACTCTAGCTGTTCTGTTTGTTAGATAGTTGCTGATCCAGTTATACATTCTTCCACAGACTCCATATTTAAGCATTTTAACTCTTAGCCCATCTTTCCAAACTTTATCAAATGCTTTCTCCATATCTACCCAGACTGCTAAAGTGTGCTTTCTTTCTTGGAAAGCATCTTCGATTTCCTGTGCAATGTAGGTGACTTGGTCCTCTGTAGACCTATGTTGCCTGAAGGAATGCAAAAATAAAGAAATAGCCCTACAACAAAATGAAAAAATACTCACAAAGAAAGAGGTAGCTAATGTTTTTGCTCAAAAATTCTCACTTGAGAGCCAGATAAATATTCCACTGGACAGAAAACAGGAAATTTCCAAAGAGCAAAAAATTTACCAAAATATACCAACTGTTCCAGAAGAGCATATGACAACAAACCTCACCATGAGAGAGCTAGAGGCAGCCATCGTATCCCTTAAGCAAAGAAAGTCACCTGGAAAAGACAGGGTAACAAATGACATGCTTAAAGAGCTAGGGCCTAAAGCCAAGAAAGTACTCCTCAAGATTATGAACTATAGCTGGAAGCGTGGAATAGTACCACAAGCCTGGAAAGAAGCAATACTAGTTCCAATCCCCAAAAAGGACAAAGACCGAATGGACCCCAACAGCTACAGACCCATCAGCCTTCTAAGCTGCACGGGAAAGCTTATGGAGAGAATGATCAATACCAGATTAAGCTGGCACCTCGAAGAAAAACAAATTTTACTGCACCAACCCTATTATAATATGCACTGTTTTGTTGAACTATGACATTGAAGTCTCGTGACGGATTTGCGTTAAAGAAGACAGAAATATCAATCCATTAAAGAATATAGTTACTTAGTCACATGGTAGTATTCATCATCATTGTGAAATTTGTCTCACATGTTCATAACTTTAGTGCCGAGCATGACACATAGAGTAGAATAGCCTACTCTCATACAAATATTAATTATCATTGATATCTGTTTCATCTTTTCAGAAACACGTGTGCTACGAATGACACTTGGAAGTCAACAGTAAACAACTATCTACAAGTTTATTCTTCTTCTGGACCTGATGGCATTCCAGCAGAGGCCATCAAAGCAGATATCGACACGGCTACAGAGATGTTATATAAATTACTTGGTAAAGTCTGGGAAAAGGAAGAGATACCAGCAGAATGGAAGGAAGGATATCTGGTTAAGTTGCCTAAGAAGGGAAATTTACAAGAGTGCACAAATTATAGAGGAATAATGTTACTATCAGTGCCAGGAAAAGCATTAAAGAGGATTATCCTTGAGAGATTAAAAGAGTCCATAGACAAGAAACTGAGAGATGAACAAGCAGGTTTTCAACAAAACAGATCATGTACAGACCAGATAGCCACTTTGAGAATAATAGTTGAATAAAGTCTGGAATGGAATTCACCACTATACATCGGATTTGTGGACTACGAAAAGGCATTTGACAGTGTAGACAGACAATCACTTTGGAAATTGATGAGGCATTATGGAGTTCCCCTGAAGATCATTAATTTAATAAAGAAAACATATGAAGACATGGCATGCAAAGTTCTTCACGAAGGACAGCTTACAGAACCTTTTGGGATAAGAACAGGAGTGCGACAGGGATGCCTCTTGTCTCCATTTCTTTTCTTACTAGCAATAGACTGGGTTATGAGATCATCGACAACACACAACAGAAATGGAATTTAGTGGACTCTGACTAAGCAGTTGGATGATCTGGATTTTGCTGATGACATGGCTGTCGTGGAATATTCTAATCCACATATATAAATTATCAAGTAAATATAAAGCCTAATAAATACATATAATAAATAAAGGAAGAAGAATGGTAAAGAACAGTGCTGTCACAATGACAGTACTCGAAATCCCCTTTGTTTTATGCTTCGTCTGCAAATTGTAACGTTTCCACGTTAAATATAGGCCTTCTGCAACATACACGCGTTTCCCAAACACACAATAAAATGTGCTGCCTTTCTAAGAAAAACCTTGAAATATGCAAGTTGACCTAAATTTTAAATTCCATTCATGTCTTTTTCTACACTGCGTTACCAAAACGAACGATAAAGAGAGAGGGAGGGCTGAAAATCAGGAACGCAGGCAACACGCGTCGCGCGATACACAAATGCTGCCATCACGCGTGTAAGACTACATGCACTAATTTTTTTTCAGACGGACAGTGATAAAATACACTACCCTTCCCAGACAGCACATCTTCGAAACAGGAGGTAGAAAATACATATTTTGAACGCAGCCACGTAGCTCTTTTAAATTTGGGTTCCTTAGGGCTTGCTGACAAAGAATATGTAAAACGTTACGCAAATAGTCCAGGAATTAATAAATTATAACCAAAATAAAATAGTGGGGATGCCTGACAACACAAAATCATTTCTGCTCATAAAATTTTTTATAACGTGTTTGAAAAAAACCTTACGTTACATAAATAGCCTACCATGTAAACTCCAAATTGATTGGAGCGCAACAAATGAAAAACTAACCACGATTGGTCGGGCTATAAATACTATCTTGGTTGTTAGGGAGACGTAGAAAGGTAACATTTTTTCAAACACTTGTCGAAACGTGGCCTCATTGGCTAGACTCGCTGATATACTCACTTAGGAGCGTTAGTTCGAGACCACTTGTTTAAATAAGCTTGATAAAGCCACAGTGCGTTGAAGCCAGCTCATATTTTTGCTAGATAAAAGCCTGGAACATAAGCAGATGGGAATTTGTGCCAGTAATTGTGCCAGAATTCATTGCTAATCAACGTATCTGTGTTTATTTCCATGAAATTGTGGTAAGCTTGAACCATTCAGTATCTTTTAATGAAAATTGAATGTAAATTGTTAATTTATGCCTGTATATATATGTGTAGTTCAGTGGCAAACAGGAGATAAAGCCTATATGCTCCAGCCTGAACAGAAAGTGTCGGAGGAAAGTAAAACTGCATGGAATGACCAAACAGTACACTGACACCTAGATGATTGACTAGAAAGAAATAATGCTGGAATTGCAGAGGCGTAGTAACCATTAAGGAGGTAAATACTGGTATAAAGTATTTCAGATGAAGCTGACAGTTGGCCTAACGCTCTGAACTCAATGTTTGTGATGTATTGTGCTCTGTGTAGAACTAGAGTATCAATTAGTTATGAAGTAGAAGGTACATCCTTCTTGTTTTCAGGGACCGTGGTCTTGATGGTACTGAGCAGCACCTGGTCAGAGCTTTGCTGAATCCAGAGTCGGACAGCATACTCCTTGGTCCATTTAGCTATCAGTGAGGTGTCTCCAGAGCCCAGAGGAGAATTCGAGCAGAGGAGTCTTTCCCTGCCGCCATCACTCAAGATAAGCTGATTTGGCCAGCTGAGCTCAACATTATGTCCCCTCATCTTGAAATGACTTTATAAAAATAACATTCAGAGGGGAATTTAATTGTCTTAATATCAGGAACTGAGAACATCTCCAATACTAGTTTCCTTAAGACAAACTATTGAAGTCATGATGACAAATACCAACAGAGCTTGAACAAAACAAAACCAGTATTACCTCATTTTACTACTACACAACTGACACACATAGGATATTTTTAATAATATATGTCACTACAATATTCATATTAATCCATTCTGTACATAACTTGTAATTAAAATTGATTGTGATTCCTGGTTCCTTTGTATTTGAATCAGGACACATATACCTTTATGATACCCATGAATACATATTGTTATTTGAAAAGTTATCAGTGACTCCTTAAGATATTCTCATAGAGTGTTATATGTATGTGAGTGTCACAGTGTTGTCAAGAGTAGTGGATTAAATTAAATTGTTTATCTGTCTGTTGTTGTGACTTACCCTTCATCATACACATACCCTAGACACATAACGTAGTCATCACACTATTCCAGAATAATTCTGACTGAGATATATAGATATGTGGTAGCAAGTAAGGTTATCTATAATACACTACTCTTAATAGATATAGATACCTTCACAGCTGATCTCAGTCAGTACACTAAGTCCCCTATACATATTTATAACATCCCATTTCACCACAATGGCTCTTCTGTCCCATAACCGTAATCAGATGCAGGACAAATTGAAAACACTCGATGAGAGGTCACGGCAATTGGGTCTGAAAATACATAGGGAAAAGACAAAAATAATGAGAATAAATGCAGGTAATGATAACAGAGTTGAACTTGAAGAAACACCAATACAAGATGTAGACAAAGTTGATGGGACAGACAGTGATATCAAAATAAGAATACAAAAGGCAAGAGGAGCTTTCATTGCATTGGGAAATATATGGAGATCAAGAGAAATCGGATCCAACACGAAAATAAGAATCTTCAACTCAAATGTGAAGTCAGTCCTATTGCATGACTCTGAGACATGGAGAACAACAAAGACAACAACCAAAAAGCTACAGACTTTCATAAATGGATGCTTGCGTAGAATAGAAGGATTAAAATGGTATGACAAGGTTACCAACGTGGAACTGAGGACAAGAACTAGACAAGTGCCAGTGGAACAAGAGATGAGAAGAAGACGATGGCGATGGATTGGACACACACTGAGAAGACCTGTTGATAGCATTACAAGGCAGTCCTTGTTCTGGAACCCCCAGGGCAAGAGAGGCAGAGGTAGACCAAGAAGCACATGGAGAAGAGAGCTGGAAACAGGTGAAAATGATGAGGAAAACGTGGAAAGAACTTGAGATGATGGCACGTGACAGGAGCACTTGGCATGTGTTTGTTGAAGGCCTATGCTCCTTTGGGAGTGGAGGGTTATGATGATGATGAATGGCCAGTTCTTAAACTAAAAATTTTCTCTTGCTCTCTTCTTGGTAATGTATAGTATGGCTCTTCGGTATCGGAGTCTGGGTGTTTGTCACGAAGGGTGCACATATTGAGTCTTTGTAAGGTGTGCTTAAAAACTTGCAGAGATTATCTTACTTTTGTGATAGAAAGCATCCTCGTACCACATCATGGGGCCGAGAATACATTTTTTGAAAAGGGTGCAATCTTTTATGGACACCCTGTATTTCTCTATAGTATTTATTTATTTTTTGCAAATATATTAATGATTAATTAAGTGGCTGTCCGCGATAACGCCCCTCCACCGACCTCGATCTTGATGTTCTCTATTGGTCTAAGTTTTTTTTTCTTCTGATGTTAGATGTTTTTGGATGTTTCTTTTCTCATCATACGTCCAGATAATATCAACCGTCGTCTGTATGATGCATTTCGGTCCTTGGTTCGATTCCTGGGTAAGCCTATCACTTATACTTATTTTCTGGTGTCTGTTGTCCTTTCTAATGAGTGCATGTTAATTACCTTTATTTCTTGATTACTCACAGGTCTCTGGTTTTCTTCAATTGTTTATTTGTGTGTTCGCCGATCCGTGATTTAAACCAACCAGTTTAAACTATACTGTGTTGTTCATCTTCCTCTATGCATTACTAGTGATACGGGCTCCGGGCTCTCTTCGTAGTATGTGGCTTATTTTATATTATGTGGTGTGGCAATGATTCTTCTTGATATGTAGAAACAAACACAGTTAAGGATATGTCCCGTTCATAGCCCGCCCAAAGAGCCGTAACTTGAAAAACATGAATTACTCCTCAAGGCCAGGTTGGACAATTCACATAACAATTTATTCAACTTCTTGACAGCTCCAATAATATGTAGAGAGGATATGTTCATACATATAAGGCATCAATATTGACGGTCTCTAACGGTCATAAGACAAAGATAGAACAAGGATACTGCACCCTCAGGTATGTCGTACTAGGCGGACTAATATAAGGTTGTGCATGATGTTGGACTATTTTATAGCTCTGAAAAATGGGGAACAACAAAAACATCTACCAAATAGCTACAGACTTTCATAAATGTATGCTTGCGTAGAATAGAAAGATTGAAGTGGTATGACAAGATCACCAACGTGGAACTGGTGACAAGAGAACTTGACAAGTGCAACTGAAACAAAAAAATGAGAACAAGATGATGGAGATGGATAGGATACATACTGAGAAAGCTTGTTGATAGCTGTTAAGTCATGTTTTCGAGTGGGAGTTAAGTGTTTGAGATTTTTACGTACAGGTCTGATTTTTTATAGACACTCTAGTAAACACGTTTAAAGTTATGAGATGATTTTTTATTTCAGTGCTTGAACATAGCTACACTGAGTATGTGTTTGTTAGTTTTTAAAAAATAAAGAAAGTGGTATAATCCATTTGAAATGTTCTGAGTAGTTGGGGGAGAGATACGGGTTAGCTGAGCTCACATCTCAAGCTGTTAGTTCGCGCTTGAGCGAAGATTTACTGAGTTGTATTGAGAAACTATAATCTCGGTCATTAGGTATCTAGCAGAGCTTCGAGACGGTTTTTATAGTCTCGCTAGTGTGTCCAGAGTGGTTTTGGATGACAGATTTGATATGATTCATATTCCTATGGAGGATATTTGCTAATGCAATGTACAGTGAGTTGCTGTTTATGCAACCCTTTTTCTGGTGGATTTTTCCTGTTATTACCATGTATGATGAGTTGCTGTGTATGCAACCAGTTTCTGATGGATTATATTTACTCTCACCATGTATGATGAGTTGCTGTTAATGCAACCAATTTCTGATGGATTATATGTACTTTCACAATTTATGACGAGTTGCTGTTTTCTGCAACCTATTTGCCATGGATTATACCTGCTGTTCTAACTTGTGATTTGCTGTGATCTGTTGTCCATGATGTCAACGTTACTGTCGTAAATAAACTGTGTATAAGTTGAAAACTAGTTGGTCTATTTCCTGACCCAACGTTACTGTTGTGTGGGTGACATCAGAGACATACGAATTTAAAGAACTCACGACATTCGCCCATTATATTTACACACCTGTCGGCCACTAACAATAAGCCCGACCTTGCTGACGTCAACATTGTCAGCTGTGCCAGACAATAGCGCTATCTTTCATACAACCCCCACACCAACAGAACAGCCTGTAACGAATTTCCACAGTAACAATAGCATTACAAGACAGTCCCTGTTCTGGAATCCACAGGGTAAGAGAGATAGAGGAAGACCAAAGAACACACGGAGAAGAGAACTGGAGACAGACATGAAGATAATGAAGAAAACATGGAAAGACCTTGAGCTGATGCACGTGACATGAAGACTTGGCATAAGATTGTTGAAGGCCTGTGCACCTTGGAGAGTTGAAAGCTGAAAGAAGATGATGTTCGCAACCTCATCATGTAAAACAGATTACTACAAAAACTGCCCATGCAAGAGCATGTGAATGATTGGCGCAGTCATTCTGCAAGGTGACCAGCTACATTGTTGGCCCCATGTTCCTTAACTCCGTAAGGATCGAAAATAAGAATGACGAATAATGATTATAACCTCCCTTGCGTGAACAGCTCATTCCAAGTATTCCCAATTTCTCTCTCCTTCTCCGTATTCCTCCAGAACTTTCCATCCCTCGTTTTTTCTAAATGATTCAGTTTCAGTGTCACGTGAAGGTTTCCCTGCTTATGTATTACTGATATTTGTGTTTCTTACTTTGTCTGTTCAATTTTTCTTATTGCTTTGATAAATATTGTGTGTGTACTGACGGTTCAATGGATTGTTTGTTTTTCCACCACGTCATTTGAAGGCACCCACTAAGGCAGCGGTCAACAACCCAGGAACTTTGGGGATCTACTTTAGAACCACTAAGCTCTATAAAGATCCTTTTCTTCTTCTTCTTCAAGTACCATGCCTAGTGGCGTAGGAGATCATGTCTCTTCACAACTTCCTGTCTGCAGTACAATTTATCAATTCTATTGTTGTCTTCTATCCATGCCACGATGTCAAACTGTCCAGTATTTGCTCTCTTTGTCTTTCTCTACCTCTTGTCCCTTCAATTTTACCTGTTGTTACGATATATTCCAGCTTTCCTTCAATCTTACCGCTTGTTACGATATATTCCAGCTTTCCTCTTCTCATAACATGCCCAAAAAAATCATTGTTTCTTTCTAACTAGTGAAATCACTTCCGAAGATCCACTTTTATATAATTGTCGTGTGAAATTCTAATCCACATATATAAATTAAAACGTAAATGTAAAGCCTAACAAATAAATTTAATAAAAGGAAAGAAGAATGGTAAATAACAGTGCTGTCACAATGACTGTACTCGAAATCCCCCTTGTTTTCTCCTTCGTCTGCAAATTGTAACGTTTCACGTTGATAGTAAAAGCCTACTGCTTCAATACCCGCTTTCTACGATAAAACGTGTACTGCCTTTCTAAGAAAAACCTTGAGATACGCAAGCTGACCTATATTTTATATTCCATTCATGTCGTTTTATACACTAAGTTACCATAAACGAAAGACAGATGGACTAAGGATAGAAAGAAAGGGAGGGGCTGAAAGCCGGAACGCAGGCAATACTACCACAGTCTCGCGATACACAATTAATGCCACCCCTAACACGCGTGTAAGGCCACAAGCACTAGCTTTTTTCAAATCGACAGTGAAAAAAAAAACACTACCCATACGAGAGTTAGGTTTTAAAAACTTACAAAACGCTTATTAGGAAACCTGACATTCTACTGTTTTATGTCTAAAATCCTGACATTAGTCTGACAGTACAGCAGGACAGGTGGCGGTTCTAAACATAAAAAATAAAAAAAAACAACTACACGACTATCCTAGAAGAAAATGCATATTTTGAACGCAGCCACTTAGCTCCTTTAAATTTGTATATTTGGGTTCCTTAGGACTTGCTGACAAATAATATGTTAAGTGTTACGCAAATAGTCTAGGAATTAACAGATTATAGCCAAAAGAAATAGTGAGGGTGTCAGACAACCCCAAAATCAGAATCGCTCAGTGGCAGATTTTAAAACCACCATTGTACGGGAAATAGGTCCCCATGTTAAATCCTATTTGATTGGATAGAAGTAAATGTAAGGCTAAACACGATTAGTCGGGCTATAAATACTATCTTTTGTTGTTAGGGGAGACGGAAGGAAGGGTACTTTTTTTTGAAAAGCTGTGTAAACATGGCACGATTGGTTAGACCCGCCAATATAGTCAATCAGAGGCGTCAGGTCAGCACCACATTTTCAAATAAACTTACTAAAGAACCAGTGCGTTGAGCGCCAGTGCATATTTTTCTAAATAAAAGCCTGGGACATCGGCAGATCGAAATTGTGCTATATTCATTGCCAGTCAACGTAACTGTGTATTATTCCATGAATTGTGGTAAGCTTGAAATATTTGATATCTTTTTAATGAAAATTGAATGTAAATTGATAATTTATGTCTGTATATATGTGTGGTTCAGTAGCGAACATGAGGTAAAGCCTATATAGTGCTCCAACCTGAACAGAAGGTGTCGGAGGAAAGTAAAACTACATGGAATTGCCAAACAGTAAACTGACACCTATCTTATTGACTAGAAAGAAATCATGCTGGAATTGCAGAGGCGTAGTAACCATTAGGGAGGAGTATACTGGTGAAAATTGTTTCAGATGAAGATAGCAGTTGGCCTACCGCTCTGAACTCAGTGTTTGTTATGTATTGTGTTCAGTCTGGAAATTTATTATAAATTAGTTCTGAAATAGGAGGTACAACCTTCTTGTTTCAGGGACCGTGGTCCTAAAGTTATTGAGCAGCACCTGGTCTGAGCTCTGCTGAACCTAGAGGCTGACAGCATACTCCTGGGTCCAGATAGTGACCAGTGAGGTGTCTCCAGAACACAGGGAGGCTATCGAGCAGAGGAGTCTTTTCCTGCCGCCATCACGAAAGATAAGCGTCTGTGGCCAGAGGAGCTCAACATTATGCCCCCCCCCCCCCCTCTCAAAATCTGACTTTATAATAAAACAGAGGGAAAATACAGTGTTTAAATTGATAGGAACTGTGAACTTTTCCCCATACTATTTCCAAGATAAACAAACACTTGAAGTCATGATGACAAATAACAACATAGCTTGAAAAAACAAAACCAGTATTACCTCATATTACTACTACACAACTGACACACATAGGATAATATTAATAAAATATGTCACTACAAGGTTCATATTGATAAATTCTGTACATATAAATTGTAATTACAATTGATTGTGATTCCTGGTTCACTTTGTAGTTGAATCAGGACATATATATTAGTGAAAGTAATTAATACATATTTATATTTGAAACTTTACCAGTGACTCATTTAAGATAGTCTTATAGACTGTTAAATGTGTGTGAGTGTCACAGTGTTGTCAAGTGTGGTGGAATAAATTAAATTGTGTATCTGTCTGTTGTTGTTGTGACTTACACTTCATCATATACATACCCTAGACATTTAACGTAGTCATCACAATATTCCAGAATAATTCTGACTGAGGTATAATGTGGTAGCAAGTAAGGTTATCTGTAAAACACTACACCTATTAGATACAGATACCTTCACAGCTGATCTCAGTCAGTACACTAAGTCCCCTATAAATATTTATAACATCCCACTTTACCACATATATTGGGGTCTCGCTCCAGGGATATTGAACTTTCTCCTGTTATATATATTGGGAATAATAAGAATTAAAAGGTATCCTTGGGTGGAATTAAATAACGTTGAGCTCTCAGTGCCTGTGGTGTCTTTGGATAAGTAATATTAGATTGTATTGTTTAGTTAGACATTACATACATTTACATGCTAGAAAATGGCGGACCTGGCCAAATTTCGATCTGCTGCTGTACAGACTGCGAAAGAGTTAGGAATGGACGGGCAAATTATGATTGCTTATGTCACTGCTGAATGTGACAAATATATTGAACGGGAAGAAAGAAGATTAGAAAAAGAGGCCGAAAGAAAATTAGAATCTGAAAGGTTGGCCGAAGATAAGAGGTTAGAGGCTGAAAAGGAAATTAAGAAGTTACAATTTGAGGCTGAGACTAAGAGGTTGCAGATTGAGGCTGATAAAGAGGCTAAGAAATTGGAGGCAGAAAGAAGAGAAAAAATTAGCTGCAGAAAGGGAAGACAAGAGATTAGCTGCAGAGAGGGAGGCAGAAAAGGAGGAGAAGAGATTACAACGGGAACATGAGTTACGACTAAGGGAGTTTGAGTTTCAAGGCCATGCTCCTGAAAATGGTGCCAGTCCCTTTGCCTCTGATGCCACTGCTAGGCAGGGAGCCTCAACCTCAGCTATGAATTTTCATTTAGATCATTTTGTTGAGAAAGACGATGATATTGAGAGCTATCTAAATAGATATGAACTATTAGCTACCACATATGGGTTAGAGAGAGAAAGGTGGAGCTTAAAGTTATCTCAAGGGCTTCGTGGGGCAGCTTATGAAGTTTTTGCCAAAATGAGCAGAGGTGATCAGGAAAATTATGACATGCTAAAGCAGGCTCTTTTGTTAAGATATGAAAAGAACGCAGAATTTTATAGGAACAAATTTAGGAATGCTAAATTACTGTCAGGTGAAACCTATCACCAGTTCTCTGCATGGTTAGAGACATACTTGGAGAAATGGACTTCTCTGGGGAAAACCCAAGATCTTAAGGAAATGGTCCTTATAGAACAATTAAGAGAGTCCATGGCTCCAGACCTGAGAAAGTTTCTCATGGAACAAGGTGCAGAGAGGCTGGGTGAGTTGCTAAATGTTGCTGAAAGGTATCAAGCGGCTCAGGCAGAGGCATTGCTCACAATTTTCACAAGGTTAGGCTTTCCCAATCAAATCTTGACTGATAATGGCTCTCAGTTCAAGGGGAAACTAACAGAAGAAGTTTTCAGGATCTTCCAGGCCAAACACTTCCATTGTAGTGTGTACCACCCACAAGGGAACGGCCAAGTGGAAAGATTTAATGGCACGTTGATGTCGATCCTGAGAAAGTTGGCACACGAAAAACCAGATACATGGGACCAGTACCTTCACGCCGCCCTCTTTGCTTATCGGGAGGTACCCCATAGTTCAACCGGTATGGCCCCGGCAACATTATTGTTTGGAAGGCCAATAAAAGGTCCACTCGAAGCTCTGTTAAGAACGTGGACTGATGAAAAGGCAGAGGAAAATATTACATCCTCATACCAATATGTGAATGAGCTGACCACTCGTTTAAAAACTGGCTGGAAACTTGCCAATGAAAATTTGAAACAAGCCAGGAAGAAACATGCCGCCTATTATAACAGGAAAGCTAAAGACAGAGATTTGGCTGTGGGAGAGAAGGTACTGCTTCTTCTCCCCGGTAGTCAGAATAAGTTACAAATTGGATGACAAGGTCCATATACAGTTCTAGAGAAGGTGTCTAGAACCAATTATAAGATAGATAAGAAGGGGAAAGAAAAAATCTATCATGTGAATCTCCTGAAGAAATATTTGGAAAGAGAACATCAGGAAGAGACACACTTGTTGACCTTGTCCATTGCCATGGAGATGAAAAAGGAACCACTTTCATCATTTGAATATCCATTACACCCCTGTGAGACAGCGGCACAGGTGAAAATCAGTACACATTTAACGAAAACTCAGAAAGAGAGAGTGCAACAGGTTCTAGATACTCATACAGAGGTGTTAACAGACCGACCAGGGCATACAAACCTATTGGAATATGATATGAAGCTGATAGACCCCACACCTGTATGTATGAAACCCTATTCGATTCCTTTTGCTAAGGAGAAAGCTTTGAAGGAAGAGATAGACTATTTGTTGAAGGAAGGAATTATTTCACACAGTGAATCTTCGTATAGTTCCGGTGTTGTACTCCTAAGGAAGCCCTCTGGAGAACATAGACTCTGTATAGATTCATCATCATCTCAACCCATAACCCGTCATGGGTCGTAGGGGTGCCATGGTGGAAGCATCAGCAGACAGGGTCCTCCACTGCTCTCTATTCTCAGCAATGCGTACAAGTGTGGAGAAACCGTGTCCTGCCCATTCTTTGATGTTATCAGCCCAGGATTTTCTTTGCCTTCCTCTTCTCCGTTTACCTTCGACTGTTCCCTGGAGGATCGTTTTCGAAAGGGAGTCATGACGAGTTACATGCCCAAACCAGGCAAGCTTTCGACGTTTCACTATTGACAAAAGTGGTTCTTGATGGCCTGCATAGGTGTTTATCTTCTCTCTAACATAGACATTTGTTTTGTGCTCTTTATAGCAAATGCGCAAAATTCTTCTGTAACATTTATGCTCGAAAGCCTGAATCCTTCGCTCCGTATCTGCAGTGAGTGTCCAGCCCTCACACCCATACAAGAGAATAGATAATACAAGTGATTTGTATAATTTGATCTTCACAGGAAAACTGATGTTACTTTTCCAGATCACATTCAACCTTGTCATGGCAGCTGAGGCCATCTCAAGTCTTGTCTTGATTTCTTTATTTGATCTTCCATCACTACATATAGTGGACCCGAGATATTTAAAGGTGTTAACTTCTTCTAACGTTTGCCCATTTAACGTAATGTTGGTCGGAACATGTTTCTTATGGCTATTCACCAATATCTTGCTTTTTTCTATATTAATTTCCATCCCATATGTTCTTGTTACTTTCTCCAGTCTAGAGGTAAGGTCTTGAAGTTCTGATTCTGTTCCAGCTATCAGATCAATATCATCAGCAAAACGTAGATTACACAGAGGTCGGCCTGCAATCGATATGGTTGATTTATAATCGTAGAGAGCCTCCTGCATAATATGTTCTAGATAAATGTTAAAGAGCACTGGTGACAGGATACATCCCTGGCAAACTCCTACAGTTGTTTTGAAAAATTCTCCAATGTCATTGCTTGCAAAAACAGCACTGCTTGCGTCCTTGTATAGTGCTTCAATGATATCTATGATGTTGGTATCAAAATTGAATTTTCTCATTATTTGCCATAAACCTTCATGCCAGACTCGATCGAAGGCTTTTGTGAAATCGATGAAGTTATGGTATAAATCATGTTGATGCTGGAGATGTTTTTCGATCAGTAATCTAATATTGAAGATTTGTTCTGAGGTACTTCTTTTTGGTCTAAAGCCAGCCTGTTCCTCTGACAAGATTTCTTCTGATTTCTGTTTTATTCTGTTCAAAAGTATCCTTAACATCACCTTACTTGGATGACTAATAAGGCTAATGGTTCTGTAGTTCTTGCACATTTTTAGATTTCCTTTCTTTGGAAGCGGTATTACTAATGACTGCGTCCATTCTTTTGGCCATTTTTTTGTACTCCATATCTTCTGGCAAATTGTTGTCATGATTTTTACTATATCTGGTCCTCCATATTTCAAGAGCTCTGCTGGTATATTATCCACACCCGGTGACTTCCCTCCTTTCATCGAACATATAGCCTCTTCCACTTCTTCCCGTAGTATTGCTGCATTTCCGAGTTCTCTGTTTTCGCACTTAATGTTGTTTAATATGCCTAAGTCAGTGTCAAGTTTACAGTTATATAATTCTTTACAATATTCTGTCCACCTTCTCATTACAGCTGTTTTTTCATTGAGCAGAGCCCCATTGCTATCTTCTATGACAGTTACCCTGGGCTGTTGGGGTTTTGATAGTCTTCTTAATGTGTCAAAAACTGCCTTGCTGTTACCTTTTATTAGCCCCGTATTAATGGACTCACATTGATCAGCTACCCATAGCTGTATAGATTACAGGAGACTGAATGCTATTACAGAAGGACAGGTGGATCCATTGCCGGATACAAATCAGTTGTTTGCCAGACTAAATAAAGCTAAATATTTCTCAAAAGTGGATCTGAGTAAAGGATACTATCAGATTCCAGTAAAGCCTGAGGTTAGACCATACCTAGCTTTTAGTACCTCAGAAGGACACTATGAGTTTAATAGATTGCCATTTGGATTGAAGAATGCGCCTAGTGTCTTCTCTAGAATGATGAGAAAATTATTGGACCCTCTGAATAATCCATGTATCACAAATTTCATGGATGATATCCTTATAGCAACAGAAACATTTGAGGAACACATTGACTCTCTGAACATGCTGTTTAATCGACTTAGGGAAGCGAATTTAACAGCCCGACCAACCAAATGTTGCGTTGGATGTAAAGAATTAGAATTCTTGGGACACACAGTTTATCAGGGAAACATGACCCCTGACCCAAAGAATTTAGAGAAACTAAAGAAAGCCCCGAGACCACAACCAAGAAAGACGTGAGATCCTTTGTCTCATTATGTGGTTTCTACCAAAAGTATATCAAAAACTTTAATTCCATATGTGCACCGTTAACTGATTTGACACGTAAAGGACATCCAGATCGAATTACATGGACACCACAATGTGAAATGGCTTACCAAGAATTGAAGGAAAAGCTCACAAGTAAACCTATTTTGAAATTACCTGACTTAAGTCAAGAATTCATAGTAAGAACGGATGCCAGTAATATTGGGTTAGGTGCGACTCTGCTACAGAAATCAGATGCATTGGATGGGGAATTAAGCCCAGTGGCATATGCTAGCAGAAAGTTGAATAAAGCTGAAACCAATTACTCAACTAGCGAAAAGGAATGTCTTGCAGTAATATGGGCGATAAAGAAATTCAATATTTATCTGTATGGGAAGGCATTTAAGTTGCAAACGGATCACAAACCCTTGTCGTTTCTAGCGCAGGCTAGACATGAAAACTCTAGATTACTCCGTTGGTCATTATTGATGCAGCCATTTGAGTTTAGCATAGAGTATATAAGTGGAAAAACAAATCTGGGAGCGGATTTTTTAAGCCGCCATCCGTGTGATGAGAATGACCCTAAACTCCAGGAAAAATAATAAATTTCTCTATGTGTATATAGAATTATAGACTGACATATAACGTCTGTTTTAAGTGGGGAGAATTTGTCGTGTGAAATTCTAATCCACATATATAAATTAAAACGTAAATGTAAAGCCTAACAAATATTTTTAATAAAAGGAAAGAAGAATGGTAAAGTACAGTGCTGTCACAATGACTGTACTCGAAATCCCCCTTGTTTTCTCCTTCGTCTGCAAATTGTAACGTTTCACGTTGATAGTAAAAGCCTACTGCTTCAATACCCGCTTTCTACGATAAAACGTGTACTGCCTTTCTAAGAAAAACCTTGAGATACGCAAGCTGACCTATATTTTATATTCCATTCATGTCATTTTATACACTAAGTTACCATAAACGAAAGACAGATGGACTAAGGATAGAAAGAAAGGGAGGGGCTGAAAGCCGGAACGCAGGCAATACTACCACAGTCTCGCGATACACAATTAATGCCACCCCTAACACGCGTGTAAGGCCACAAGCACTAGCTTTTTTCAAATCGACAGTGAAAAAAAAAACACTACCCATACGAGAGTTAGGTTTTAAAAACTTACAAAACGCTTATTAGGAAACCTGACATTCTACTGTTTTATGTCTAAAATCCTGACATTAGTCTGACAGTACAGCAGGACAGGTGGCGGTTCTAAACATAAAAAATAAAAAAACAACTACACGACTATCCTAGAAGAAAATGCATATTTTGAACGCAGCCACTTAGCTCCTTTAAATTTGTATATTTGGGTTCCTTAGGACTTGCTGACAAATAATATGTTAAGTGTTACGCAAATAGTCTAGGAATTAACAGATTATAGCCAAAAGAAATAGTGAGGGTGTCAGACAACCCCAAAATCAGAATCGCTCAGTGGCAGATTTTAAAACCACCATTGTACGGGAAATAGGTCCCCATGTTAAATCCTATTTGATTGGATAGAATTAAATGTAAGGCTAAACACGATTAGTCGGGCTATAAATACTATCTTTTGTTGTTAGGGGAGACGGAAGGAAGGGTACTTTTTTTTGAAAAGCTGTGTAAACATGGCACGATTGGTTAGACCCGCCAATATAGTCAATCAGAGGCGTCAGGTCAGCACCACATTTTCAAATAAACTTACTAAAGAACCAGTGCGTTGAGCGCCAGTGCATATTTTTCTAAATAAAAGCCTGGGACATCGGCAGATCGAAATTGTGCTATATTCATTGCCAGTCAACGTAACTGTGTATTATTCCATGAATTGTGGTAAGCTTGAAATATTTGATATCTTTTTAATGAAAATTGAATGTAAATTGATAATTTATGTCTGTATATATGTGTGGTTCAGTAGCGAACATGAGGTAAAGCCTATATAGTGCTCCAACCTGAACAGAAGGTGTCGGAGGAAAGTAAAACTACATGGAATTGCCAAACAGTAAACTGACACCTATCTTATTGACTAGAAAGAAATCATGCTGGAATTGTAGAGGCGTAGTAACCATTAGGGAGGAGTATACTGGTGAAAATTGTTTCAGATGAAGATAGCAGTTGGCCTACCGCTCTGAACTCAGTGTTTGTTATGTATTGTGTTCAGTCTGGAAATTTATTATAAATTAGTTCTGAAATAGGAGGTACAACCTTCTTGTTTCAGGGACCGTGGTCCTAAAGTTATTGAGCAGCACCTGGTCTGAGCTCTGCTGAACCTAGAGGCTGACAGCATACTCCTGGGTCCAGATAGTGACCAGTGAGGTGTCTCCAGAACACAGGGAGGCTATCGAGCAGAGGAGTCTTTTCCTGCCGCCATCACGAAAGATAAGCGTCTGTGGCCAGAGGAGCTCAACATTATGCCCCCCCCCCCCCCTCAAAATCTGACTTTATAATAAAACAGAGGGAAAATACAGTGTTTAAATTGATAGGAACTGTGAACTTTTCCCCATACTATTTCCAAGATAAACAAACACTTGAAGTCATGATGACAAATAACAACATAGCTTGAAAAAACAAAACCAGTATTACCTCATATTACTACTACACAACTGACACACATAGGATAATATTAATAAAATATGTCACTACAAGGTTCATATTGATAAATTCTGTACATATAAATTGTAATTACAATTGATTGTGATTCCTGGTTCACTTTGTAGTTGAATCAGGACATATATATTAGTGAAAGTAATTAATACATATTTATATTTGAAACTTTACCAGTGACTCATTTAAGATAGTCTTATAGACTGTTAAATGTGTGTGAGTGTCACAGTGTTGTCAAGTGTGGTGGAATAAATTAAATTGTGTATCTGTCTGTTGTTGTTGTGACTTACACTTCATCATATACATACCCTAGACATTTAACGTAGTCATCACAATATTCCAGAATAATTCTGACTGAGGTATAATGTGGTAGCAAGTAAGGTTATCTGTAAAACACTACACCTATTAGATACAGATACCTTCACAGCTGATCTCAGTCAGTACACTAAGTCCCCTATAAATATTTATAACATCCCACTTTACCACAATAATCATGTCTATTTTTCAGGATTCTTCTTCTTCCTCGTTCGTCCCGAAAAGGACGTCGGTTGCGCTGTATCTGTTTACAGCGGAGCTGCGATATCTGCGCCTTTCGGCCGACACATCCGACTTCAGCACGGTATTTTTTGGGACCGGGTTTGCTTTCTCTCTTCGATCCCTACTCTCTCTGCCAGACTGCAGTGATGCAGCCTGTTTCCAGGACCACCACGTGGGGGGTGGAGTAGGGTCTTGGTCAGCTCTGGTTCGCTGACCCTGACGCAAGCAGTCAAGCTATGGGTCGCTGACTGCTTTCTTTATTGCTGCGTCTTTGGGTCCCTTTTTCAGGATTCAGAGTATTTCGGATTTGGAATGAGTGCAGCTTTATTATAATTTGCGTCTCTGCCGAACGATCTGTTTCCTACAATTCCATGGACAGAGCGGTGACAAATTCAAATTAAATTATAATTTACCGAATGTTAACGTCACTTCAGATCCAGTGGTCCTAATGATGTCATACCCCCCCCCCCCCCGTCTCATGGGTAGTGAGATCGGATGCCTTGTCTTCTCGGATAATGGCGAAAAAGTAGAAGGTCCTGTGTGCAAGTTGCGCACGTTAAAAATCCCACGGCAGTTAGAAATCGTAACGAGTAGGCCATAAGGCTGCTGCCCTGGCAAAATTTAAAAATTAGAATCCTACCCACCACAAAAAAAAATATTTATAGAATGTGTGATTCCTATATACACTCATTGGGATTCTCGCCGGTGCTACGGCGTTCGTGCACTGTGCTGAGATCCTCCCTGCGTGATCTATGGGAGGAGGTCGGAGCACTGATAGTGTTGTCCGTGTGCAATATAGTCCTTAAAACCAGACCAAACTTCACTTCAGACAAAAGATCGTTTCCTATCATATACAGTATCGAATAAAGTGAATTTCAGTATGCTAGCTTGTGGGTTTTCAATGGAAATATTGTGAAAGTAACTTTACGCTTGTAGACATCGTACGTTTTAGTGCCGGAAGGAAAGGGTTAGTCCGCAATTTATGTTGATGAAAAAGTTCTCCCCCCTCCTCCACCAAGAGATCTACTAAATGATCCTCTGGGATCTACCAGAAGATCAAGATCGACCGGTTTCAGACCACTGTAACAAGGCTTTGCTCCATTACGTGCCAATCATTTTCTTGTGCTGGATTTCAATGTCTCTGATTAATATAGAAAATAGACTGAACATTCAGCATGCATGTGTAAAGTGTTAGAACTAGCCTTAGGATTTATTTTAAAAATCTTAATTGATTAATCGAATTTCTTGAAAGCAGATTAATTGATTAATTTCTAACAATTTGAAAAATTATTTTAAAAATCATAAATAACTTCTTTTTTTTTTAAATCACCAAGGACTTTGTTTATTTCACTTGTTATAAGGCACCATCGTCCTGAAACTATAATGAAAATAGTGAAAAGTTACAACTAAACAATTTTTATTTTTGACCATACTTGCCAAATTGCATATCACAAACCTCTAACATAGCAAGTGCTCTCACATTTAAGATAAAAACGTAAACATTGCTAAAAATATAATAATCGATTAAAATTTGTTTTATCGATTAATCGATTTAAACTTTTAATACATTAATTGATTAATTAATCGTTATAGATCCTAGTCCTAGTTAAAACTAATTCTTCTGGCTTGCTTACTCACTTAAGTTTTTGAAGGATAGTTTTTGACAGATAAAGAGCCTTTATAACACACCCACAAGGCTAACCTGACTTATGTTTCCTCACTCGTTCCTCGAGTGATTTCATCTCCATTTGTTATATTTATCTTTTCCTCGTAATCGTTTTTAGTTGCCCTTAGATTACCACCACTCATATGTATTATCTCTGCAGCAGTAAATACAAACTTGGAGAAACTGACCGTGATATCAAAATTAAAATACAAATGACAAAAGGAACTTTCATTGCATCAGGAAGCATATGGAAGTCAACAGAAACAAATTTCAACACAACTGTTATGACTTAATTCATAACAGGCGCTATCGCACTCGACAGGTTTTATGTACTCATTTCCTTGTTGATAAAGCGTTGCCCAGACTACCTCGGAAGTACGTCATATAGTCTGCTGATTTTAAGCAGACGATTCGTTGCCGGCTTCAGATCGAAGATTTGAGCTGTAAGTCGGTCTCTTTGGCTGTGTATTCTCTGTGTGAGAAAGACGTGTCTGAACGAGCTCCAGAAAGTGTACTCTTGTTATAGAGTTTTATGATCTTCATATCAGCTAGGTCGTCCTACAGTTGGAGCCTAAGCGTGATTATATTTAGACGGACTTGTCAGTGCTGAAAGGAGAGGAATGAGTGAGAAATATTATATTAAATACTTCAGCAAGATGCCTCTGACATTGTTTCCGTAGTCTACATGACGATAGACTGATTTTATGGACGGGCTAGAGATTACCATTGTCTATTTTGTGGAGGCCTTCATTGAGGAGCTACGTTTCGTTCATTAAAATATATATATTGTATAAAACGTCAATCAGGCATTATGGAGTTTTCTACTGTTGAAGACTAGCCTTACGTTTTGAGGACTTTGCAAAAGTTGGACTAAAATTAAACATCTACCCTAGACAGGCTGGACACCATATTCCAGCTACTTGAAATACTCTAATGAACTCGGAGAGGGAAGAAGTATCTGTACCACCTATCAGATAAAGAATAATTATCCCTCTACAGCAACAACAAGCATATTCAACTCACATGTCAAGGCATTCCTCCTGTGTGACTCTCAAACATGAAGAACAACAAAAACGGCAGGCAAGAATTTACAAGCTTTCATAAATGGCGGCTTGAATAGTTTTAATTGAAGGGATTGAAATAATATGACAAGATTATCAGTGTGCACCTGGTGACAAGAGCTTGACGATAGTCAAATACTAGTCGAACACGAGGTGAGGAGAAGACAGTGGCATTGGATAGGACACATTAAGGAAAAGGCTAATAGCATTACAAGGCAGACCGTTTTCCGGAATTCCCATGGATTATACAGGGTGTCCATAAAAGATTGTACCCTTTTCAAAAAAATTATTCTCGGCCCCATGATGTGGTACGAGGATGCTTTCTATCACAAAAGTAAGATAATCTCTGCAAGTTTTTAAGCATACCTTACAAAGACTCAAAAAGAATGTAGCTATTTACTTTTTTTTTTACCTACTTGACCAGTGTGTTGAGAGACACATAACAATTACCGGTTGCAACTCAACTGCAAAAGTTTCACTTGAAATACCCGCTGGGCGCATGCGCACTTTTTTTTAGTCTTTGTAAGGTATGCTTAAAAACTTGCAGAGATTATCCTACTTTTGTGATAGAAAGCATCCCCGTACCACGTCATGGGGCCGAGAATAATTTTTTTGAACAGGGTACAATCCTTTATGGACACACACTCTCTCTCTCTCTCTCTCTCTCTCTCTCTCTCTCTCTCTCTCTCTCTATATATATATATATATATATATATATATATATATATATATATATATATATATATATATATATATACTGAAGCACATTAAAAACGCACCACTATTATATATACTGATGCTGAGAAGCTGGGAAAAAAAATGTGTGGGAATGGAATTTCCCCGTGTTTGTCATGAGGTAGAGAGCGAATGGCTGCTGGAATGGAAAGTGCATGATTCAACCCACGGGTTTGTGTACAGACTACATGAAAACAATGAAAGTTACACGTGCAACACGATTCCCAACAGCTATGACCCTGGAAATGTGTACGCGTTGTGGCAGTATACTCGGTATAAAAAGGCCGTTGAGACAAAACACCCAGTTCATGGCTTGAAATGCCACGACTATCTGAAAACGACCGCCAACGAGCCATTGGTATGTTGGAGACCGGAATGAGCTCGCGGGCCATTGCCAGAAGGATGAATTGCCACCACAGCACTATTGTACGTCTCAATGAACGTTACGGAACCACTGGCAGTGCCCGGGATAGACTTCGGAGTGGCCAACCACGAGTTACTACCCCTGCGCAAGATCGTCATATTGTGCTGAGTCATCTAAGGAATCGTTCTCTCCCGGCAAGTCAAACAGCAAGAGCAATAGTGGGTAGACGTGGGCAAGTCTCTCGAATGGCAGTTATACGACGACTCAGAGATACAGGCCTTACTGCAAGACGACCTTATGTTGGGCCAAACTTGACTCACAGACATCGTCAGCAGCGCCTGCAATGGGCAGAGCAACGTGTCAGATGGACTAGACTGCAGTGGAATGCTGTCCTATTCACAGACGAGAGCAGATTCAACATATCCTTTGTTGATGGACGTATGCGGATTTGGCGACGGTGTGGAGAGCGCTTTGCAGATTGCTGTGTTCGTCAGCACAACCGATTTGGAGGTGGCAGTATTCACATTTGGGGAGGATTCAGTTTTCACCATCGCTTGCCTCTTCACGTCTTCCGTGGAAATGTTAATGCTGTGACATATTGAGCTGAGGTTCTGGATGCATTGGTTGCTCCTGCGTTCACAAATTATCCAGACTTGCAGCTTCTTCAGCAGGATAACGCACGTGCGCACACCGCATGCATTACGCAGCAATATCTACAGCAGCAGAACATTGTGACGATTGATTGGCCTGCCCTATCACCAGACATGTCCTCTATAGAACATCTGTGGGACGAGCTTGGACGCATAGTCTACAGGCAAGGTTCTTCAGCTAATCTGCAACAGCTCGAAGCTGCTCTTACACGTGAATGGGACTTGATACCCCGAAATTTCCTTCAGAGACTTGTGCGTTCCATGCGGAGCCGCTGCCAAGCTTGTTTGCAAGCACACGGTGGACATACCAGATATTGAGGATAGTGTGAATGAATTTGTTTATTGGTTGCATTTTTGGTTTTCTCCCTTGCCTGCACAGAATGCAATGAATTTCATAACAATCAAATGTACAAATGAATGACTAGCATGGATTCATAGGAAAATGAATAAAGATTACAAATATGTAAACTTGTAAACACTTATATTTACATTTCACACCCTGTTCCTGGATTATACAGGTGGTGCGTTTTGAATGTGCTTCAGTATATATACACACACACACACAAACACATACATACACACACATTTACACATGTTTACAGTAACTGAATGATACTCTTTACTGTTAACTTATTTTGTCTTGTAAACGTTTCAGTAGGTGGGGGTTTTATTATTTTAGGGGTTTCTCAAAAGAAAGAAAAACTCGGGAAATACCAGACTAACCCAGTCTGTCACATGTCATTTTTTTTCTTTTCTGTGTTCAACTTACTTTGAGGCCAGTTCTGCAACTATCAGAAGCTGCTTTCTTTGTGATCAAAATGTCAGCTTCGTGTTCGCTTGCGTATGATAACTTATCGTCTCCCTTTCTCTCGTCTTATCTCGTACGCCCTGTCGGTAAATACCGCGTGTCTTTCTTCTACAGCCGTGATTTTGATCAGCCGGGTTTAGTGTTTTCTCCTCAACGCAGCTTTTTTTCTACACCAGTTAGCTGTACTCGTTCGGTGCTTTTATTTTTTTCATTTGTGCTGTATATGCCTGTGCCCCGGAACCATATGCACCCTCAGGCATGTCGTACAAAACGATTTTATATGAGGTTGTTCATTAAGATGGCAACCTAATAATGTAAAACATATTGCAACAGATACCTCCGCTGCACGAGCATATAGCTGCATTGTACATGTTTCCTGTAAGGAGACCAGCTTCAGTATGGCTGCATGCTCCGTAATGAGCACAAAGGAACATGTTAATGACGATGATAATGATGATGATTATGATAACGATGATGATACATCTGTCTGTCCTTCTGTGTTTACCTTCTTTTCTGTCTGTTCGCCTGCCTACGTGTCTGTCTGTTTGTCTAGCTGTACGTGTGTGTGTGCGCGTGCTGGCGTACAGGCTGGCATCTCAATGACACAGACCGTACATTCATTAATGTCACATTTTTTAACCACGCTTTCAGAAACCTTTTATTCTTCCTCTTGCGGTGTTCAATACGTTTATATACTCGGTTGTTTTTTTCCTGCGTGTTTCCAGATGATTTATTAAAAGACACAGAATGCAAAGGGGGTCACAGCTCTCCCATGCTTGTCGTTATCATTTTCCCTTTCGCTACTTATGGCCACCAACCAACTTGCCTTCCCCACAGGAAGCCTGCATCAAGCATTCACATACTCTTGTACCGGTTGTTTCTGCAGCAATTAGTGTCTACATGTTGAGGATGTCAGTCTCATTGAGAGCCTCATATTAACCACCTTCTACAACATTCCTAAGGCAGAAGTAGTAATAGTCTTGCTTTGTCTCATCAGAGATCCCACCCCCAGAAGCTACACGGGGCCAGGCATGCCACATCAGGCGCCAAATGGGAGACTGGTCAATGAGCTGACAACTTCATCTTGTAAAGTAAGCTGCCATGAAAACCTTCACTGCAAGAGCACGCGAAGTATTATGATGCAAGCTTCCTGTAAATCTGTGGTCCAAGGCTCCAAAGGAATATGATGTGAAATGGAAGATTTAGATATGTTTGGAGTGCTTTATGTCAGCCCAAGTTTCTTCTTCTTCTTCGTTCGCCCTCAGACTTCTACATTAATGACTCTAATAAAGGCAACTCAATTTCCTAACATCATCAAACAGTTCTTCGTGGAGAGAAGTGTGGTTGGCTGTTGCCATATGCCACTCCGTCCACTGCCCAAGTTTAAGTTAATCTCTTCTTTGTGCGTTTTTCAGCTAACAAATTCGTGATATATACAGAATAGTTCCATTAACATTTCCATGTGTGCGTTTTCTTTTCTGTTTTTTTTTTTTAAGTTTTTCATACAAATAATTTACGTATTTATTTATTTATTATTATTACTTTTACTTTTTTGTTTGTGGGTTCGTCTGCCAGGCAATCGGATGTTTACAGCCCATTTTCAGAAAAGTAATTTTTGAAATTTTGCACTAGATGAGTCATGCACAATATTCAAATCAGATTGGCTGATAATTTGAGTTTCATAACAAACAGAGCGGGGTAGGACAGTGAAAAAACCTGACGCTTCAGTCAGTCTAGTACACTGTGAGATTCACGCTGCCAAAGACACCAGACTTGCCAGTAGTTGGAATTCAGAATTTCAATTTATCAACCGGACACCTTTTATTGGAGTATTCATCAGGACTTACAATTCAGCCCGGGAAATCTCTAACATTTTAAATAAGGAAAACCGGAATATCTGAGGAAGCTGAAACACATGGAGTCAGAAAGGGAGTTTTAGTGCTAAACAACGACCCCAAGTACACGTGCAAGAGGCCTAACCCAGTGCCTTAACTTATTCATCTGAGCAAAAACGTCTGTGAGATTGGCGTAAGTTGTGATTTTTACATTCTATATTTCATTACTAACATGTGAACTAACATATATATGTATATGGCCATGTGAATTGTAGTATGTGAAGATCGCTAGTGGATGTCCTAATTATTTGAGGCTGGCAACCTCAGCGTATAGAATGATGATTTCATGAACCACCACTGTCAAGGGCTAGTGATTTCTTTATTGCTAGTTTCGTTAAGAGAACTAAAAGCATAAAGTAGACCCATGTTCCATATGGAGCAGGGAGGAAATGATGAAAAAAATGATGAACATTCTTACAGTTTCAAACCAGTGTAAATACCGATGTTAACATATGCACCTTAAAATTAGTGCAAGTTTCAAACTTTTCAAATCAGTGTAAACATAAATGAAATAATATTCAATTTATATTGTAAACACTTTTCAATCAGTGGAAATGTAAACGTAAACATATTCTATCTGTACTATTAACCTTTTCATTTAAATGTAATGTAAAGCTATCCAGTTTAAATGTAAAGAAAGTTTTATCTCGAGAGATTAATTCTCATCGAGGGTAAATTCTGAGATAAATGGGATGGTAGAATAGAAGAAAGGGGACACATAAGTATGTGTCGGTAAACGCAATACTCAGAAGAGCGTTTCGTTTCTATTCTTTATCATAGTTATTGGTAGTACCAGCAGAAAGTACTATCTCTGGAACAAGAAGAGAACAGTGGCCTATGCTTTCAGACGAAGGACCAGCTCTGTAGACTGTCCTTGACATTTCTGGGAAACAAACTACACCCGACAACCTTGACCAGCGACAAGCGTGAGAAGTGTAAAAGAACCCATCAGCGGGAGCAGAAACTACTATTGGCAGCTAAGTGCAAAATACTCGCTGCCAAAGTGAACACTTTTTCATCGTCTCTATTACCAATCAATGATGAAACTTTTCTTGTAACTATTCAATTTTTGTCAAACTGTTAAAACTTAAGTGATTATTAAATTTTGTTATTTGTAATTTTACAAATTTAACTTCGATTTAATCATTTTAAAGTTACTACATGTTTGTCTCAGTCAATTTACTACACACACTCTAAACAGAGCTATACCAGAATAATAATAATTCCACTGAGTAAATCAGAGGTGGGGGCTTAACAAGCTGAAATTAATCATTGCTTAATTCTTCACATAAGTGGTCGGCAGATTCTAGAATTAACGTGCTCAACCAAAGCAGCAGTGTTTTCGCTTATCTGAATATCTTGTCATTACCCTTCTATCTAGATCTCTGCCAAGAGTAATCTTGTGCAAAGGTAGACACCTTTGAAGCCCATATTAGATACTCTTGAGTTTTGGCCGCTGTTGGATCACTGCTGCAAAGCAGGGGAGGCAATACCGCCACACTGTTTGTCTTCCCCGCATGGACACTCATCTGTCTGTCCAATTTTTCAGTTTGTTGAACAGATTTTATCTGAGTCTGAAATGGCCGGTGCTCAGTTTGAAAATTATCACTTGATCTTTTCCTGTTAATATATAGCATGGCTCAGCATTACTGGATTATCACTTGATCTTTTCCTGTTAATGTATAGTATGGCTCAGCATTACTGGACTATCACTTGATCTTTTCCTGTTAATGTATAGTATGGCTCAGCATTACTGGACTATCACTTGATCTCTTCTTGGTAATGTATAGTATGGCTCAGCATTACTGGACTATCACTTGATCTCTTCTTGGTAATGTATAGTATGGCTCAGCATTACTGGACTATCACTTGATCTTTTCCTGTTAATGTATAATATGGCTCAGCATTATATGGACTCTGGATGTTCCTTCTGCCATTTTTCCTCAATAGTTATGTTTAATTATTGCTTTTATCTCTTCATATGTAGCCATGTCTTCTGTTTGGGTTCTCCTTCCTCCCTTTTTGGCAAATGTATTTGCCTTCTCATTTCCATATATCGTGCAGTGGGCTGGAATCCACTGTACTTTTACTTTTTTAAAATTCATAGCTGGTTTTTATCAATGCCTCTACCAGGCTGTCTATTTCATTGTTTTTATTGTTTCTGAAACTAGTGATGACTGAGAGAGAGAGTTTGTAAAGACCACTATCTTGACTCTAGCAAGAACTTTATTTTCCATGATGGTATTTGCAGCTGTTTTGTGTTTCTGCCTCCGCTTTGAAGTTGTTTGAGAGTTTTCCAGTAGCCCTCGAGTTATGCAGATTAGAAGAGAGTTTTGCCAGAGACATCACTTTGCGTCTTAAGTTCTAAGATCCAACTTCAAGTGCACTCAGTTAGACAACATAACATACCTGACAGTTTGTTGCTGCCCTACAAGACGCCACTAGGCGTGATGACAACTGACTGCTTTGTCAGTCAGGGGCTAAGGATCCAAGAAAAAGAAGAAGAAGACACATGAAAGAGACAGCATTTTATATCAGTTACCCAACACTATTCGAACGTTGCCTGTGCAAAAAGTCTTTGATCGCCCCTAAAAAAACTCGGGGTAAGTTGTAATATGTACATTTTATTATGATAATTTGCTTGTGGGTGTACAGTGGCATATGAGATTGGAAACCTCATCTTTGTAATTGACTGGACACATGAACCACTACAGCCAGAGCTGGTGACTGCTTCGTGCGGGTATCCTCACAAGGAACCAGCAGCAGAGGTTGCCTCAGGCTCCATAGAGAGCGGGGAGTGGATTATGATATGGTGTACATATTTATTTTATAAGCATTGTAGTAAATTTCATTTATATATATATATATAAGGGGGTCTGCCATTCGTTTGTTCTACGATGATTCTGAGTGTTGCTATCTGGTCTGTACATGATCTTCCTGCACGAAATCCTGCCAGTTCTTCTCGGAGTTCTTATCCACCGCCTTCTTAACTTAATACGGTCCAACAAAACTCTGGTTAAATTTTTTCCAGCCACTGCTAACAGTGTTATACCCCTGCAGTTGCCACATACAGCCAAGTTTCCTTTCTTTGGCAGCTTGGTAATGTGGCCTTCCTTCCAACTGTTTGGGGTGGCCTCTTTTCATCCGACTCACTGGGGTTAACAGCAGCTGAGGGAATGAACACTTTACCACGGCTAGGACGTTTAGCACGAGATGGAATAAAACCTCTATCACGGCTATGACGTATAGCAGCTTAGGGAATGAAAACTTTACCAAAGCTTGGATGTGTAACAGGAGAGGGAATAACAACTTTAAAACGGCTAGGACGTTAAGAATAGACAGACATAGTAAATTGTACAGTGTAGTCCAACAATACATGTATTAACGAGGTCAAAAAATAATATACTGTAAATTGATTAGTTAGGGTAACATGGGAACGTAGAGGCCTCGTGAGATTTTAGTAATACAGCACTTAGTACTAATGTTAAATAAAAACTAAATATTAACTCAATCACCACAAGCTTCTACACACACAGATAAACACACACTTGCGCACACACCCTCTTTTAAACCATAATATGAAGAATATCTGCCATCAATGGTACCTATACCTTGTAGCGGTATGGCAGCTTGTGTACCCTGACAATCCCCAGAGCTATGCCAGTGGGAGTTTTACTCCTGGTAGGTTCAACCATGCTGGACTGGTCTGCGTGGGTAGGAGTCAGACAAAAGCTGGTACCCTGGTCCTCCAGGTTGGGGGTTTTAGCACAGGGCCGACACCCCTGTCTGTGTAAAAAATCGCACACGTTACGAAAACAGCAATAAATGAAAATACTTTGATGCGGGACGGACATCCAGAGTCTCAGGCTCGTATGACTGACAGTGGTGAAAGCCGAAAGGAAGCCACTGGCATGAAAACGGATGCCCAGACCGCAAAACACGAAACCAGAATTGGTTTTTGGAATGTCAGAACTATGAATGAGGCAAGAAAGCTGAGACAGATCACAGCAGAGATGAGGAATTACAAACTACATATCCTGGGTATAAGCGAGAGCAGATGGACAGGTATGGGGAGAATAAAAACAGCTACAGGGGAAACAGTACTTTATTCTGGTAGAGAGGACGGTCAGCACAACGAAGGTGTAGCCATTATCCTTAAGAAAAGAATGGAAAGGTCTCTACTGGAATGGAAACCCATTAACAACAGACTAATAAGAGCAAGACTGAGAGGGAGATTCACCAACACCACAATTATACAATGCCATGCACCAACAAACGACAGCGATGAAGAGATCAAGGACGAGTTCTATCAACAGGTACAAAAGGAAATGGAAACTGTACCCAGGTACGATCTTATTATAGTAATGGGAGACCTAAATGCGAAAGTTGGAACACACAATAATTATAACGAAAGATTAATGGGGAAATGCGGCAGTGGAACAGTAAATGAGAATGGGGACAAATTAATAAGCTTCTGCAGTATTAACAACCTGGTCATTGGAGGAACACTTTTTCAACACAAAGAAGTGCACAAGTTAACATGGGAATCACCAAACGGACGAGACAAAAACCAGATAGATCACATAATGATCAATGGCAGATGGAGACATGCACTACAAGACGTGAAAGTAAGAAGAGGCGCAGATGTGGGAAGTGATCATCACCTAGTAGTAGCAAGACTGAAGGTGAAACTCAGAGCTGCTGGACCAGTTGCAGTCAAACAGAAAAGATATAACATCACGAAACTTAAGGACCCCCTCACCAGAAAAGCGTTCGTGGTCGACATAAAGAGACGATATCTGATTACCAAAAGCCAGGTAAGAACAGAGACCGACGATGTGGACCAGAAATTCAACACCATCTCAACAATATACAAAGAAAGCAGCAAGTCATGCTTGGGATTCCAGGAAAGAAAGAGCCAAGACTGGATAACACCAGAAACGCTAAACACCATAGCGAAGAGAAAGGAAATGAAAAGAAAGAAAACCGAAGCTAAGTCTCCCAGGTTAAAGGCAATATATAGTGAACAGTACAGTCAGCTGGACAAGGAAGTAAAACGTCAAACCCGTGCTAACAAAAGGACATTTCTGGATGACCATGTGTTACCGTCATTTTTGTCGGTTCCAGAAGATGTAAATCTATTTTATATTTTTGATAATCGAAGGTACAGAACTGTATGTTAACTCCCTGACACAGGTTGATTAGGGGTTACCTTCCTTGTGTTTATTCTTTCTTAAGACGGGATAGTTAACTGTTCTCAAATCTGTTCTGTCTACGCATGCGCTAGCTTTTAGCGCGAACCGAACAGACTTCCGTCTGTGAGTTATGAGCTGGTTTTCTGCCGGACGAACATGTCCGTTGTTCTTCTTCTGCATTATCTGGGGAAAAGATAGTCTTGTCATATTAGTGATTTCCCCAGAGTTATTCTGTTCGTCTGGAATGACGACAGGTGTTATTTGTGTAGTGTTTGGAATTCTGTCCAAGGTAAAATTACTTTATTATTACGCAAAGTTTGCAGAACATTTAGTATGAACCTGTGAGTAGCGCTCACAGTTCTTGTGATCCAGAGTCCATTATGTGTGCTTGACGTAGCCAGTTAGGTCTATTCGTTGAAGTACGTTATAGAAGCACAATAACCATATATTGTTATGAAACCCGCAGGATGGCGGTACGTTTCAGCATGAAAGATAATACATGCCTATGGAAAAATGTACAGTTGTTTATCAATCATTATAAGGCCCGTCATTACGGCCTATAACTTTGAGCAGAAGAAGAAGTACCTGAAAGGTGAAACCAGATGAAGTCTTGACATTATTATCAAGTTCACAGACTTCCATATTAAGCAACTATATTTGTTTAAGGACTACCTGACGCGTTCAGTCAGGGGGCCCTGAGCTCCAGTAGGAAAAGAATGTGTTGTCAAGCCAACGTTATTAGCATCATACCTACGAGCTATACAGAACTGATGATGTTCGATGTTATTAATTATTACCACCTATGAACAGTTATTAAAGGACAGACCATTGTCGATAACGTCCTTATAGATGAGTGGTTCAAGCTTTATTTACCAGATGTTTTGCCAGTCATATCCAATATACATGATGTGTCTTGATTCTCGTCCATTTGACTGTACCTGTTGATGTCACTGTGTCACGTAATTAAATGGTTGAAAGTTCCAGCAGTTTTTCTACCATTACTGACTACTGCATGTGAGTGAGTGGGTGCCTTGTTTACATTTCAAAGATCCTATACGCATTCGTGTCTCTACACACCCACCTCACTTGTCAACCATACAATCTTCGAGTACCTTACATACAAGAAATGTCTGATGTTCGAATGTCAACATGACACCCTTTCAGCGCCTCAACGCCTGGTGAGCTATTCATGCATAACAAAGCTGTTTGGTCCAGGTCGGACGGACTACAACAGTAACACAGCAAGGAGATTGTTACGTTCCTACATATCATACGTAAATCCCACCTTAACATTTGTAGTGGTCACATAAAAAAGGACATAACATTCGTGGTGGCCGTAAAAACTGGCTAACATTTGTGGTAGGCCAGATCAGTGGGTCTAAACCTGTTCATTGGACTGAGTGAGAACATTATTTGATGATGAACAACACATTGGAAACTGGACAAGCTCATTTATACTGTTCAACACATAACAGCAACACACCTTCAACAGTTTGAAACTCGTCGATGACCTTCACTGTGAACGATCACGACTCGTGTTTACATTCAAGTTCAGCTGTTGTGACAATTCTCATCACTGTAATTGTCAACGGTGGAGCTTCCTCGCATTGCTGTATATTGTCAAACATCATTGTTGACTAAGGCCAGGATTATATCTAAGATAAGTGGCGGTTATTTTTTGAAACTTGGTACCGTTATATTATGAATAACTGAGCCTTCTTTCAACACACTTTATTAATGCATTCTTTGTTTACATGTTCTTTGTTTACATGTTATGTTAGTGTGTGTTTCGCGGGCTGGTTGGGCAGGGGACTCCGTTAGAAGATACCACGTAAACAGAGGTTCTATCGAGAGCGTTTTCTATAGGGACGGCGCATATTTCCCACAGCGGGAATTGCGAGCGACGCGTGTTGCTACTTTTCTTTATTTTTTCTTAGCTGTGACGAGATGTGTTAGTGTCGTCTTCGTTAATTTTTTTCCATTCTTTGATTTTCGATTTGTTTTGTTTGTATCTGTACGCCTCTCCTTCCTTTCATTTATTTGTATACACTCTTTTTGTTTATAATAGTGTTGTGATTTGTTTTGATTTTCGCAGTTATCATTGTAATTTTTTACAACATTTGATTTAGTTAAGCTTTATTTATCATTTGACTTCTGCGAACGTTTTCGGTTGTTATACATTCTTGTCTTTGTATTGTTATCGTCTACTTGTTCATCATACACAGTCTATATATATACTTGGTCATGGACTATTATTGTTGATATGATACACTTTTCAGATAGAGGTTATTTATGATCATATTATTATAAAGAAACAAGGTGATCATACAAGTTTTTGATTAAAAGACTTGTCTCCCACGGAGATTGGGATAGAATAAAGTGAAGTGAGTATACAAGTCTAGGATTACAGACTTGTCTCTCATTGAGGTTGGGATAAGGTAGTTTATTCAATTATTCAGGTGTAATCTCATATTATTAGACAGGATGTCTACATTAGATGTCTTTATTGAGCAAGGGAAATCCCTTGGCAAAACTGGTGACAAATTGGAAGAGTTTGCACTTGCTCAATATGCCAAGGCACAGAAGGCTGAAGAGAAAAGGATGCAAATGCAGTTGGACAGAGAAGCTGAAGAGAGAACACTTCAAGCTGCTGCTGAAGCTGAAAATAAAAGATTAGACAGAGAAGCTGCTGCTGCTGCTGAAGAGAGGAAATTTCAAGCTGCTGCTGTGGAGAGAAAACTTCAAGCTGCTGCTGAGGAAATGAAAGCACAAATGGAACATAAGGAAAAGCTATTAGCTTTGGAGGTGGAGAAATTAAAGGTAATGAATATGAGTGCTCCTCAGTCAACTTCAGGTAGGATAAAGGAGAATACTTATAAGGTCAAGTTACCTCCTTTCAACCCTCAAAAGGACGACATAACCTTCTACCTGGATAGGTTCCAATTAACATGCGTAGCGCATAGGTTAGATAAGGAACAATATGTCGGACAACTGATGGGATTACTTTCAGGTGAACCATTGGGTACTGTAATGGCAGTAGAGGAAACTGATAGAACTAATTATGATGTTGTCAGGGCAACATTACTTAAGAGATATCAATTAAAAGAAGAAGATTATCGTCTTCGTTTTAAGACAATGCTACCAGAAACTGGAGTAGAGTTCTCTGACTTTATTACTAAGATTCGTCTTACATTCACACGTTGGATTGAGCTGTCTAAAACAGAAAAAACATATGAAGCCCTTATGGACTCATTACTTCGAGATAAAGTTATGTCATCAGTTAATGAGTCTTTCCTTGCTTTTATTCATGAGCGTAAACCTAAAGACATGAAAGACATGGAAGAATACTGTTGCCAGTATGTAACTGCACATCCCCATGCTACTGTTAGCAATGCTAGGGTAAAAGAAGAATTGCCGGTTGCTTCTGCAGCACCATATGGCCCTAATTTTATGAATAAATTCCAAGGTGCTCAACACAACTTCAATAAGAAGAGCAATCGTAATTATGATCAGAATCAGGGTAACCCATCACATAATGGGTCTTCTTCAAAGAACTGGAGGCGATCTGATAGTCCTCGTTATTTCGGGTCCTATAATTATGGAAATTTTCGGAGAGGTAGTCACTATAGACACGTTCAAGGCTATCCTTCGCGGGGGCATCGTAACCAAACAGGTAAACACCATGATCATTGGGGTAATGACAATAGTACTTATGGAAACTGGGATTCTGATAAGGGTGGATTTGTGCTGAAGTGGTAACTTGCCACCCTTATCGACACCTGGTGTTAAAGTGTAAGATGTAGGTGTCTTCTCTGATTTAGGATGTTGCTGTGTATGTGGTAGTGGAACAGTTCACAGGGTTATCACACAGGCAACATGACGTGTAGAGTCATAGAAAGGGTAACTTCGTTGTATAAGTTTCTTTCATTTATTGCACGCCACAAAACAGTCATGATACTTATGACATCAACATGGTTAACGAGTTCAGCAAGATGATATGGCACATTGAAAACAATTTCTGTAGTCAGCAATGATAGCTGTTGTATATATGCGTCATAAGACATCACAGTTCAATAGATTCAGAAATTCATCAATCATCGAGTGCTAGTTCGTGAAGCTGTATAAATAATAATAATTTCTATAACTTCTGCAACAGTGTCAGCTACAGATCTTCAATGTTCATAAACAATAATAAATGCTCCCATTCTGATGCTAGCAGATCAGTTGTATACAATAAGTCCGTTCACTGTCTGCACGTGAATAGCATACATGGGCTACAGGTCAGCTCGACCTTTATAATGTTCCTAAGTCTAACCATCTGACTTGGACGTGATCTCTGATATAACGAATCCTGGAACACAGACAACAGTCTTGTTGGTCTAGAGCGACCCATATATATTTAACTAGTTCAGGTATACAGATACTGGTGACTTAATCCTAGTCAAAGTACCTCTCCATTTTGCATCACACAGGCGAGCAAATAGGCGACAAAATGACGAACCTCTAGACGATAGCATAAAGTTCGATACAAGAGGAATTACCTTATTTCGGAAAATCAACCATGAACATATGCCTCCAGGCAGGCTGCATAATACTGGGAAATAGTCTAGTTAGCTAACTAACTCACTAAGACACTGTATTTCCCTCAGAGAATCACAAGACGCAGTTGCGTCTGCTCGCTTCTTAAACCATTTCTAAACTGCCCAACTGGGCGGAACACACAGAACGAACTCCCGGTTTTTGACATGCGCAGAACGACAATCTCCGAGTTGCCGTTCACAATAAGACGATTCGAAGAACATTCGAGATAAAAGTCTTACACAGTCGCGCCTTTTATGGTCATGAAAAGAAGCGTTAAGAAAGGTTTCAGACATCTACCATAGTTGACTGATACTACCAAATAAGGAGATGTGGTCACGCTTCGTTCAAGAAATTATAGACCGAACGTGTCTCTATACAAGAGAAGGCAACTCCTAAAAATTGTAGTTTCGATAACTCGGATTATGTCCCTTTGACCATAGAAAACATAATACACACTTCAGTCAAAAAAAATGATCATACATATGAAAAAATGTTTATACAAACGAAAAATAATAATGATCCGTGCGTAACATTACCGCACCCTCCCTGGAAAAAAAAAAATGGGACATTTTTTTTTTTTTAAATCCTGGAGCCGGAAAAAATCTAGGCTCCTAACGCACGTATGATGCGTGGATATATACCTAACAAATTAGCTCAACGCATGGAGCGACACTGAGATCATATCTCAGATCCTTAGAGAAAAAATTTATCTAAGTATACGCTGATATATTCCAGGAAGGTGCCACCAACACACGCCACAATGATGGCAACAACATAATGACAATCAAATTATACTCATACCAATATATGAAATTAAATATATTATGTGTTATCATACAATGTGTTGCAAATAGCGGTGTAATTTACTAATATACCGCACTATATTATTACATTATATAAAGTAACAGTAATTAATAAGTAATACATGTGTTGCTCTTCGGTGACACAAAACATTCAATAGAAGAAGATGTGGACATCATCCGCTCCCAATGTAGGACAGGACTTGATATCCTCAAAGTTCCACAATGGACATAAACTCGCAGACTTCAATGATGTGCTGCGAAAATATCAATAACACAAATCTTAAAGACAACTGGTAAATTTCTTAATACAATCCTGAAAATAATTTATTTAAATGTGGCCGAGTGATCTTTTGGCCCGTATATCACTAACTAAGCCTTCTTAGATAATTACATGGTACAATGTTATAAATTTCCCTCAAAAAAAAAAAAAATGAGACAAAATCTACTAACATGTCATTATAACATTGGACTGTATATCAGGAAATATATATATATGACAGAAGAATCATGTGGAATCGTGTGGACATCTGGACAGAATGTCTGCCATTACATTATCCGAACCACGGATAGCTCGAACCGAGAAATGAAATGGTTGAAGAGCTATGGCATAACGAGTGGACCTCGAGCTCTTCAAGTTTTTGCTCTGAATAGCAGTAAGCGCTTTCTGGTCGGTTTCCACAATGAAATGTGCGCCTAGAAGAAATCTTTGTAACTTCAGAATAGACCATACCATAGCCAATAACTCACGGTCTAAAACCGAGTAATTCTTTTCTGCAGCGTTTAATTTCCTAGAGATATACATCACCGGATGCAAAGTATCAGAATACTCCTGCATTAGTGCTGCCCCAATCCCTGTTGACGAGGCGTCACTTCGAAGAACAAAAGTCTTCTCAATAGTAGGTAACTTAAGAATAGGTGGAGATGAAAATAGGGCTTTAACCTGGTCCAATGAGGATTGACATTCTTTAGACCAGCGGATCAGATTAGGCGACCCTTTCTTCAATAAAGTAGAAAGCGGTGCCATAATGGAGGACAGATTCGGAATGAATCGTCCGTAGAATTGAATCAAACCTAATAGACTCCTTACTTGTTTCTTCGTCTTAGGGACCGAAATGTTAAGTATTTTTGAAACATTGTGGTCCTCTGTCTTTAAAAGACCATGACCAACCCGATGACCTAGGAAAGAAATCTCGCTAAATCCTATAAAGGCTTTAGAGGGTTTTGCAGTCAAGTTATACTCGCGAAGAGTAGACAGTAATTCGTATAAACCCAAATAATGATCTTCCCAAGAATCACTGAATAGACAGATATCATCTAGGTATGCTATGACATCTGTACGATATGCGAGAATTCGCCGCATCATGCGTACGAATGTAGCAGGGGCGTTCATAAGACCAAAAGGCATGAAATTCCATTGGAATAAACCCCTAGGTGTAGAAAAAGCTGTAAAAGGTTTGGCACGTTCAGTTAGCGGGACTTGCCAATAACCTTTAGAGAAATCTAGTTTGGTAAAGAATCTAGAATTAGAAAGTTTATTGAGTAGCTCTTCTAATGAAGGCATAGGTTCAGCATCGAACTTCGTAACTTGGTTCAATTTGCGATAATCTACGCAAATGCGAATGTTATTATCCTTCTTTCGAACAATAACCATAGACGAAGAGTATGCTGAAGTGGATGGTTCAATGATTTCCAAACGTATCATTTCATCCAACTCTTTTTTCGACTTGAGACTGGAAATGAATAGGTATTGGATATGGTCTGACTCTGATAGGATTGTGATCAGTTAGCACAATGTCATGTTCTATGACATGTGTGTGTCCCGGGATGTCTGTAAGAACATCCTGAAATGTTTGCAACATCGAAGAAACTTGTCGATGTTCCTCAGCGGAAAGATTTGGAGAAACGGTCACGTTTTTCCAAGATTCCGTAGAATAAAGTGGGACCATAGAAAGAGGAAGATTGACATCAGAAAAAGTAGTTTCCTCATCCTGTATAACTGACAGAGATGAGTACTGACCATGAGTTGCTTGTGAATTGTCCGTAGCCTGGAAAATAGGCTGCAAATAGTCAGGTCTTTCATAAAATTCTGTGAGCATATTTATGTGGAAAGTTTTATGCTTTCCATCAATATCGACAACATAGTCGACATCAGAAATTTTGGAGACTATTGCATATGGACCTTTCCATGCAATTAGAAGTCTGTTCTCCCTTGAAGGAAGTAGAACGAGAGCTTTGTCACCTGGACAAAGTTGTCGTAGACATCTATTCTTATTTGCAAACTGCCTTGCCTTTTCTTTAGCAAATTCTGAAGACGAAGTTGCTAGTTTGCATGCCTCGATGATCTTTTGCCTAAGAGCAATGACGTACTCATAAGAAGATTGAGTCTCATCGCTAATATTATCGGCAGTGATTAGATCGTGAAGTAAAGACATAGGGCCGCGCGGTTGCGCGCCAAAGACAAGTTCAAAAGGGGAAAACCCCGTATGTTCATTGGGGACCTCTCTATACGCAAAGAGAGCCGCGGGTAAGACCCTGTCCCAATCCTGAGGATGATCCTCAGTTATTTTACCAAGTAAAGTTTTCAGAGTCCTATTTAAACGTTCGACCAACCCATTAGACATTGGGTGATAGATACTGCTGAGAGACCTTTTAATGTGTAGCATAGACATTACCTGTGACATAGTGTCTGATATAAGTTGAGTGCCATGGTCTGACAATATTTCTCCGGGAAAACCCAAGCGAGAAAATATCAGCCAAAGAGCGTCTGCGATATCAGCAGTTGAGATGCTCTTGAGAGGTATTGCCTCTGGCCAACGTGTGCACATATCGACACATGTAAGGATAAATTGATGTCCTCTAGCCGACTTAATTCTAAAAGGACCGATAATATCTATTGCCATTTTTTGAAAAGGGCGAATAGGAATGTCAGCAGCCTGGATAGGCGCAGCATGTCGTGGTCCTTTAGATTTGACCTCCTGACATACTTGCAAGAGCGACAGTACATTCGTATGTCCTTGCTCACAAATGGCCAAAAGAAAGCCGCAAGAACCCTCGACTTTGTACGGGAAAAACCCATATGTCCAGCACATTGCGAGTCATGAGCATGTTGCAATATTTGCAATCTCATGCTCTTAGGCACAAGAATTTGTGAATGAGTGGACGTAGTCGAGTCTTGTACCATACGTACAAGTACGCCGTTCTTCATAGAAATCCAAGATTTCCTATTAGTGTTCTGATTAGGATCACCTTTTTTTGCTAGAATGAAGAATTTTTGTAAAGAAGGATCTTCTTCTTGCAATTTGATAAATGAGTCACGTGTAATAGTCAAGTGACTATCTTGGTCATTTACTTCATCATTATTAGTTAATGAAGTTTGAGGTGGATCCAGAGCATGTGCTCTTGTGACCACCGCATTGGTAGCTTCAATGTTTTGCTCTTCCCAAACAGCAATCTGCTGTGGGGTACATTCCCTAACTCCGTGAATACGACCAATAATAAGGTCCGCAATAGGGTTTGGAAGTAGACACGCGTGGACCTCTCCCGTGAAGAAAGGAGTAGCAATGTGTATTATAGCAGTAGGATACTTTTCTAACGTGCCACCAAATGTGACACATTTGATGACTTTTCCTGTAGCACAGGATGGATCTACAAGAGATTGCCTAACGCCGACAGTAGTACATCCAGAATCAAACAACACTGAGACTGGATTACTATTTACTAGCCCCTTATGTAATATAAGAGAACCTCTCCCATCATGAGCAACATTAGCAGGAAGAGCGGGCAAAGGATGACCACAGCTTAGAGTACTAATGGTTTTCGGATCAAATAAAGTACTGCATTGGATACACTTATTTGCCCTACGAAAATCAAAAGATGAGCATCCGATAGCATTATGGTCTTTATCATTATTAACCTGTTTATCTGCTCCCTGAGATTCTTGTTGAACAGAATTTGTCTGTTGATATCTTTTTCTCTTATGTTGCGATCTACCGCGACCATTATTGCCTCTGCAATTATCATTAAAGTCCCTACTGTAATTTTTATCCTGGTTTGAGTTCCAGTTTCCATAACTGTCATTACTATCTCTATGCTGTTGAGAACCTCTATTATCTTGGTATTGAGGTCTCTGCATAAAATATTTTCCTCTATACCGATTACCTTTGTGAAAATTTCTAAAGTTAACCGGAGTAGAATAACGTGTAGTATTAGGTTGTCTCCAGTTCTGGGAAGAAGAATCACCCTGGAATTGATCACTATGGTTCTGGGCATAATTACGATTACTCTTTTTATTGAAATTTTTCTGGCTACCCTGAAATTTACGCATAAAATTTGGGCCATAAGGTGCTGCCGAAGCAACTGGCAGACCTTCTTTCACCTTAGAGTTACTAATGGTTATGTGCGGATGCGCAGTAACATACTGGCTACAGTATTCTTCCATTTCTTTTATGTTTTTAGGCTTACGCTCATGAAGAAAAGATAGAAAAGCTTCATTAACAGAAGACATAACCTTATCTCTAAGTAGTAAATCCATAAGAGCTTCAAATGTATTTTCTGTCTTAGACAACTCAACCCATCGTAAAAAAGTAAGACGGATGCCTGAGATGAATTCAGAGAATTCAACTCCAGTTTCTGGTAACATGGTTTTAAATTTAAGACGATATCCGTCCTCGTTAAGTTGGTACTTCTTTAACAACGCCGCCCTGACAACCTCATAGTTGTTTTTGTCAGGCACATCTACCATACTCAACAAAGTCAAAGCATCACCTCTAAGTATCTTGGACAGATGATACACATATAATGTTTTATCTATATTATGTACATTACATGCACTTTCAAATCTATCTAGATAAAATGTTATATCATCGATTGAGGGATTAAATGCTGGTAGATTAAGCTTGAAATCCTTAGCATTAGTCTTATTTGACACCTTATTTGCCTCATTAGCATTACCAGTGTTCAATAACTTTAACTTCTCTAACTCTAAAGCTAAGACTTTTTCATCATGTTCCATTTTTGCTTTTCTCTCATCAGCCTCTCTTTGTAACCTTCTTTCTTCAGCCTCAGCCTGTAACTTTCTTTCTTCAGCCTGGGCCTGTAACTTTTTTCCTTCAGCCTCTATTTCAAGTCTCTTATTTTCAGCTTCTTTTTCAAGTCTCTTATTTTCAGCTTCAGCCTGGGCCTGTAACTTTTTTTTCTTCAGCTTCTTTTTTCAAGTCTCTTATTTTCAGCTTCTCTTTTTTGTTTTTCCATTTCCATTTGAAATCTTTTTTCCTCCACCTGCATCTGCAGTTTCTTTTGTTCTATTTCAGCCTCTATTCTCTTTTGTTCAGTTTGTTCTTTCATTTTCTTTTCTTCCGACTTCAATGCCTTGGCATATTGAACAGTCGCAAATTCTTCTAATTTATCACCTGTCTTCCCAAGGGCTTTACCCTGCTCAATAAAGTACTCAAATGTAGACATGATGTCCAAAATGTGAGTACAGAACCTGAAATAATTAATTATCTTATTTCAATGTTAAATAGCAACAAGACTTAATAAAGTGCTTGTATAATCTCTATGTTGAACCCAATCTCTGTGGGAAACAGGAGTTGACACCAACTTGTATTATCAAATGTATAATAATATCACAAGTCACCTCTTAATTAACAGTGCACTACCCAAATCAGTGCATAATCATCAGTTATTTATCATAACTGCACTACAATAGTGCATAAGCAAAAACACCAGTTTGTTATGATAAGTGCACTATAGACCAATAGTGCATGAGCATATATCAACAATAGTGAAAGCTAACTATGCAAGAACTATGTAAACAATAACAAGACAATGTAAACAATAGCAAAGGTCACCAACAATGTAAACAATAACAAAGATCAAAGTCAATACGAAAACATTCGCATAAGTCAAATACACAAACAGCAAAACTAAAAAGAAATATGCGAAGATATGACTAACAAATGACGCTACAGTGTATACACAAAAATATACGTAAAGAACTGAATAATAGCAAAGGGGAGACCTACAAATACAAACAATCGAAATCGAAACTAAAAAACACAAAGAAAGAGAGAGAAGAAAAAAGAAAAAAAATATATATATACAAGAAACAAAAATAAAGCACAACTCGTCACAACTAAACAGATATAGCAACGATTGTCGCTAGCAAATTTCACTGTAGGAAATTCGCACAGTCCCTAACGAAAACGCTAACAGTAGAACCTCTGTGACGTGGTATCTTCTACTGTAAGACTCCGCCCAACCGAGAAAACCCGCTGACATATAAACATATAAATATACAAATAACAAATAACATATAACATATAAACATGTATCATGAAAACAATAGGAGAAAGTGTGAAAGTACAGAAGGCTCAGTTAGAACATAAGGGCACAGTTCACAAACAAAACAGGCCACTTAACTTCTATAAATCCAGCGTCAGCACGGTGCAGAACAGGATGTAATCAGCATTCTGAGGATAATGATCCAACGTTGATTAACTTCTGCTCCCATAAACAGCCATGACGAAGGAAAAGAGCTTCTAATACTGCAACAGTTGTTACGGCACTTGACCTTCTGAATCTTCTAAATTGATTTAACCGGCACTTGACCTTCTGAACCCGCAGCAGTACCCCTGAGACCGGAACAGTTGTTACGGCACTTGTCCTTCTTTTCACCAGATCAGGAAATCCATTCGCTCGGTACTTGTCCTTCTAATTTTACATAAACTTCAATATTGCCGAGCAGCGCCGGGTAGTTTCAAAATCAGCAACTGTCAGAAAATCCGGATACTTTCAATAAAATTTCTTGTAAGGTGGTAGTTGATGCTGTAGTTGTATCTAGTATGATGATGATGTCTGGGTTTGCTGACCCCCTTGATAGCTGGAATCAGAGTGAACCAACCTATGGCCACCAAAAATGATATGGTGCGCCAAAATATCAGATGATAGAACCAGCTCTGGCCACCAAAAATGATAAGGGTGGATTTGTGCTGAAGTGGTAACTTGCCACCCTTATCGACACCTGGTGTTAAAGTGTAAGATGTAGGTGTCTTCTCTGATTTAGGATGTTGCTGTGTATGTGGTAGTGGAACAGTTCACAGGGTTATCACACAGGCAACATGACGTGTAGAGTCATAGAAAGGGTAACTTCGTTGTATAAGTTTCTTTCATTTATTGCACGCCACAAAACAGTCATGATACTTATGACATCAACATGGTTAACGAGTTCAGCAAGATGATATGGCACATTGAAAACAATTTCTGTAGTCAGCAATGATAGCTGTTGTATATATGCGTCATAAGACATCACAGTTCAATAGATTCAGAAATTCATCAATCATCGAGTGCTAGTTCGTGAAGCTGTATAAATAATAATAATTTCTATAACTTCTGCAACAGTGTCAGCTACAGATCTTCAATGTTCATAAACAATAATAAATGCTCCCATTCTGATGCTAGCAGATCAGTTGTATACAATAAGTCCGTTCACTGTCTGCACGTGAATAGCATACATGGGCTACAGGTCAGCTCGACCTTTATAATGTTCCTAAGTCTAACCATTTGACTTGGACGTGATCTCTGATATAACGAATCCTGGAACACAGACAACAGTCTTGTTGGTCTAGAGCGACCCATATATATTTAACTAGTTCAGGTATACAGATACTGGTGACTTAATCCTAGTCAAAGTACCTCTCCATTTTGCATCACACAGGCGAGCAAATAGGCGACAAAATGACGAACCTCTAGACGATAGCATAAAGTTCGATACAAGAGGAATTACCTTATTTCGGAAAATCAACCATGAACATATGCCTCCAGGCAGGCTGCATAATACTGGGAAATAGTCTAGTTAGCTAACTAACTCACTAAGACACTGTATTTCCCTCAGAGAATCACAAGACGCAGTTGCGTCTGCTCGCTTCTTAAACCATTTCTAAACTGCCCAACTGGGCGGAACACACAGAACGAACTCCCGGTTTTTGACATGCGCAGAACGACAATCTCCGAGTTGCCGTTCACAATAAGACGATTCGAAGAACATTCGAGATAAAAGTCTTACACAGTCGCGCCTTTTATGGTCATGAAAAGAAGCGTTAAGAAAGGTTTCAGACATCTACCATAGTTGACTGATACTACCAAATAAGGAGATGTGGTCACGCTTCGTTCAAGAAATTATAGACCGAACGTGTCTCTATACAAGAGAAGGCAACTCCTAAAAATTGTAGTTTCGATAACTCGGATTATGTCCCTTTGACCATAGAAAACATAATACACACTTCAGTCAAAAAAATGATCATACATATGAAAAAATGTTTATACAAACGAAAAATAATAATGATCCGTGCGTAACAGATTCGAACCAGAGCGGTCGTCACGGTAGATCAAACTATGATAATTTCAGAGGGAATAATAATCGTGGTAGATCTCAGTACAAGAAAAAGAGATCACATCACCAGGGAAACTCTGTACAACAAGAGTCTCATGGTGCCAATAATCAAGTGAACGAGAATAAAAATTCTAATGCTGTCACTTGTGCAGCTTTTGACTTTGGGAGAGCATCTAAATGCACCCAATGCTCAACATTATTTGAACCAACAACGGTAACTACTTTAAGTGGTGGTCACCCTCTGCCCGCTCTCCCTGCTGCAATTGCGCATGACGGGAGAGGATCGCTTATCTTGCATAGAGGTCTCGTGGATGGTAATCCAGTCTCATTACTATTTGATTCTGGGTGCACTACTATTGGGGTTAAGCAATCGCTTATAGATCCTCGCTGTGCCACAGGGAAAATAGTTAAATGTGTAACATTTGGTGGTACAGTTGAAAAGTACTCGACCGCTATTATTCACATTGCTACTCCTTTCTTTACGGGAGATGTCCACGCGTGTCTTCTACCTAACCCTATTGCGGATCTTATAATCGGGCGTATTCACGGGGTTAAGGAATGCACCCCGCAACAAATTGCTGCCTGGGAAGAACAGAATATGCAAACAGCCAATGCTGTGGTAACAAGAGCACAAGCTCTTATTCCTCAACTTCATCTACTGAAGTTAATGAAGTAGTTAGCCGAGATGATCACTTGGAGATTTCGCATGACTCGTTTGTGAAACTACAAGAAAAAGATCCTTCTTTAAAGAAATTCTTTCTTCTCGCTAAAAACGGTGATCCGAATCAGAATACAAATCGCAAATCATATATCACTATGAAGAATGGTATACTAGTGCGTATGGTACAACACTCAGACGCGACTATGCATTCTCAAATTCTCGTGTCCAAAAGTATGAGAGCTTTAATTCTTCAACATGCACACGATTCTCAGTGTGCTGGACGCATGGGTTTTTCCCGAACTAAGTCGAGAGTTCTGGGATCTTTCTTTTGGCCATTTGTCAATAAAGACATACGAATTTATTGCCGATCTTGCAAAATATGTCAAGAGGTAAAGTCTAGAGGTCCACGGCATGCTGCACCTATTCAGGCTGCAGACATTCCCATCCGGCCGTTTCAGAAGATGGCCATAGATATCATTGGCCCTTTTAAGACTAAATCGGCCAGGGAACATCAATTTATCCTTACGTGCGTTGATATGTGCACGCGTTGGCCAGAGACTATTCCTCTTAAGAGCATTTCCACTGCTGATATCGCAGACGCTCTTTGGCTTATATTTTCTCATTTAGGTTTTCCTGGGGAAATATTGTCAGACCATGGAACACAATTGATATCAGAGACAATGTCGCAGGTAATGTCTACTCTGCACATTAAGAGATCTCTGAGTAGTATTTATCACCCAATGTCTAATGGGTTAGTTGAGCGTCTTAATAGGACACTCAAGAACTTACTGGGGAAGATAACTGAGGATCATCCTCAGGATTGGGACAGGGTCCTACCCGCGGCTCTCTTTGCCTATAGGGAGGTCCCCAACGAACATACAGGATTTTCTCCTTTTGAACTTGTCTTTGGCGCGCGACCGCGCGGTCCTATGTCTTTACTTCATGATCTTATAACTGCTGATAATATCGACAATGACACACAATCTTCATATCAGTATGTCATTGCTCTCAGAAAGAAAATTATTGAAGCATGCAAGCTAGCAACTTCATCATCCGAATTTGCTAAGGAAAAGGCAAGGCTATTTGCTAATAAGAAGAGACGCCTACGTCAACTTTGTCCTAGAGACAAAGCGTTTGTTCTACTTCCTTCTAGGGAGAACAGACTGCTTATTACATGGAAAGGTCCATATACTATAGTCTCGAAGATTTCCGATGTCGACTATGTTGTCGATATTGATGGAAGGCATAAAACCTTCCATATAAATATGCTTACGGAATATCATGAGCGACCAGACTATTTGCAGCCTATTTTTCAGGCGACGGACGATTCTCCAGTTCAACAAGGTCATATCTCATCCCTGTCGGTTATACAGGATGAGGAAACTACTTTTTCAGATGTTAACCTACCTCTTCCTATGATTCCACTTACTTCTACGGAATCATGGAGAAACGTTACTGTTTCTTCTAATTTGTCTTTTGAGGAACAGCGACAAATATCTTCTGCGCTACAAGTATTTCAGGATGTCCTTACCGACATTCCTGGACACGCACATGTCATTGAGCATGACATTATACTTACTGATCATAATCCGATCAGAGTAAGACCATATCCTATTCCTATTCATTTTCAAGCACAAGTCGAGAAAGAATTGGATGAAATGATACAATTAAAGATAATTGAACCATCCACCTCAGCATACTCTTCGTCCATGGTTATTGTTCGAAAGAAAGACAATAACATACGTCTTTGCGTAGATTATCGCAAATTAAACCAAGTTACGAAGTTCGATGCCGAACCTATGCCTTTATTAGAAGATCTACTTATTAGACTTTCTAACTCTCGATTCTTTACTAAGCTTGACTTGCCAAAAGGCTATTGGCAAGTTCCGTTAACTGAACACGCCAAACCTTTCACTGCTTTCTCAACACCTAGGGGTTTGTTTCAGTGGAATGTTATGCCTTTCGGGCTTATGAACGCCCCGGCTACTTTCGTACGCATGTGAGTCGAATTCTCTCATATCGTTCAGATGTCATTGCATACTTAGATGACATCTGTCTTTTCAGTAATACTTGGGAAGATCACTATTTGGGGTTAAATGAATTACTGTCAACCCTACGCGAGCATAATTTGACTGCGAAACCCTCTAAAGTCTTTGTTGGGTTTAGCGAAATTTATTTCCTGGGTCATTGAGTTGGTCATGGTCTATTGAAGACAGAGGACCAAAACATTTCTAAGATATTAAATATCTCTGTGCCCAAAACAAAGAAACAAGTACGTAGTCTTTTTGGATTAATACAATTCTACGGAAGATTCATTAAGAATCTATCCTCTATCATGGCACCACTCTCAACCCTATTGAAGAAAGGGTCTCCTAACATGGTGCGCTGGTCTCAAGAATGTCAAGCTTCATTGGATCAGATTAAGAATGTGTTCTCCTCCCCACCTATCTTAAGGCTACCTATTACTGATAAGACTTTTGTTCTTCGTAGTGACGCCTCATCCACAGGGATCGGAGCGGCGCTAATGCAAGAGTATTCAGGAACTCTGCATCCTGTAATGTATATTTCTAGGAAACTGAATGCGGCAGAAAGGAATTACTCGGTTTTAGACCGTGAGTTGTTGGCTATGGTTTGGTCAATCCTTAAGTTACAAAGATTTCTTCTTGGTGCGCATTTCATTGTGGAAACAGACCAAAAAGCCCTTTCAGCTATTCAGTGTAAGAATTTGAAGAGCTCGAGATCTACTCGATATGCTATTGCTCTTCAACCTTTTCATTTCACGGTGCGAGCTATCCGTGGTCTGGATAATGTGATGGCAGACATACTGTCTAGATGCCCACATGAGTCCACTTAAGTCATATGTACTAGCTTTTCCTGATACACTGCTAGACATATGTCTCTTCACTATACCTATATATATTAACACATTTGTTGTCAACTTAGAGTGGTAAATTAATTGTTTTCTTTCTCTATTACCATCTTTAGTGTAATGGAGAAGATTGAGTTGACACAATATAAAGGTCGAACAAAATTAATGCGGCCACATGTAACATGTATTAGTAATTATAGTACATTATAGCATGTTGCTAATTGTGTTATTTATATTGTTCTCAGCGCAAACTAGTACCAGGTACGGAGTGCTTTTGAGAATCATGACGATGTTGCTTACATGATCTACGACATACAGAATTGATTTATACTTTGTGGATGTCATCTTCTATTTTGTTAGAGTATACACTTGAATTGTCACATGTATATATAGAATAACTTTACAAATTTTGATTATGTCCATCCATTAGATGATAGTCATTTTTTAACATGATACTTTTATAGATTTATATGTTTATATGACTTTTCCATACGTTATCATTTGCATCACTATAACATTGCAATTTTTTTTATATGTATGTTATTTTTGTTAGCATCGCCAGATGTTTATTTGATGGTACCTCCCGGATATATTTTACTTGGAGAAAATATTTTCTCTTATTTTGTGAGGTGAACTTTTGTTCTCACTAGACGCGCTATTGTGCGTTGATTGGGTTTGACATTATGTCGTTATATTTATTGATCCTTTCATCGGCGCATCATTCATGCGTTATGAGCTTGTTGCATCTCGCTCATTGATGTATTTTAAAAAAAAATGTATCTTTTTTTTATCCGGAGGTGGTGGTAGTCTGTTACCGTCATTTTGTCGGTTCCAGAAGATGTAAATCTATTTTATATTTTTGATAATCGAAGGTACAGAACTGTATGTTAACTCCCTGACACAGGTTGATTAGGGGTTACCTTCCCTGTGTTTATTCTTTCTTAAGACGGGATAGTTAACTGTTCTCAAATCTGTTCTGTCTACGCATGCGCTAGCTTTTAGCGCGAACCGAACAGACTTCCGTCTGTGAGTTATGAGCTGGTTTTCTGCCGGACGAACATGTCCGTTGTTCTTCTTCTGCATTATCTGGGGAAAAGATAGTCTTGTCATATTAGTGATTTCCCCAGAGTTATTCTGTTCGTCTGGAATGACGACAGGTGTTATTTGTGTAGTGTTTGGAATTCTGTCCAAGGTAAAATTACTTTATTATTACGCAAAGTTTGCAGAACATTTAGTATGAACCTGTGAGTAGCGCTCACAGTTCTTGTGATCCAGAGTCCATTATGTGTGCTTGACGTAGCCAGTTAGGTCTATGCATTGAAGTATTTATAGAAGCACAATAACCATATATTGTTATGAAACCCGCAGGATGGCGGTACGTTTCAGCATGAAAGATAATACATGCCTATGGAAAAATGTACAGTTGTTTATCAATCATTATAAGGCCCGTCATTACGGCCTATAACTTTGAGCAGAAGAAGAAGTACCTGAAAGGTGAAACCAGATGAAGTCTTGACATTATTATCAAGTTCACAGACTTCCATATTAAGCAACTATATTTGTTTAAGGACTACCTGACGCGTTCAGTCAGGGGGCCCTGAGCTCCAGTAGGAAAAGAATGTGTTGTCAAGCCAACGTTATTAGCATCATACCTACGAGCTATACAGAACTGATGATGTTCGATGTTATTAATTATTACCACCTATGAACAGTTATTAAAGGACAGACCATTGTCGATAACGTACTTATAGATGAGTGGTTCAAGCTTTATTTACCAGATGTTTTGCCAGTCATATCCAATATACATGATGTGTCTTGATTCTCGTCCATTTGACTGTACCTGTTGATGTCACTGTGTCACGTAATTAAATGGTTGAAAGTTCCAGCAGTTTTTCTACAATTACTGACTACTGCATGTGAGTGAGTGGGTGCCTTGTTTACATTTCAAAGATCCTATACGCATTCGTGTCTCTACACACCCACCTCACTTGTCTATCATACAATCTTCGAGTACCTTACATACAAGAAATGTCTGATGTTTGAATGTCAACATGACACCCTTTCAGCGCCTCAACGCCTGGTGAGCTATTCATGCATAACACAGCTGCTTGGCCCAGGTCGGACTGACTACAACAGTAACACAGCAAGGAGATTGTTACGTTCCTACATATCATACGTAAATCCCACCTTAACATTTGTAGTGGTCACATAAAAAAGGACATAACATTCGTGGTGGCCGTAAATATACGGTAACACCATGCAAGACAGGCAGAAGAGGCAGCATTGAGAAATGAACAAAGCACAGTTTATAAAATAACTAAAGCTATCAGTGGAAACGAGGTGCAAACAACATAACGTTAGTAAGAGACAAGCAAGGAAATCTCATCACCACAGCACAGGGGCAGGAAACAAGATGGGCAGAACACTTCAGAGAAACACTGAATAAGGAACCACCAGAGACTCAGCTGAATGTTCCTGAGGCTGAAAGTGACTTAGATGTAAATACAGACATTCCACGAAAAGAAGAAATTATCACAGCTATCAAAGGGCTAAAAAATGGAAAAGCGCCTGGTCACGACAATCTCAATGCTGAGCTATTCAAGACAGACCCTGAACTAGCAGCAGAACTATTAGAACCACTATTTGCACAAGTCTGAGAAACTGAGACAACACCAACAGAGTGGAGTAACGGAATAATTGTCAAATTGCCCAAGAAGGGCGACCTTGCAGACTGCAACAACTGGAGAGGAATTACCCTCCTCTCAGTTCCCAGCAAAATACTAAGCAGGATAATCATCCAGAGAATTTCAAAAGCAGTTGACCATAAACTGAGGAAAGAACAAGCGGGCTTCAGAAAGAACAGAAGATGTGCAGATCATATATTTGCCCTCAGGAACATTATAGAGCAGTGCTCAGAATGGCAGAGACAGCTGTACATTAACTTTGTTGATTTTGAAAAGGCTTTCGACAGCATACATAGGGATAGCCTATGGAAAATTCTGAGGGCTTATGGAATTCCCAGCCGCATTGTTTCCATTATAAAAAGCCTCTATTCTAACTTTACGTGCAGTGTTGGATCGAGTAACGTAACTTTCGAAGTGAAAACAGGAGTACGACAGGGATGCCCCTTATCAACAACATTATTTTTGACAGTCATAGATTGGGTGTTGCGCCAGACAACAGAGGGCAGTCCAAGAGGAATTAGATGGACAACGTTTTCTACACTGGAAGATTTGGAATATGCAGATGACATTGCACTACTCGCGCATTCACACCAACACATTCAAGACAAAACCGATAGACTGAATAAGTATGGCCAGCAGGTTGGCCTGAACATCAATTTGAAGAAGACAGAGGTCATGACACTAAATGTGGGCAATCCTGGGCCAATAACAGTAAGGAACCAGAAGTTAGAACAGACAGACACATTTACTTACCTAGGATACATAGTAACACCTGACAGTGGAACAAGCAAGGACATTAACAACAGAATGAATAAAGCGAGAACAGCCTTTGCTGTTCTCAACAACATTTGGAAGTCTTCCCAGTACAGCATAAACACCAAATTAAGACTGTATGAGAGCTGTGTACTTTCTATGCTTCTCTATGGTGCGGAATGTTGGAGAGTAACAGAGAAGGAAATGTCGAAACTGTCCTCCTTCCACACAATCTGCCTAAGGAAAATTCTCCGAATCTTTTGGCCACACACCATCAGCAACCAAGAACTACTTATTCAGAGTAACCAGGAGGACATGCACACCATCATAGCTGGCAGACGCTGGAGTTGGGTTGGCCATGTCCTCAGACGGGACCCTGATACCATCACAAGAACAGCTATGCTATGGACCCCCGAGGGAAAGCGAAAGAGAGGCCGACCAAAAACAACTTGGCGGAGAACTGTGGAAGCTGAGATGCAAAGAATGAACCACAGTTGGGGCACTGTACGAAGGATGGCCGCCGACCGAGCAAAGTGGAATCAATTTGTTGTTGCCCTACAAGACGCCACCAGGCGTGATGGCCGCTGACTGCTTTGACGGTTGGCGGTTATGGATCAAAGAAGAATGAAGAATATACCATTTTAGGACAACGGAAAAAAAAACACATACACATATCCACATTTTAGAAATGTTCATTTACTCTATTTACAATAATATGACACGGAGGATGGTGCCATAGCAGATATTTGGCAATTGAAATCTCTAGAATTAGAGACACTATATATCCTAATTATAACCTATCAGAGGTTGAACGGGATATTCTTCTTCGTAAATTTAAAAAAAAAAAAAACCACGCACACAAAACCACGCAGTATAATTCTTAAAAGGTCTGATGCAAACATATTATTACTCGCTTCTTTACACTCTTTGATGAGAATTTGTAGTTAAAAAGATTGTTGTTTTTCAGCGTTATCTTTGCTTGGCACATGCTGCTCCTAATTTCCTTGATGCATTTCCCGTATAGTTTTATCAATGCTCCCGCCCCCTTCCCCCCCCCCCCCCTTTACACACACACGCACTCACACACAAACTCGAACTTCTGTGTCCTACTAAAAGTACGGCTAGTAATAAAAATCTCGGCTCTCCCATATTTTAGTTCAGTGTACGAGGAGTGTCCCTTGAAAGATGGAAATGTAATTAACATGAGTTGAGATTCCACAGAAATTCCGAGTTTTTTTTTTTTACTGTGATAGAAGGTACAAAGAAATGGTGTTTTTTTTTTTTTTTTCATTTATATAAATTTAGAAGAAAAAATTATAGGAATCACAGTGCACATTTTATTAATGAGTTCAACATACTAGAAGTCACAAATTATCTGAAACGAGAATTATGACTCGTGAACAGCACTTTAATGTTAAACCTGGTATTTACCGTACATAAAACATGTGAGTTTATAATTGTGTTGAAAATAACCCCTTAATGCGTGGCCTCATAATTGAAAGGAGCTTTCACATTTACTTTCTACTGAATTAAGAATCCCGTCACGACCTCTTGGTGTTTACTTGTAGATATCAAAAGAAAATATTATTGCTTGGGCTGTTATTTGCCATTAAATTTGTTCCATGATCGGCAGTTGTGGCAAGATGGACGTTGGTAAAATAATAGTTTCCAGAACTGGAGAAGAGAACTGGTAAACTAGAGGTAGGGATGGCACATGACAAGTAACGTAGGTAACTACACAGTTCTATATGGTAGCTATAGAAGAAAGTTGTGTAGTAAGTCATCGTCTCTCTAGACATATCCTATGCTCCAAGGGTGTCTCTATTAATAGTTGGGGGAAATGCAGCTCGTTAGTTCCTTACCGATTTAAATACACACAAAAACAATATTTGAACTGTAACTGGAATTTAAATCAATCAGTCAACTGCAATTTATAAAAATATATGAATACATGTTTTTATAAGTACCGTATTGATGTTAGTATCTCTCAGACAAAGAAGTCAGTATGAAAGTGTATAGTCCCAGTGTCAGAAATGAGCACTGGTATCACAGGATAGTCACGGCTGTGAAGGTATCTGCTTCAGAAAGTATTCAGAGTAAAGTCAGACTCTAAGTTGCCACCTTGCTATGTAACTGTGATGGGGCCGAAAAGGAGACGCCCGCCCCCTTCCTGTTTTTGGGCAGATTTATCGCCCACATATTTTCGATGTGCGCGAAGCATTCTGTGATGTGAAAATTCTTCAAGATTGATGAAAAGGCCACAATAAAGCCTTAAAAATAGAGTTGTGGTGTAGAATTGTGTTTTTGCTCTAGAAATAGTGTATATTTCTGTGTTTTCATGCCTTCTAAAGCGATAATCGCGAGTGTTATTTATGCGGCCAGATTGATACGCGTGGCGCGCGGTGAATTGAGTGATTCGACCGCGGTTTATATAAAGAAATAGCGATCGGCAAAAGGCCGATTTGAAGATTCAGCCCACACGAGAGAGAAAGCGACGAGGTGACCAGTGTAGGTAGCAGATGGACTAGAGCACGTGAGTTGTAATTCTTAAGCGCAGTTTGTAGAATGTAGCATTCGTGTTCTATAAGTCTGAATCAGCACGTGAGTTAATTTAAATTAGAATTAGTTTTCTATAATTCGGAAATAATATCGATGTGGCTGTTTTAATGTTTAGTGATATAGATAGATGTGTTTCCAAAGGAAATGTCTTTTTAGGACATTATGATTTAGTCTTGAAATGATAGATGAGTGAAAATAATGTTTGATAGGTTTTATAATTAGTTTTCTATAATTCGGAAATAATATCGATGTGGCTGTTTTAATGTTTAGTGATATAGATAGATGTGTTTCCAAAGGAAATGTCTTTTTAGGACATTATGATTTAGTCTTGAAATGATAGATGAGTGAAAATAATGTTTGATAGGTTTTATTAGGCACGCAAAGCCCAAATCACAGATGTGAGAGTTTAAGAGCAATTATGTCAGTCATCAGACCGGGCAAGAAAGGCAAATTTAGTAGGAGAGTGTTTTATACATGAAACTGGACAGAGAAGCATCTATTACTTGAATTTAGATGATATTGGCTTGTTAGCAAAATACCAAGATGGCGGCCACGTGGTGATTGTATAAAAGCGGCGCCAGCAAGTCTGCATTTAACACTCTTAGTTATCACTTAATGTTACGCAGTTTTAGATCGCGTGAATCGACACGTGGGTGGGAAGCAGATTAAGATAATTTTCCCCAGTAAAGGAAAGAAAGAGTTGTCGTGTTAATTTGCCTTTATATGATGACTAGTTCTGGTTGTTAAAGTCAAGAGTAATTATTTTATTTCTTTAATGTAAAAGTAATTGAGTGTATTTCACGATAGCCTACTTATCATAATTCTACTGTATATATTTAATGGGTTACTGTGAGGTGAGAATAGTCATTTAGATTTCTGGAGAGCGCGAGGCCACTCCTTGGGCGTAAAGCGCATTTGAGACATAAATGTTGCTGTTTGCTCCTTGCGGAGCAGGGCGACACCAGTGCGGCTGAATCCAACAGAAGCCTGCATGAAGCATTTATATGCTATGGCAGTGATTTGTTTCGGTAACGATGTGTTTCATGTGATGAGATTCCCAGTCTCATCAGTGGTCATATACGACACGCTTGTTACCAGGCGCACCAGTCGTCACATACGACATGCTTCCGGATGCAGTAACGAATATTGAGATAGATCAGTTGCGAGGTGGTGGTTTATTCTCGTTATTGAGAGTATTTGTTGTACATATAGTTGAATATTATTTTATGTCCATTTTATGATTATTTAATTATGGTTATGTGAGGAATGGTTGTGAGATCACGTGGGCTCACTTCAAGGTATATATTTCTCTTCTCTGCTCCTGGGGGAGCATGGGGCCAACAGTGTGGTTTGCCTCCATATTAAGTATTCATATGCTAGGGCAGTAGTGGTTTCGGTAGCAATCTGTGTTACACGGTGAGGTTGCCAGCCTCATGCACAACACCATACTAGTCTCATTGGACGACATGCATGAGTGTGTGATAGCTGAGAGTGTGCCCTTGCAGTAGTGGTTTTGGTAGCAATCTGTGTTACATGGTGAGGTTGCCAGCCTCATGCACAACACCATACTAGTCGCACTGGACGACACGCATGAGTGTATGTGTGTGTGATAGTTGAGTGTGTCAGGTGGCGGCGTAGGACAGTTTGACAGGTGAGAGCGTGGTGATTCTCATTCAGTATTATATTATGATTTTAACTATTCTGTGCTTTGTTTGCTTCTTCAGATTAGCATCGGGCACTGTTGGGTGTTTTGTTTAGTTTTGTTTTGTTATGTTCGCTAGTTTATTTGTTTAATGTTTGCTTTGTCACTGAATGGGTTGTAAAAATAAATATAGCCCCTGCCTCTAGAATCAAGAGTTTTGTTGTTGTTCGGGTCGGTGCGAGTGTGACAAGAGAGTGATCACACATCACAATATAATCATCATCATCATCTCGCCCACCCTACCACATAACTAACCTATGATATTAACAAATTCAATAAAACTCGAACTTCAACAATATAAAATTAATAAGTCAGCTGAGTACAGTTACTGAATTTATTATTTACATCTATCTTTTGATATTCTTCTTGCGAAATATGATTGATGGAAAATGATGAAGTGAATGAAATACAAAATTAATTTCACACTTATTTACAAATAAAAGTTAATAGGTAAGTATCAATTTTAGACCAACAGTCCTTGTTGAAAACTTCACTTAAATAAACTGTTTCTTCAAATTTCTTTACAGTTAAAAGTCACTTGAGAAATCTTAATTAATTAAAACTGGCTCTTTAAGTTCCTTTAGAGTAAAAGTCACGTGTGAAATCTTCATCTAACAGTTATCATCATGACACTTCTATTGTTCTTTAGCTCGTTGAGTCTCACAGTTTTTGAAGTATATGAACAGTTAGTTTACTCAGCTTGTATGTGTGGTACAACACTTCTGGTCTATATTTGTGGTATATGCAGCAGTTGTCTTTGGACCCTGCACTGGATTAACCCACACCTGAGGGAGTCAATGCGTGAACAGAATCACATCAAGGTGCTCCTTAATGTAGCAGTGAGTCACGAGTGGATTCAAATTCGGGTTCCTGCTGTTCTAACCAAAACAGTAACCTGAAACAAAGTGTGACATGTGGCTAACTTTTTGTCGTGATGGCCCACAAGTCTACGTGTCAGTGAGTGGAAGTATTCAGCGTTATGCATGTATATGTATGACACAGTGATCTGTTCGGTTGATAAGTATAACATAGTCATGACAGGTGTCTAACTGTAATACATTTTTCTAAATAAATAAAATACACTGATAGTGCAAATCATGATGCTGCAGTCGCCTTCTACATTTATAACTGCTTGCAGTCATCTATAAAATATTCTTAGTAATTATAAACTTTCAAACACTCCTGGGTTTCCATTCCGACTTAACCTTGGTAAGCATCGTGTCCGTTTCGTCATCCACAAATTAAATTTCAATTTAGTCCGTACAGGTCGATTAAGCTTATCGAACCTGAAATAAAATTGAATTTATTTACAATATACGAGGGGAAGTCAGTAAGTAGGTTACAAACTGATATGAGGAAGCTGAAAATGGTAGTTGGTAGTTCCTAAAGGCGTCATTAGGCGACAGTATCATCCAGCTTTATGATTAACTTAGGTAGCAGACTGCTAGGTGTCGCATGCGCAGAGCAAATAAAAATGGCGACTGTGCTCGTGGAGTGTACAAACGAAGAACAGCGTGCTGTTGTGCGGTTTTTTGGGGCAAAAGGACTTCCTGCAAAGGATGGTCATAAGGAAATGTTTCCTGTTTACAGTGTGGAGTGTTTGTCGCTTAGCCTACACCATAATGCATGACCATTTGAATTTTCGGAAAGTGTGCTCACGGTGGGTGCCCAGACAACTGACTGAGGAATACAAAATGAACCGAATGGGACTGTCCTTGGAACATCTGTCTCGGTACGCAGATGAAGGAGAAGACATGCTGAACAGGATTGTTACTGGGGATGAATCATGGGTGCGTCACTACCAACCTGAATCAGTAAAAGCTCACCTTGGCGGTAAACATTTAGCGGGTGATGCAGAGGTTGAACGTGAGGTTCGAATGTGGCTGAGACAGCAGAGCACGCACTTCTATGCTACAGGTTTCGAAGCACTAATACAGCGATGGGATTTTTTTTTTCTTAACCAGCGGCACTTGGGCTTTCAGCCCAATGACATGTCATTGCGAGGCTGGGGAACCTGAGGACTTTCCTTCCAACCCGGTCAGGAGCTTCGCTCCTTCCCATCCACACAGAGGGTTTATCTCAGGAGCCGTTCAGATTATTCAGTCAAAATCCCGGTAGTTGACACTCCTTCAATCGCCGACGCCCGGGCTTAAACCTTGAAAACCTGGTCGCCAGTACAACGTTGTAACCATTACACCAGCGCGGCTCCCCAGCGATAAGTGTATCAATGTTGGTGGAGATTGAGAAATAAAGGGGAAATGTAAGTGCAATAATACATGGTGTTCAAGTTCGTATCTCATTTTTTTTTTTTCATAACCATTTGTAACTTACTTACTGACTTCCCCTCGTATATTTGTAAACCTACAAACCTCTTAGGATGGTTCAGAAGATGAGGAATTGGTGGAGATATATACGGCCCGGCATACAGATGGAATAATAGCTTTCTTGGCACTCTGCTTTCTTTTTTCTTTTTTTACACACTCCTCCAGCCGTCTTCTGATTTGTATTTTGCGCTCTGCACGTTTTGAAATAAAACACCCTTTCCTTTTATAGGTAGAGCGAAAATGTCTGAGAGAGTACGGTACCAACTGCCGGTTGATGCTTTTCTCGCTGATATGTGGAATCTGTGCTTAGCCTGGTCCATAACCTATGCTCATTCTGTTCATCCAGACCATGGGCTACTGTCAGCCATATCTCATTTAATCTGTACGATCGTTAACTTCATATATATATATATATATATCTTCTTTCTTCTTTCTTCTTCCGTCCTTAGCCACCGACCGTCAAAGCAGTCAGTGGCCATTACGCCTAGTGGAGTCTTAGGGCAACAGCAGATAGGTTTTCTTTGCCATTGTTTCCCATCACGCCTATTGGCGTCTTTAGGGCAACGGCAAATCAATCCATTTGCTGTTGTTTCCGTAATCGAAGTGACTGGCAAACGGGTGATCAGCCCGTTGGTATATATATATATATATATATATATATATATATATATATATATATATATATATATATATATATCTATATATAGATATATATATATATATATATATATATATATATATATATATATATATATGGTTTTCCATAATTGATTTAACATCAATTTTTTGAAGTCGATCTACACAGCAATATTTGTCATACTGGTACCTTCTCCCACCTTTTTCTCCAAAACGAAATCAGGTAGTATGTTTTCCTTGGAGATGCATATGGTTTGTCTTTTCCTTCACAAAACGAGACCAATATGATCTCTTTCCGTCGTTTCATTCTCTTGTAATCCATCTACGTTTACGTTCTTCTTGGGAGCCGCGGTAGCATAGTGGTCAGTGCACCGGCTTCCTTGCTCAGTGGTCTATGGTTCGATCCCCAAATGAAGTGGGATTTTTTTAGGCCGCAAACGGCTCCTGGGTCGGCCCAGCCCCAATTGAGTACCAGAGCAACTTCTGGGAAGGTTAAAACGGCCGGCGTGATGCTGACCACATCACCCCTAGTGTGCTGATGGTCAAGAAAATATGGGCCTAACACCATATTCTCAATATGCCTCAACGGACGTGTAACGGGATCCTCCCCTTTACGTTCTTCAATGCACACTACCTCCATCGGTTTATTCGCCATTGTGAACCTGCTCGATGCAAGCGAGCGTTTGCGGTCTCTGATTGGCCAAGACACTTCCCTTCGTTCATTCATTAACAAGGCATAGTTTATAATGCTACAATACACTTTAATAATTAAAATAAATGTCTAGTAAAAGTTTCAGATAAGTATTTACAAATCAATCACAAGATGGAAATCATTAATATGTTAATGTCTCCTTTATCATATCGGCCATTTGGTGACTTCTGGATTTTGCTTCTTTAATGGAACGTTTACTTTACTTCTTCAGTTCCTTTCTCTATAGACACTTCTGTCGTTGATCGTGTGTAGACTTTCCAAGATACTTGACTCACCTGGACAGGTAGACCCGATGCTACAACAAGGCAATTGCAGAGATGGTCCTTTACTCACACCTGCAGTCTGTTATTCTCCTTTCCAGAAGCTTTGTCGTGACTCTCTCTCGGGTAGGAACCTGCAAACATTTGCACCAGACTATGGTATCTGTTGTCTACAACCAAGACGATACTGCGATGATGACGGGCCACTATTGATCAGAAAACCCATTTAGACAACATATTCCAAGAGGCCGAGGTCATGTCACTCAAAGAAGTACGTCACACAATCATAAAAATGTATCGAAAGACTATAGACAGTATTAAAAATTTTTTCTGAATTCTGTCTTGATTAATTCCCTTTGGTCGTCGATTATGCCAAGGTGGTTTCTCTCTATACACTTTAAAAAAATTACATCGAACGAAAATGTAAATGAAGAAGGAGGGGAGGAAGAAAAAGAAGAACTATTGTACACCCAGCATTTAAAAGCTAAGCACTGAAAAGGACTGTAAGATCTTATTGCTAGTAATGAGCCGTCCTGACAAGGACTCTAGCTGCGACAATGCTGTTCAGGATTGTTTCAGGTTATATTCAGCTGGAGACCAACTTCAGTTGTCAGCGTAGTTTTAGGAATACCAAGATAGACACAAGCATATAAATCAAAGTCAATCATAACATCAATGTTAAATATATTACATCAATTTACATAACACCAAAATATTTTATAACCTAAAGATCAATGCAAGTTTAACAAACCCTTCGGACACAATATTACAGATCTGAGCTATCACTATGCAAGTCTGCGCACAAAGCAGGTAAGCTTGGCTTTTCTCAGCTATGGGCTGTGGCTATGTGGCTTCTACAATTGTGGGTCAGTCCGCTGGACGTCTTCTCGGCTATGAGATCTTGAAGTGAACTTTTGAGAGTCCAGAATTGAATCTGAGCGGGTTTATATTCAGTTTCCCAATCCATTTGAATTTGATTGAGCCGTGTTTTACTGAATTTCCCTCGCAGCAATCTGACTGGATTAATAAGTCTCTAGTTGAATCTCATTTTTCCGTTCCGATGAATTTTTCCTTTTCGCCATCTTTGCGTTGATTGGCTCTTTTTCCGCACTTCTGATTTGGTTCCTTTTTTTCGTCCTCGAATAATTAGGTGATTCCACCAGTTGTGAATTCCAAAATAATTATCTTGCGATTTCCAGAGTGTATCTGTCCGTCGTTTCACTACAGCGGTCAAAGGTTTCGGTTATTGTTTTTATCAGCAGTGCTCTGATACTTTTGCGTGAAAGCTACCTCCAACAGTGTGAAGTTCCAGCGAATCTATTGCGAGACAATGAAAGAATAGTATTACTACCAGTGTTGTCCACTCGAGTCGGTCGACTAAGTCGAGTCTGACTTTAGTCACCCCAGCGACTCGACTCGAGACGACCTGAGATTTAGTCTATCTGGGTTGGGGTGTTTCAATTCAAAATATTCCCCACGTGTTTAAAATACTCAATTTAGTATTCCACGCGTGACCTCTTTATAATAAGACGTAATGCTTCCGGCTGCACCTTTCTGTCTCTCACAATATTGTGACCATGTTTTCCTGGCATATGCCTTTGATAACTATGGAAATGTTACCTCTGTAATGTTACAATGAAATATAACTTGGACTGACACTCAAGACAGTACATACGCGAATGAAATAACTTGACAGAAGTCTGGGTCACAGTTCCATACATATAATCTCAACAGCATAGTCCTGGACATCAGCAACAATAGTACAAATACTTGCATAATTAGAATATGTAGTACAGTCATCCTTACGTACTGGTAACAACTGCATTCAATGTAAGTGCGGCATTCACCCCTCGCACATAAATCTCTATCTCTGATCTATAATCAATGTAAGTGCGGCATTCACTCCTCGCACATAAATCTATATATGGTCTGTATACAATGTAAGTGCGGCATTCACTCCTCGCACATATATCTCTGTGGTCCTACTTTCAATGTAAGTGCGGCATTCACTCCTCGCACATATATCTCTATCTCTGGTCTAATCACCAGGCATCCAAGTTCCTCCAGAACTTAACAGCACGGGAAAATCACAACGCGCTTACGTAGATCTCCTATTGGCGCGGGAAAGCCAACAACGCACATTCAAATAACAGCTTATAATGGTCCTAACATAGACCTCCTTCTGACACGGGAAAACGACGTGTCTTTTTAATCCAAAGTGCGGCATTCACTCCTCGCACATATATCTATACCTCTGGTCTAATCACCAGGCATCCAAGTTCCTCCTGAACTTTACAGCGCGGGAAACCCACAACGCGCTTATAAATAATAATATATAAAGGCCTTGTAAATACACCTTACGCGGTACATCATCGCGTCACATCCAATATATTATAATGAAAATCACATACACTATTCACATACTCTAGAAACACTGACCGTCTCCCACGACGGATGGCCACAGACTCCCCTTTAACAACTCAGTATTCTTCTCTGACACGTATGCTAACTTCATTCACTTCGCACGCTTTTCTCATGTCTTGTAAACCTCAATTCACACATGAACGCCCCTGAGTATTCTTCAACCATACTCTACGTGCTACTAACAGTGAACTTTTAAATGTAACATTCCAAGCTTGCATACTTCAATAAAAATACACTCTAAACAGAGTTACACCATTCTCTACCCACACACATGTATATACTCGTCATGTATCTCATGACCTTATTCTACTTACTAACAAACTCCAGCCCCGTACACCAAAATCCTTAACACCTAACTGTAACTTCGAATATGACTTAACAGTTCACACCGACCCCCGGGGAAAAAAAATGATAACATCATTTTTTGTTTTAAACGTTATATCAAACAAAAGTGTGAGGTTGGTGAAATATGTTAAGTCATACTAAACAACAAAAGAGGGATGGAAATATATTGGTGAACCAAAAGGTTACCACATTAACAGTGGCACGGGAAAGGTGATGTAGGCTTTGCCTTAGCAATCATACTCTACTGGCAAACCAAACACAATTTCATCCTATACAACATTAAACTGTGTTGGATGCAAATCTAACAATGTGTGCCTCAATTAATATATTAACCAAATCATACGTGGATTCACCATACAAAAATACATGGGTGAACCAAAATGTACATCAGCATTGTTCATTAAATAATATAATTACATTATAAGTTAACACTTACAACTTATCAAGCTAACACAAATGTAATTCATAAATATAAATAATCTATTCTAAATGCTGAATTTCATCTGTGACTCATGTTTCAATTGCTCCAAAACCAGACCAACGGACTGATGTCTCACTAAGAAGAGGTATCGGTGAGCAAGCCTGCTGATCACCACCCATCAGCTGCTGTAATGATAGACAATTCCACCAACAACACTGGTATCTCATGGCACAGCATACTTTCCTATGGATAAACAAAATTAGGCAAGAATAAAATCATTTGCCTTGGAAAATTTGTATCACATTATGCCACATTACATACCCTTCTATGTCCACCCCATTCCACTAAACATTCCCAGTGGAGTGACAAAATAATCAATTAAGGGATGATATAACCATTTCACATGTCTTCGTGATCAGCGACCTTAGATACTACACCCTGTACCTCCCAATTAAGCTTTACCACTTTAGTTCATGAAATAAGTCAATCTAAAACACCTAGTTATACTGACTTTTACTGTACACCTGTTCACTATTTGTTGTTTATATACACTCTGTTAAATTCCCATTCTTGAAAGTTATAGCTTTCAGCCTTGTTTTATGCACAGTAACAATTAACCTCTCATGCTGAGTCGTAACAAGTACCAATCTCTTCCAACTAACATCAAAAATATTTTCAATCTAGAATCCATCATCATCATTACCATGATCACAACAGTATTTCCAAATAGCACAGTATCTTTAGTAGAGTAAACAGATCACTTATGTCCCACTTATCTGGTGGTAACTTTTTGATGGCGTTGAACATTAACATCTTTAATGGTTCTTTTCCTTTATCCATGTATCTGTTTTTGAAATTGAAAGATAATATTAACTCTAACTGGTCTGTAACTCCAGCACAATTCCCTTTCAGACCGTCCATCACAGACTTCCACACTTCTTTCCTTGAATTTTCAGTCTCTTCAAGTACTACTTTCTTGGCAACAGAAGTAGCATCCTTCATCTTCGCCCTCCTATACTGCATTTGAGCATCTAAGGGTTCCTTCTCCCAATCTAATGGATCTGTACCAAGCGCAGCCTCATGTCTCTCCTCCGTAGACTTAGCTTGATCTTTCAATGCTTCAGCTTGCTGCTGTAATCTTTGTTTAGCTGCCTTAAATTGCTCTTCTAGTGTATCAAATTTAACAAAGTAACTCTCTTCTAAAGCATTACCTTTCTCCTTCCACCGAGATGACAGGACCCTGCAATGTTCGTCTTTAACTTGAGTATTACCCTTACACTCAGTTAATATCCTGTTCCTATCCACCTTGAATTCATCATTTAATCTTTGAATACCATCTTTGTATTCCTTTTCTAATAACTGCTCAACAGTCTTGAATCTTCCTTCTAATATTGTACACTTTTCCTCGAAGGTTCCATCTTCCTGCATCAATTTGTCAATCTTTAACTGATCTTTGTCACACCAAAAACCCATTTTTGGTAAAAACACTTCTCGGGATGCATGGTTTGTTTCATCATGCACAGGCCTGGTCACTCCCTTTGTCTCATAGGCTTTTGTAGACATTGCATTCTTACTAACACTTATTGATCTTCCTTCCATAGAATATAAGTTAGTTTTACTCCTAACTGACTCATCATTGATGATAATCTTTTGTGGTTCATCCACATTCAATTTGGACATTTTTCCAACTGAGACTGAACAGTCTTCACAACAGTAATCTGTTTGTACAGTGACTTATTTCTTCTCACTTTGAACAGAAACATTCCTAGTTTCAGTTTTCACCATATCATCTGCTATATTAGCTTTCCTATTTAAATTCAGTTTTGGTCTCTTGCTATCATCCAATACTGGCAATGCAATTCCAGTTGTAACTTCTCTTATTTCCTTAATCTCTATGAGATATACCTTTGCTCTATGTGGCTTGTATTTATCATCCACTTTTACCATAGTGTTAAACAATTCGTAAGACTCACAATCTCTGATAGCCAAAATAAAGTCTCTTAAGGCTATTCTTTTCTTTCTGTTTCTAATTGTTCTTGAACAATCTGCCATGATTATAGATTTACAGACTAGATTCTAAAATAAGAAAGTATATTCACTACAATACTAAATTATCAGTATTAATATACCTCTACATAGGTACTACAATAACATAGTAACAAATCACCAATAATTCTAAAGATAATACACACAAGTAACCCTAAAATCAGTCACTTATAATAATCAGATCCACCTATGTCTAAACTAAGACATGTGTAGCTGAACACACTAATCCTCAATATACTCTGACTCTCGTATCTACAATGCTTAGATTCCAACACAGTAATCATACAAACTATTTGTAACTAATAACCAGGACCAAAACACAGTGAATGATGATAATAATGAAATACACCGCTGACACAACAACCATAAACAAACGAACAATAACCGACAGGTGGGGGGATAATACAAGAAAGTATATAGGTATATAAAGAAAGTATAAGAAAGTAATGAAGTAGTTATAGATGTAAACTACCACACCTGCAAAACCAACAACAACAATAGGACTGTGAAATGAACTTATTTACAAGATAGTTGAAAATTAACGCAAGAAAACTACAAGTAAACACGACAAAAGAAACTAAGTTATGCAACAATGATTACACAAACCAAACTATAACAGCTAACACCAATAAATGTCAAAGAATTCCACGGGCACTAGCTACCGAGTCTCTCCAAGACACTGGAATTAATTTTACAAAAAAAAAAAACCCTACAGAATAGATTAATACCAATTCCTTCTAATGAAGAACAAAGTATTAATAATATATAAACAAGTAACACAAATATAAAACGCTAACATAACAACGAATACAAATGAATGACCATCAGGAATGTCAGTAGAATGGTATTTGAACAAAGAAGTGCAACAATGGCATAAACTGTGACTTATCTTAAGTATGTCTTGATTACAGTCTATGGTTCCACCGAGATAATGCAGATCTACAGCTGAAGGATATCTGTGTTGCTATGGCTGGCACTACAGCAAGCTTGTCTCACTGATGTTCAACTCGCACCGATTCTGTACAAGATAAAAAACAATGTAAATAACTACTCAAAAGTATTGCCATAAACTTAAACTAATAACCACATTTAGAAGCACTTAAATAGGATGTAGACTAACTCTAATCCTAATACAAACTTACAAGAAATAAATACTAATAAAATATCTAAGTCAATACTTGAAAGTAATGTAAGAATGAAAGGGAAAAAAATAAATATAAGCTTCTATAGTCTCTACCAGATGACAGAAGAATAGTACTAATAGTAGTATAACACTGAATAATTACGAAGGCTTAACAAAGATAGAAAAGACCTAGCAAATAAGCTTTACAATTAATATAACAAATAAAACTACTAATACAGTATTTATATTTATAATTAAACTATTAGACTAATATATTAAACTCAAACAGAAAAAACTCTTACGGTTGTAATTAGACTAGATAATTACTTACTTACTTACTTAGTCGTTCCCCTTCTACCGTGAGGTGTAGAGGTTTGGAAGAGAGAGCGCCAGACTATCCTATCGGCTGTCTTCCTCCTGGCCTGGTTCCATTCTAGTCCTCGATCCTTCAAAGATTGTCTAATGTTGTCCTCCCAGCGGACTCTGGGTCGTCCTCGGGGGTCTGGATCCTTGGCTCTTTGTTTCCCATGCTTGTCGTGGTAGCCGATCTTCTCCCATTCTGCAGACATGGCCAAACCATCTTAATTGGGACTGTTCTACTTGGGTCTGCAGGGGGTAGGATTTAGGCCTTGACGTATCGTCTGGTTGCGTACCATGTCTCTTCTTGTTACTTCAACCACCTTCCTCAGATAACTCATTGAGTACCAGAGCAACTTCTGGGAAGGTTAAGGCGGCCGGCGTGATGCTGACCACATCACCCCTAGTGTGCTGATGGTCAAGAAAATATGGGCCTAACACCATATTCTCAATATGCCTCAACGGACGTGTAACGGGATCCTCCCCTTTACGTTCTTCAATGCACACTACCTCCATCGGTTTATTCGCCATTGTGAACCTGCTCGATGCAAGCGAGCGTTTGCGGTCTCTGATTGGCCAAGACACTTCCCTTCGTTCATTCATTAACAAGGCATAGTTTATAATGCTACAATACACTTTAATAATTAAAATAAATGTCTAGTAAAAGTTTCAGATAAGTATTTACAAATCAATCACAAGATGGAAATCATTAATATGTTAATGTCGCCTTTATCATATCGGCCATTTGGTGACTTCTGGATTTTGCTTCTTTAATGGAACGTTTACTTTACTTCTTCCGTTCCTTTCTCTATAGATACTTCTGTCGTTGATCGTGTGTAGACTTTCCAAGATACTTGACTCACCTGGACAGGTAGACCCGATGCTACAACAAGGCGATTGCAGAGATGGTCCTTTACTCACACCTGCAGTCTGTTATTCTCCTTTCCAGAAGCTTTGTTGAGACTCTCTCTCGGGTAGGAACCTGCAAACATTTGCACCAGACTATGGTATCTGTTGTCTACAACCAAGACGATACTGCGATGATGACGGGCCACTATTGATTAGAAAACCCATTTAGACAACATATTCCAAGAGGCCGAGGTCATGTCACTCAAAGAAGTACGTCACACAATCATAAAAATGTATCGAAAGACTATAGACAGTATTAAAATTTTTTTCTGAATTCTGTCTTGATTAATTCCCTTTGGTCGTCGATTATGCCAAGGTGGTTTCTCTCTATACACTTTAAAAAAATTACATCGAACGAAAATGTAAATGAAGAAGGAGGGGAGGAAGAAAAAGAAGAACTATTGTACACCCAGCATTTAAAAGCTAAGCACTGAAAAGGACTGTAAGATCTTATTGCTAGTAATGAGCCGTCCTGACAAGGACTCTAGCTGCGACAATGCTGTTCAGGATTGTTTCAGGTTATATTCAGCTGGAGACCAACTTCAGTTGTCAGCGTAGTTTTAGGAATACCAAGATAAGACACAAGCATATAAATCGAAGTCAATCATAACATCAATGTTAAATATATTACATCAATTTACATAACACCAAAATATTTTATAACCTAAAGATCAATGCAAGTTTAACAAACCCTTCGGACACAATATTACAGATCTGAGCTATCACTATGCAAGTCTGCGCACAAAGCAGGTAAGCTTGGCTTTTCTCAGCTATGGGCTGTGGCTATGTGGCTTCTACAATTGTGGGTCAGTCCGCTGGACGTCTTCTCGGCTATGAGATCTTGAAGTGAACTTTTGAGAGTCCAGAATTGAATCTGAGCGGGTTTATATTCAGTTTCCCAATCCATTTGAATTTGATTGAGCCGTGTTTTACTGAATTTCCCTCGCAGCAATCTGACTGGATTAATAAGTCTCTAGTTGAATCTCATTTTTCCGTTCCGATGAATTTTTCCTTTTCGCCATCTCTGCGTTGATTGGCTCTTTTTCCGCACTTCTGATTTGGTTCCTTTTTTTCGTCCTCGAATAATTAGGTGATTCCACCAGTTGTGAATTCCAAAATAATTATCTTGCGATTTCCAGAGTGTATCTGTCCGTCGTTTCACTACAGCGGTCAATGGTTTCGGTTATTGTTTTTATCAGCAGTGCTCTGATACTTTTGCGTGAAAGCTACCTCCAACAGTGTGAAGTTCCAGCGAATCTATTGCGAGACAATGAAAGAATAGTATTACTACCAGTGTTGTCGACTCGAGTCGGTCGACTAAGTCGAGTCTGACTTTAGTCACCCCAGCGACTCGACTCGAGACGACCTGAGATGTAGTCTATCTGGGTTGGGGTGTTTCAATTCAAAATATTCCCCACGTGTTTAAAATACTCAATTTAGTATTCCACGCGTGACCTCTTTATAATAAGACGTAATGCTTCCGGCTGCACCTTTCTGTCTCTCACAATATTGTGACCATGTTTTCCTGGCATATGCCTTTGATAACTATGGAAATGTTACCTCTGTAATGTTACAATGGAATATAACTTGGACTGACACTCAAGACAGTACATACGCGAATGAAATAACTTGACAGAAGTCTGGGTCACAGTTCCATACATATAATCTCAACAGCATAGTCCTGGACATCAGCAACAATAGTACAAATACTTGCATAATTAGAATATGTAGTACAGTCATCTTTACGTACTGGTAACAACTGCATTCAATGTAAGTGCGGCATTCACCCCTCGCACATAAATCTCTATCTCTGATCTATAATCAATGTAAGTGCGGCATTCACTCCTCGCACATAAATCTATATATGGTCTGTATACAATGTAAGTGCGGCATTCACTCCTTGCACATATATCTCTGTGGTCCTACTTTCAATGTAAGTGCAGCATTCACTCCTCGCACATATATCTCTATCTCTGGTCTAATCACCAGGCATCCAAGTTCCTCCAGAACTTAACAGCACGGGAAAATCACAACGCGCTTACGTAGACCTCCTATTGGCGCGGGAAAGCCAACAACGCGCATTCAAATAATAGCTTATAATGGTCCTAACATAGACCTCCTTCTGACACGGGAAAACGACGTGTCTTTTTAATCCAAAGTGCGGCATTCACTCCTCGCACATATATCTATACCTCTGGTCTAATCACCAGGCATCCAAGTTCCTCCTGAACTTTACAGCGCGGGAAACCCACAACGCGCTTATAAATAATAATATATAAAGGCCTTGTAAATACACCTTACGCGGTACATCATCGCGTCACATCCAATATATTATAATGAAAATCACATACACTATTCACATACTCTAGAAACACTGACCGTCTCCCACGACGGATGGCCACAGACTCCCCTTTAACAACTCAGTATTCTTCTCTGACACGTATGCTAACTTCATTCACTTCGCACGCTTTTCTCATGTCCTGTAAACCTCAATTCACACATGAACGCCCCTGAGTATTCTTCAACCATACTCTACGTGCTACTAACAGTGAACTTTTAAATGTAACATTCCAAGCTTGCATACTTCAATAAAAATACACTCTAAACAGAGTTACACCATTCTCTACCCACACACATGTATATACTCGTCATGTATCTCATGACCTTATTCTACTTACTAACAAACTCCAGCCCCGTACACCAAAATCCTTAACACCTAACTGTAACTTCGAATATGACTTAACAGTTCACACCGACCCCCGGGGAAAAAAAATGATAACATCATTTTTTGTTTTAAACGTTATATCAAACAAAAGTGTGAGGTCGGTGAAATATGTTAAGTCATACTAAACAACAAAAGAGGGATGGAAATATATTGGTGAACCAAAAGGTTACCACATTAACAGTGGCACGGGAAAGGTGATGTAGGCTTTGCCTTAGCAATCATACTCTACTGGCAAACCAAACACAATTTCATCCTATACAACATTAAACTGTGTTGGATGCAAATCTAACAATGTGTGCCTCAATTAATATATTAACCAAATCATACGTGGATTCACCATACAAAAATACATGGGTGAACCAAAATGTACATCAGCATTGTTCATTAAATAATATAATTACATTATAAGTTAACACTTACAACTTATCAAGCTAACACAAATGTAATTCATAAATATAAATAATCTATTCTAAATGCTGAATTTCATCTGTGACTCATGTTTCAATTGCTCCAAAACCAGACCAACGGACTGATGTCTCACTAAGAAGAGGTATCGGTGAGCAAGCCTGCTGATCACCACCCATCAGCTGCTGTAATGATAGACAATTCCACCAACAACACTGGTATCTCATGGCACAGCATACTTTCCTATGGATAAACAAAATTAGGCAAGAATAAAATCATTTGCCTTGGAAAATTTGTATCACATTATGCCACATTACATACCCTTCTATGTCCACCCCATTCCACTAAACATTCCCAGTGGAGTGACAAAATAATCAATTAAGGGATGATATAACCATTTCACATGTCTTCGTGATCAGCGACCTTAGATACTACACCCTGTACCTCCCAATTAAGCTTTACCACTTTAGTTCATGAAATAAGTCAATCTAAAACACCTAGTTATACTGACTTTTACTGTACACCTGTTCACTATTTGTTGTTTATATACACTCTGTTAAATTCCCATTCTTGAAAGTTATAGCTTTCAGCCTTGTTTTATGCACAGTAACAATTAACCTCTCATGCTGAGTCGTAACAAGTACCAATCTCTTCCAACTAACATCAAAAATATTTTCAATCTAGAATCCATCATCATCATTACCATGATCACAACAGTATTTCCAAATAGCACAGTATCTTTAGTAGAGTAAACAGATCACTTATGTCCCACTTATCTGGTGGTAACTTTTTGATGGTGTTGAACATTAACATCTTTAATGGTTCTTTTCCTTTATCCATGTATCTGTTTTTGAAATTGAAAGATAATATTAACTCTAACGGGTCTGTAACTCCAGCACAATTCCCTTTCAGACCGTCCATCACAGACTTCCACACTTCCTTCCTTGAATTTTCAGTCTCTTCAAGTACTACTTTCTTGGCAACAGAAGTAGCATCCTTCATCTTCGCCCTCCTATACTGCATTTGAGCATCTAAGGGTTCCTTCTCCCAATCTAATGGATCTGTACCAAGCGCAGCCTCATGTCTCTCCTCCGTAGACTTAGCCTGATCTTTCAATGCTTCAGCTTGCTGCTGTAATCTTTGTTTAGCTGCCTTAAATTGCTCTTCTAGTGTATCAAATTTAACAAAGTAACTCTCTTCTAAAGCATTACCTTTCTCCTTCCACCGAGATGACAGGACCCTGCAATGTTCGTCTTTAACTTGAGTATTACCCTTACACTCAGTTAATATCCTGTTCCTATCCACCTTGAATTCATCATTTAATCTTTGAATACCATCTTTGTATTCCTTTTCTAATAACTGCTCAACAGTCTTGAATCTTCCTTCTAATATTGTACAATTTTCCTCGAAGGTTCCATCTTCCTGCATCAATTTGTCTATCTTTAACTGATCTTTGTCACACCAAAAACCCATTTTTGGTAAAAACACTTCTCGGGATGCATGGTTTGTTTCATCATGCACAGGCCTGGTCACTCCCTTTGTCTCATAGGCTTTTGTAGACATTGCATTCTTACTAACACTTATTGATCTTCCTTCCATAGAATATAAGTTAGTTTTACTCCTAACTGACTCATCATTGATGATAATCTTTTGTGGTTCATCCACATTCAATTTGGACATTTTTCCAACTGAGACTGAACAGTCTTCACAACAGTAATCTGTTTGTACAGTGACTTATTTCTTCTCACTTTGAACAGAAACATTCCTAGTTTCAGTTTTCACCATATCATCTGCTATATTAGCTTTCCTATTTAAATTCAGTTTTGGTCTCTTGCTATCATCCAATACTGGCAATGCAATTCCAGTTGTAACTTCTCTTATTTCCTTAATCTCTATGAGATATACCTTTGCTCTATGTGGCTTGTATTTATCATCCACTTTTACCATAGTGTTAAACAATTCGTAAGACTCACAATCTCTGATAGCCAAAATAAAGTCTCTTAAGGCTATTCTTTTCTTTCTGTTTCTAATTGTTCTTGAACAATCTGCCATGATTATAGATTTACAGACTAGATTCTAAAATAAGAAAGTATATTCACTACAATACTAAATTATCAGTATTAATATACCTCTACATAGGTACTACAATAACATAGTAACAAATCACCAATAATTCTAAAGATAATACACACAAGTAACCCTAAAATCAGTCACTTATAATAATCAGATCCACCTATGTCTAAACTAAGAATGTGTAGCTGAACACACTAATCCTCAATATACTCTGACTCTCGTATCTACAATGCTTAGATTCCAACACAGTAATCATACAAACTATTTGTAACTAATAACCAGGACCAAAACACAGTGAATGATGATAATAATGAAATACACCGCTGACACAACAACCATAAACAAACGAACAATAACCGACAGGTGGGGGGATAATACAAGAAAGTATATAGGTATATAAAGAAAGTATAAGAAAGTAATGAAGTAGTTATAGATTTAAACTACCACACCTGCAACAAACAACAACAATAGGACTGTGAAATGAACTTATTTACAAGATAGTAGAAAATTAACGCAAGAAAACTACAAGTAAACATGACAAAAGAAACTAAGTTATGCAACAATGATTACACAAACCAAACTATAACAACTAACACCAATAAATGTCAAAGAATTCCACAGGGCACTAGCTACCGAGTCTCTCCAAGACACTGGAATTAATTTTACAAAAAAAACCTACAGAATAGATTAATACCAATTCCTTCTAATGAAGAACAAAGTATTAATAATATATAAACAAGTAACACAAATATAAAACGCTAACATAACAACGAATACAAATGAATGACCATCAGGAATGTCAGTAGAATGGTATTTGAACAAAGAAGTGCAACAATGGCATAAACTGTGACTTATCTTAAGTATGTCTTGATTACAGTCTATGGTTCCACCGAGATAATGCAGATCTACAGCTGAAGGATATCTGTGTTGCTATGGCTGGCACTACAGCAAGCTTGTCTCACTGATGTTCAACTCGCACCGATTCTGTACAAGATACAAAACAATGTAAATAACTACTCAAAAGTATTGCCATAAACTTAAACTAATAACCACATTTAGAAGCACTTAAATAGGATGTAGACTAACTCTAATCCTAATACAAACTTACAAGAAATAAATACTAATAAAATATCTAAGTCAATACTTGAAAGTAATGTAAGAATGAAAGGGAAAAATATAAATATAAGCTTTTATAGTCTCTACCAGATGACAGAAGAATAGTACTAATAGTAGTATAACACTGAATAATTAATAATAATAATAATAAATTCTTTAAGCACCAAACACGGCGCATAAGGCAGAAACCAGTGCTCTCCAGGTTGTTCGTTGTGACGCCACTCCTCTTAGCTCTTGCACATTATTTAGGCCCAACGTTCTTCCTTCTCTTATTATTGTTCTTCTGAGTGTTTCTTTTGGTCTTCCTTTTTTCCTCTTACCCTCAGGAACCCAAGTGAGCGCCTGTAGTGGTATTCTGTTGTTTTGCATTCGTAGGACATGACCGATATATGACCATCGTCTTTTCCTTATATAGTCGGAGACATATTTCTGCCTAGAGTCTTCTCTTATTTGTCGATTAGTCTTGAATTCTTTCCAACTGATGTTCATGAGTTTTCTAAGACATTTGTTCTCGAATGTATTCAGCTTGTTCTCCAATGATTTTGTTATTTTCCAACTCTCACAGCCGTATGTTAACACTGAGATAACATTTGAATTAAACAGACGAAGCTTGGTATGTATATTCAATGATCGTAATTTCCAAATGTTAGATAATCTATTGAAGGCGCTAGCTGCCAAAGCAATTCTAGTATGGATTTCTCTTGTTGTGTCACCATCCTGAGTCATTTTACTGCCTAAATAATTGAAACTTTCAACTTTCTGTAGTTTTTCCCCGTTCAAGATGATATCAAAGGTCTCGTTAGAAAAGTTCATAGCTTTAGTTTTAGAGGCATTTATTTGGAGACCAATTTTAACCGAGAGATGACACAACTTATTTATTGCTTCTTGGGATTGTCTTGGTGTTGAACTTAAGAATGCTACATCATCTGCGAAATCCAGGTCCCCCAGGAATTTTCCATTTGTCCATTTTATACCCAATTACTGAATAATTACGAAGGCTTAACAAAGATAGAAAAGACCTAGCAAATAAGCTTTACAATTAATATAACAAATAAAACTACTAATACAGTATTTATATTTATAATTAAACTATTAGACTAATATATTAAACTCAAACAGAAAAACTCTTACGGTTGTAATTAGACTAGATAATTACTTACTTACTTACTTAGTCGTTCCCCTTCTACCGTGAGGTGTAGAGGTTTGGAAGAGAGAGCGCCAGACTATCCTATCGGCTGTCTTCCTCCTGGCCTGGTTCCATTCTAGTCCTCGATCCTTCAAAGATTGTCTAATGTTGTCCTCCCAGCGGACTCTGGGTCGTCCTCGGGGTCTGGATCCTTGGCTCTTTGTTTCCCATGCTTGTCGTGGTATCCGATCTTCTCCCATTCTGCAGACATGGCCAAACCATCTTAATTGGGACTGTTCTACTTGGGTCTGCAGGGGGTAGGATTTAGGCCTTGACGTATCGTCTGGTTGCGTACCATGTCTCTTCTTGTTACTTCAACCACCTTCCTCAGATAACTCATTGAGTACCAGAGCAACTTCTGGGAAGGTTAAGGCGGCCGGCGTGATGCTGACCACATCACCCCTAGTGTGCTGATGGTCAAGAAAATATGGGCCTAACACCATATTCTCAATATGCCTCAACGGACGTGTAACGGGATCCTCCCCTTTACGTTCTTCAATGCACACTACCTCCATCGGTTTATTCGCCATTGTGAACCTGCTCGATGCAAGCGAGCGTTTGCGGTCTCTGATTGGCCAAGACACTTCCCTTCGTTCATTCATTAACAAGGCATAGTTTATAATGCTACAATACACTTTAATAATTAAAATAAATGTCTAGTAAAAGTTTCAGATAAGTATTTACAAATCAATCACAAGATGGAAATCATTAATATGTTAATGTCTCCTTTATCATATCGGCCATTTGGTGACTTCTGGATTTTGCTTCTTTAATGGAACGTTTACTTTACTTCTTCAGTTCCTTTCTCTATAGATACTTCTGTCGTTGATCGTGTGTAGACTTTCCAAGATACTTGACTCACCTGGACAGGTAGACCCGATGCTACAACAAGGCGATTGCAGAGATGGTCCTTTACTCACACCTGCAGTCTGTTATTCTCCTTTCCAGAAGCTTTGTTGTGACTCTCTCTCGGGTAGGAACCTGCAAACATTTGCACCAGACTATGGTATCTGTTGTCTACAACCAAGACGATACTGCGATGATGACGGGCCACTATTGATTAGAAAACCCATTTAGACAACATATTCCAAGAGGCCGAGGTCATGTCACTCAAAGAAGTACGTCACACAATCATAAAAATGTATCGAAAGACTATAGACAGTATTAACAATTTTTTCTGAATTCTGTCTTGATTAATTCCCATTGGTCGTCGATTATGCCAAGGTGGTTTCTCTCTATACACTTTAAAAAAATTACATCGAACGAAAATGTAAATGAAGAAGGAGGGGAGGAAGAAAAAGAAGAACTATTGTACACCCAGCATTTAAAAGCTAAGCACTGAAAAGGACTGTAAGATCTTATTGCTAGTAATGAGCCGTCCTGACAAGGACTCTAGCTGCGACAATGCTGTTCAGGATTGTTTCAGGTTATATTCAGCTGGAGACCAACTTCAGTTGTCAGTTGTGGACACAAGACACCAACGTCTCAACGGTTGTTCATCAGGATCGGTGAAGACAGCACTATACTAAAACGAGCGTCCTTTTCAGGGCGAACACAGCCGTCAGAATTTACAAAAATGACTCGCACCAAGCAACAAGCTAAAAAAGAGGAAAGTATATACAAGCCCTCAAACACTTGTCAGCAGCATCAAGCAAGAACCTACAAAGAGCAAACAGAGGCATCCAGAGAGCACGGATACTTCTAGCGACGTGGCCAGTCGTTCTCAGAAGACGAACAACATAACCTCTGATACTACGACCGATGATCGACCCAAAGATTCGAAGGCAGATGACAAACAAGCTCCGAAACCAGACTTAGCAACATCACCGCTGAAACAAGGTGTCGAGGCGGTAGCTACATTGAGCAGTGACAAGGCAACATCGAAGACAGAGGGTAACAAAGCATTGAAACCCAACAAAATCAATCCACCGGCAAAACGAGATGTCATTGTCGAGTCTCCAACATACAGTGACCAGCCAACTCCGGTAAAACTTGACCAGATGCAGACGACCCAGAATGCGAATCCGTCCCGCAGACCGTACACACAATCTGAGACAGAAGTTGGAACGTGCCAACTTCGCAAGCATCAAAACGCAGTATCCAACGTGGCACTACAGGAGAGAATAATTAAGATCACCCAGATGTCTGGAGGTGAGGCCTCGCTCAGGGCCCTACCCGACGACAAAGTAATCGGCATACTTGAGTCAATAACGGGCAGGAGAAGCATATCTAAAGTTTCAAGACACGACAACGGAGTTATCATAACTCTAAACAAGACGGAGAAAACAAACCAACTGATGGTCGAACTTGAATCCGGACACAAAGAAGTCCAGCTGCCCCACCAGATTAAAGCTACTGTGGAAATATTCAAGAAGACCAAAAAGATAGTTGTGAGAGGGATCGACAACAGCCGGTCCACACAAGAGGTCCACAGCCGCCTACAAGAAGAAAACAAGAACATCAACATAACACAGGTTGAAAGACTGAAGACATGGGACAAGAAGGACACAAACCTAGTTATCCTAACTATCGAGGGGACTTCAAGACCAAGGCAACTCAACCTAGACGATAGATGTCGAAAAACAGAAGAGTACATCCCTCCTGTTGTACAGTGCTCAAACTGCCAACAGTTCTCGCACACTAAGAAAACATGCAGGAGAGAGGCAGTTTGTCGATACTGTGCAGGAAGTCACACTTGCAATGAATGTCCTCATGCGAAAAATGATGATAACTATAAAGTGCGCAACTCCAACAGAACCTGCGCAAACTGTCTTGGGAACCACGGAGCAAGATACCGTGGCTGTCCGACCTTCTATGAAACAAAGGCCATACTGAAGGAATCTGAACCAAAAACATCTCCTTCAGAGAAGCAAGAAACCGAGTGGCTTCAGGCGGCACTGGTAAACAAGAACAGCACACAAGAGCCCAGCTGATAAGACTAGCCACAGATATGCGAGACATAAAACAACAACTCAAAGTCGAGACGAACAAGCAACACAACGAAGACTCAGATGCCATAAGAGACGAAACAATAGGAGCCGTACAGAGCGCCCAGGCAATATTACAGGAAATGAAAACTATCAAACACGAGATAGAAGTCGACATCGTCAAACTCACAGAGCTAAAGGAAGAGAACGAAGAAATCCTCAAAAGAATTGAAACAGAGAGAAAGATAGCTGAGGATACCCTTACAAAAAGTAGAGAACAAAACAAAGAAACAAAAGAAACTAAAGACAAAATAAAAACCGAAATCGTGCAGGAAATACAAAGCAAACTAGAAAGAAGAGAAGCAGCGGAAATAAACATAATTTTAAAAACCATAATGGAGATGCTACCAAAAATAATAGCGACAGCCTTTGAACAACACAAACCGGTAACAGACAACAAGTAGCTACAGAACAGGCAGCTAGTGGTCCTTTTCAGGAACAATCAGCTCAAGGACTCGGAAAGCGATACCAACGAAGACTAACGCTAACACCCTATATACCGCAATACAACCGTTTGTAACCTGTAAGACAGGAAAGGAACTCCATGAGAACGCCACGACACCATAAAAATACAAGCAACGACGAAGGATCCAGACAGTCAGCTAGTAGTCCTTTTCAGGGCAAATCATTTCCAGGACTAGGAAAATGATACCAGCGAAGATGTTAACACACTATATACCCCAATATAACCGTTTGCAACCCTTCAATGGGTTTTGGTTGAACAGGGTATCACAGCAAAATATTAGACCCAAAGAAAGAAAGAAAGATTCAGTTGTCAGCGTAGTTTTAGGAATACCAAGATAAGACACAAGCATATAAATCAAAGTCAATCATAACATCAATGTTAAATATATTACATCAATTTACATAACACCAAAATATTTTATAACCTAAAGATCAATGCAAGTTTAACAAACCCTTCGGACACAATATTACAGATCTGAGCTATCACTATGCAAGTCTGCGCACAAAGCAGGTAAGCTTGGCTTTTCTCAGCTATGGGCTGTGGCTATGTGGCTTCTACAATTGTGGGTCAGTCCGCTGGACGTCTTCTCGGCTATGAGATCTTGAAGTGAACTTTTGAGAGTCCAGAATTGAATCTGAGCGGGTTTATATTCAGTTTCCCAATCCATTTGAATTTGATTGAGCCGTGTTTTACTGAATTTCCCTCGCAGCAATCTGACTGGATTAATAAGTCTCTAGTTGAATCTCATTTTTCCGTTCCGATGAATTTTTCCTTTTCGCCATCTCTGCGTTGATTGGCTCTTTTTTCGCACTTCTGATTTGGTTCCTTTTTTTCGTCCTCGAATAATTAGGTGATTCCACCAGTTGTGAATTCCAAAATAATTATCTTGCGATTTCCAGAGTGTATCTGTCCGTCGTTTCACTACAGCGGTCAATGGTTTCGGTTATTGTTTTTATCAGCAGTGCTCTGATACTTTTGCGTGAAAGCTACCTCCAACAGTGTGAAGTTCCAGCGAATCTATTGCGAGACAATGAAAGAATAGTATTACTACCAGTGTTGTCGACTCGAGTCGGTCGACTAAGTCGAGTCTGACTTTAGTCACCCCAGCGACTCGACTCGAGACGACCTGAGATTTAGTCTATCTGGGTTGGGGTGTTTCAATTCAAAATATTCCCCACGTGTTTAAAATACTCAATTTAGTATTCCACGCGTGACCTCTTTATAATAAGACGTAATGCTTCCGGCTGCACCTTTCTGTCTCTCACAATATTGTGACCATGTTTTCCTGGCATATGCCTTTGATAACTATGGAAATGTTACCTCTGTAATGTTACAATGGAATATAACTTGGACTGACACTCAAGACACTACATACGCGAATGAAATAACTTGACAGAAGTCTGGGTCACAGTTCCATACATATAATCTCAACAGCATAGTCCTGGACATCAGCAACAATAGTACAAATACTTGCATAATTAGAATATGTAGTACAGTCATCTTTACGTACTGGTAACAACTGCATTCAATGTAAGTGCGGCATTCACCCCTCGCACATAAATCTCTATCTCTGATCTATAATCAATGTAAGTGCGGCATTCACTCCTCGCACATAAATCTATATATGGTCTGTATACAATGTAAGTGCGGCATTCACTCCTTGCACATATATCTCTGTGGTCCTACTTTCAATGTAAGTGCGGCATTCACTCCTCGCACATATATCTCTATCTCTGGTCTAATCACCAGGCATCCAAGTTCCTCCAGAACTTAACAGCACGGGAAAATCACAACGCGCTTACGTAGACCTCCTATTGGCGCGGGAAAGCCAACAACGCGCATTCAAATAATAGCTTATAATGGTCCTAACATAGACCTCCTTCTGACACGGGAAAACGACGTGTCTTTTTAATCCAAAGTGCGGCATTCACTCCTCGCACATATATCTATACCTCTGGTCTAATCACCAGGCATCCAAGTTCCTCCTGAACTTTACAGCGCGGGAAACCCACAACGCGCTTATAAATAATAATATATAAAGGCCTTGTAAATAGACCTTACGCGGTACATCATCGCGTCACATCCAATATATTATAATGAAAATCACATACACTATTCACATACTCTAGAAACACTGACCGTCTCCCACGACGGATGGCCACAGACTCCCCTTTAACAACTCAGTATTCTTCTCTGACACGTATGCTAACTTCATTCACTTCGCACGCTTTTCTCATGTCCTGTAAACCTCAATTCACACATGAACGCCCCTGAGTATTCTTCAACCATACTCTACGTGCTACTAACAGTGAACTTTTAAATGTAACATTCCAAGCTTGCATACTTCAATAAAAATACACTCTAAACAGAGTTACACCATTCTCTACCCACACACATGTATATACTCGTCATGTATCTCATGACCTTATTCTACTTACTAACAAACTCCAGCCCCGTACACCAAAATCCTTAACACCTAACTGTAACTTCGAATATGACTTAACAGTTCACACCGACCCCCGGGGAAAAAAAATGATAACATCATTTTTTGTTTTAAACGTTATATCAAACAAAAGTGTGAGGTCGGTGAAATATGTTAAGTCATACTAAACAACAAAAGAGGGATGGAAATATATTGGTGAACCAAAAGGTTACCACATTAACAGTGGCACAGGAAAGGTGATGTAGGCTTTGCCTTAGCAATCATACTCTACTGGCAAACCAAACACAATTTCATCCTATACAACATTAAACTGTGTTGGATGCAAATCTAACAATGTGTGCCTCAATTAATATATTAACCAAATCATACGTGGATTCACCATACAAAAATACATGGGTGAACCAAAATGTACATCAGCATTGTTCATTAAATAATATAATTACATTATAAGTTAACACTTACAACTTATCAAGCTAACACAAATGTAATTCATAAATATAAATAATCTATTCTAAATGCTGAATTTCATCTGTGACTCATGTTTCAATTGCTCCAAAACCAGACCAACGGACTGATGTCTCACTAAGAAGAGGTATCGGTGAGCAAGCCTGCTGATCACCACCCATCAGCTGCTGTAATGATAGACAATTCCACCAACAACACTGGTATCTCATGGCACAGCATACTTTCCTATGGATAAACAAAATTAGGCAAGAATAAAATCATTTGCCTTGGAAAATTTGTATCACATTATGCCACATTACATACCCTTCTATGTCCACCCCATTCCACTAAACATTCCCAGTGGAGTGACAAAATAATCAATTAAGGGATGATATAACCATTTCACATGTCTTCGTGATCAGCGACCTTAGATACTACACCCTGTACCTCCCAATTAAGCTTTACCACTTTAGTTCATGAAATAAGTCAATCTAAAACACCTAGTTATACTGACTTTTACTGTACACCTGTTCACTATTTGTTGTTTATATACACTCTGTTAAATTCCCATTCTTGAAAGTTATAGCTTTCAGCCTTGTTTTATGCACAGTAACAATTAACCTCTCATGCTGAGTCGTAACAAGTACCAATCTCTTCCAACTAACATCAAAAATATTTTCAATCTAGAATCCATCATCATCATTACCATGATCACAACAGTATTTCCAAATAGCACAGTATCTTTAGTAGAGTAAACAGATCACTTATGTCCCACTTATCTGGTGGTAACTTTTTGATGGTGTTGAACATTAACATCTTTAATGGTTCTTTTCCTTTATCCATGTATCTGTTTTTGAAATTGAAAGATAATATTAACTCTAACGGGTCTGTAACTCCAGCACAATTCCCTTTCAGACCGTCCATCACAGACTTCCACACTTCCTTCCTTGAATTTTCAGTCTCTTCAAGTACTACTTTCTTGGCAACAGAAGTAGCATCCTTCATCTTCGCCCTCCTATACTGCATTTGAGCATCTAAGGGTTCCTTCTCCCAATCTAATGGATCTGTACCAAGCGCAGCCTCATGTCTCTCCTCCGTAGACTTAGCTTGATCTTTCAATGCTTCAGCTTGCTGCTGTAATCTTTGTTTAGCTGCCTTAAATTGCTCTTCTAGTGTATCAAATTTAACAAAGTAACTCTCTTCTAAAGCATTACCTTTCTCCTTCCACCGAGATGACAGGACCCTGCAATGTTCGTCTTTAACTTGAGTATTACCCTTACACTCAGTTAATATCCTGTTCCTATCCACCTTGAATTCATCATTTAATCTTTGAATACCATCTTTGTATTCCTTTTCTAATAACTGCTCAACAGTCTTGAATCTTCCTTCTAATATTGTACACTTTTCCTCGAAGGTTCCATCTTCCTGCATCAATTTGTCTATCTTTAACTGATCTTTGTCACACCAAAAACCCATTTTTGGTAAAAACACTTCTCGGGATGCATGGTTTGTTTCATCATGCACAGGCCTGGTCACTCCCTTTGTCTCATAGGCTTTTGTAGACATTGTATTCTTACTAACACTTATTGATCTTCCTTCCATAGAATATAAGTTAGTTTTACTCCTAACTGACTCATCATTGATGATAATCTTTTGTGGTTCATCCACATTCAATTTGGACATTTTTCCAACTGAGACTGAACAGTCTTCACAACAGTAATCTGTTTGTACAGTGACTTATTTCTTCTCACTTTGAACAGAAACATTCCTAGTTTCAGTTTTCACCATATCATCTGCTATATTAGCTTTCCTATTTAAATTCAGTTTTGGTCTCTTGCTATCATCCAATACTGGCAATGCAATTCCAGTTGTAACTTCTCTTATTTCCTTAATCTCTATGAGATATACCTTTGCTCTATGTGGCTTGTATTTATCATCCACTTTTACCATAGTGTTAAACAATTCGTAAGACTCACAATCTCTGATAGCCAAAATAAAGTCTCTTAAGGCTATTCTTTTCTTTCTGTTTCTAATTGTTCTTGAACAATCTGCCATGATTATAGATTTACAGACTAGATTCTAAAATAAGAAAGTATATTCACTACAATACTAAATTATCAGTATTAATATACCTCTACATAGGTACTACAATAACATAGTAACAAATCACCAATAATTCTAAAGATAATACACACAAGTAACCCTAAAATCAGTCACTTATAATAATCAGATCCACCTATGTCTAAACTAAGACATGTGTAGCTGAACACACTAATCCTCAATATACTCTGACTCTCGTATCTACAATGCTTAGATTCCAACACAGTAATCATACAAACTATTTGTAACTAATAACCAGGACCAAAACACAGTGAATGATGATAATAATGAAATACACCGCTGACACAACAACCATAAACAAACGAACAATAACCGACAGGTGGGGGGATAATACAAGAAAGTATATAGGTATATAAAGAAAGTATAAGAAAGTAATGAAGTAGTTATAGATTTAAACTACCACACCTGCAACAAACAACAACAATAGGACTGTGAAATGAACTTATTTACAAGATAGTAGAAAATTAACGCAAGAAAACTACAAGTAAACATGACAAAAGAAACTAAGTTATGCAACAATGATTACACAAACCAAACTATAACAACTAACACCAATAAATGTCAAAGAATTCCACAGGGCACTAGCTACCGAGTCTCTCCAAGACACTGGAATTAATTTTACAAAAAAAAACCTACAGAATAGATTAATACTAATTCCTTCTAATGAAGAACAAAGTATTAATAATATATAAACAAGTAACACAAATATAAAACGCTAACATAACAACGAATACAAATGAATGACCATCAGGAATGTCAGTAGAATGGTATTTGAACAAAGAAGTGCAACAATGGCATAAACTGTGACTTATCTTAAGTATGTCTTGATTACAGTCTATGGTTCCACCGAGATAATGCAGATCTACAGCTGAAGGATATCTGTGTTGCTATGGCTGGCACTACAGCAAGCTTGTCTCACTGATGTTCAACTCGCACCGATTCTGTACAAGATACAAAACAATGTAAATAACTACTCAAAAGTATTGCCATAAACTTAAACTAATAACCACATTTAGAAGCACTTAAATAGGATGTAGACTAACTCTAATCCTAATACAAACTTACAAGAAATAAATACTAATAAAATATCTAAGTCAATACTTGAAAGTAATGTAAGAATGAAAGGGAAAAATATAAATATAAGCTTTTATAGTCTCTACCAGATGACAGAAGAATAGTACTAATAGTAGTATAACACTGAATAATTACGAAGGCTTAACAAAGATAGAAAAGACCTAGCAAATAAGCTTTACATTTAATATAACAAATAAAACTACTAATACAGTATTTATATTTATAATTAAACTATTAGACTAATATATTAAACTCAAACAGAAAAACTCTTACGGTTGTAATTAGACTAGATAATTACTTACTTACTTACTTAGTCGTTCCCCTTCTACCGTGAGGTGTAGAGGTTTGGAAGAGAGAGCGCCAGACTATCCTATCGGCTGTCTTCCTCCTGGCCTGGTTCCATTCTAGTCCTCGATCCTTCAAAGATTGTCTAATGTTGTCCTCCCAGCGGACTCTGGGTCGTCCTCGGGGTCTGGATCCTTGGCTCTTTGTTTCCCATGCTTGTCGTGGTATCCGATCTTCTCCCATTCTGCAGACATGGCCAAACCATCTTAATTGGGACTGTTCTACTTGGGTCTGCAGGGGGTAGGATTTAGGCCTTGACGTATCGTCTGGTTGCGTACCATGTCTCTTCTTGTTACTTCAACCACCTTCCTCAGATAACTCATTGAGTACCAGAGCAACTTCTGGGAAGGTTAAGGCGGCCGGCGTGATGCTGACCACATCACCCCTAGTGTGCTGATGGTCAAGAAAATATGGGCCTAACACCATATTCTCAATATGCCTCAACGGACGTGTAACGGGATCCTCCCCTTTACGTTCTTCAATGCACACTACCTCCATCGGTTTATTCGCCATTGTGAACCTGCTCGATGCAAGCGAGCGTTTGCGGTCTCTGATTGGCCAAGACACTTCCCTTCGTTCATTCATTAACAAGGCATAGTTTATAATGCTACAATACACTTTAATAATTAAAATAAATGTCTAGTAAAAGTTTCAGATAAGTATTTACAAATCAATCACAAGATGGAAATCATTAATATGTTAATGTCTCCTTTATCATATCGGCCATTTGGTGACTTCTGGATTTTGCTTCTTTAATGGAACGTTTACTTTACTTCTTCAGTTCCTTTCTCTATAGATACTTCTGTCGTTGATCGTGTGTAGACTTTCCAAGATACTTGACTCACCTGGACAGGTAGACCCGATGCTACAACAAGGCGATTGCAGAGATGGTCCTTTACTCACACCTGCAGTCTGTTATTCTCCTTTCCAGAAGCTTTGTTGTGACTCTCTCTCTGGTAGGAACCAGCAAACATTTGCACCAGACTATGGTATCTGTTGTCTACAACCAAGACGATACTGCGATGATGACGGGCCACTATTGATTAGAAAACCCATTTAGACAACATATTCCAAGAGGCCGAGGTCATGTCACTCAAAGAAGTACGTCACACAATCATAAAAATGTATCGAAAGACTATAGACAGTATTAATATTTTTTTCTGAATTCTGTCTTGATTAATTCCCATTGGTCGTCGATTATGCCAAGGTGGTTTCTCTCTATACACTTTAAAAAAATTACATCGAACGAAAATGTAAATGAAGAAGGAGGGGAGGAAGAAAAAGAAGAACTATTGTACACCCAGCATTTAAAAGCTAAGCACTGAAAAGGACTGTAAGATCTTATTGCTAGTAATGAGCCGTCCTGACAAGGACTCTAGCTGCGACAATGCTGTTCAGGATTGTTTCAGGTTATATTCAGCTGGAGACCAACTTCAGTTGTCAGTTGTGGACACAAGACACCAACGTCTCAACGGTTGTTCATCAGGATCGGTGAAGACAGCACTATACTAAAACGAGCGTCCTTTTCAGGGCGAACACAGCCGTCAGAATTTACAAAAATGACTCGCACCAAGCAACAAGCTAAAAAGAGGAAAGTATATACAAGCCCTCAAACACTTGTCAGCAGCATCAAGCAAGAACCTACAAAGAGCAAACAGAGGCATCCAGAGAGCACGGATACTTCTAGCGACGTGGCCAGTCGTTCTCAGAAGACGAACAACATAACCTCTGATACTACGACCGATGATCGACCCAAAGATTCGAAGGCAGATGACAAACAAGCTCCGAAACCAGACTTAGCAACATCACCGCTGAAACAAGGTGTCGAGGCGGTAGCTACATTGAGCAGTGACAAGGCAACATCGAAGACAGAGGGTAACAAAGCATTGAAACCCAACAAAATCAATCCACCGGCAAAACGAGATGTCATTGTCGAGTCTCCAACATACAGTGACCAGCCAACTCCGGTAAAACTTGACCAGATGCAGACGACCCAGAATGCGAATCCGTCCCGCAGACCGTACACACAATCTGAGACAGAAGTTGGAACGTGCCAACTTCGCAAGCATCAAAACGCAGTATCCAACGTGGCACTACAGGAGAGAATAATTAAGATCACCCAGATGTCTGGAGGTGAGGCCTCGCTCAGGGCCCTACCCGACGACAAAGTAATCGGCATACTTGAGTCAATAACGGGCAGGAGAAGCATATCTAAAGTTTCAAGACACGACAACGGAGTTATCATAACTCTAAACAAGACGGAGAAAACAAACCAACTGATGGTCGAACTTGAATCCGGACACAAAGAAGTCCAGCTGCCCCACCAGATTAAAGCTACTGTGGAAATATTCAAGAAGACCAAAAAGATAGTTGTGAGAGGGATCGACAACAGCCGGTCCACACAAGAGGTCCACAGCCGCCTACAAGAAGAAAACAAGAACATCAACATAACACAGGTTGAAAGACTGAAGACATGGGACAAGAAGGACACAAACCTAGTTATCCTAACTATCGAGGGGACTTCAAGACCAAGGCAACTCAACCTAGACGATAGATGTCGAAAAACAGAAGAGTACATCCCTCCTGTTGTGCAGTGCTCAAACTGCCAACAGTTCTCGCACACTAAGAAAACATGCAGGAGAGAGGCAGTTTGTCGATACTGTGCAGGAAGTCACACTTGCAATGAATGTCCTCATGCGAAAAATGATGATAACTATAAAGTGCGCAACTCCAACAGAACCTGCGCAAACTGTCTTGGGAACCACGGAGCAAGATACCGTGGCTGTCCGACCTTCTATGAAACAAAGGCCATACTGAAGGAATCTGAACCAAAAACATCTCCTTCAGAGAAGCAAGAAACCGAGTGGCTTCAGGCGGCACTGGTAAACAAGAACAGCACACAAGAGCCCAGCTGATAAGACTAGCCACAGATATGCGAGACATAAAACAACAACTCAAAGTCGAGACGAACAAGCAACACAACGAAGACTCAGATGCCATAAGAGACGAAACAATAGGAGCCGTACAGAGCGCCCAGGCAATATTACAGGAAATGAAAACTATCAAACACGAGATAGAAGTCGACATCGTCAAACTCACAGAGCTAAAGGAAGAGAACGAAGAAATCCTCAAAAGAATTGAAACAGAGAGAAAGATAGCTGAGGATACCCTTACAAAAAGTAGAGAACAAAACAAAGAAACTAAAGACAAAATAAAAACCGAAATCGTGCAGGAAATACAAAGCAAACTAGAAAGAAGAGAAGCAGCGGAAATAAACATAATTTTAAAAACCATAATGGAGATGCTACCAAAAATAATAGCGACAGCCTTTGAACAACACAAACCGGTAACAGACAACAAGTAGCCTAGCTACAGAACAGGCAGCTAGTGGTCCTTTTCAGGAACAATCAGCTCAAGGACTCGGAAAGCGATACCAACGAAGACTAACGCTAACACCCTATATACCGCAATACAACCGTTTGTAACCTGTAAGGCAGGAAAGGAACTCCATGAGAACGCCACGACACCATAAAAATACAAGCAACGACGAAGGATCCAGACAGTCAGCTAGTAGTCCTTTTCAGGGCAAATCATTTCCAGGACTAGGAAAATGATACCAGCGAAGATGTTAACACACTATATACCCCAATATAACCGTTTGCAACCCTTCAATGGGTTTTGGTTGAACAGGGTATCACAGCAAAATATTAGACCCAAAGAAAGAAAGAAAGATTCAGTTGTCAGCGTAGTTTTAGGAATACCAAGATAAGACACAAGCATATAAATCAAAGTCAATCATAACATCAATGTTAAATATATTACATCAATTTACATAACACCAAAATATTTTATAACCTAAAGATCAATGCAAGTTTAACAAACCCTTCGGACACAATATTACAGATCTGAGCTATCACTATGCAAGTCTGCGCACAAAGCAGGTAAGCTTGGCTTTTCTCAGCTATGGGCTGTGGCTATGTGGCTTCTACAATTGTGGGTCAGTCCGCTGGACGTCTTCTCGGCTATGAGATCTTGAAGTGAACTTTTGAGAGTCCAGAATTGAATCTGAGCGGGTTTATATTCAGTTTCCCAATCCATTTGAATTTGATTGAGCCGTGTTTTACTGAATTTCCCTCGCAGCAATCTGACTGGATTAATAAGTCTCTAGTTGAATCTCATTTTTCCGTTCCGATGAATTTTTCCTTTTCGCCATCTCTGCGTTGATTGGCTCTTTTTCCGCACTTCTGATTTGGTTCCTTTTTTTCGTCCTCGAATAATTAGGTGATTCCACCAGTTGTGAATTCCAAAATAATTATCTTGCGATTTCCAGAGTGTATCTGTCCGTCGTTTCACTACAGCGGTCAATGGTGATACACCCCCCTTTACTCTCTTGTTTCCAATAAATGTGATTAAACGTTAATGTTATTAAGGCCTTTGAAACCACCGCTGATAACGGCGCTAACGACGCTAAGTCTAAATGTTATATAATCTGTTTACACCCACTGTTGCGAGTGTAGTGGTTTGGTCTATATCATCGCCACAAGGCTAATTCAATATATGTGTGCTGCTGTCCTGTCACTGTGTCTGGAATGTTGACCTGGGTGTGTGTTGATATGTTCGCACACCACGGTACGTACATAAGAGTACATGCAGGAGTCAAAAAGGGTTGCAAACGTCTAGAACAGTTCGATACTGTTTATTCCGTACAACACAGACACGATGACATAAATGACACACATTCGACAGCAAAACACGAATCATATAATTTCCACATTGCATTAAATATATATAATACGGCCCGTCCACATCCTGGCCTAAACAGTACTTCAACACTCATTAAAGCCTGCATCATCCGGCAGCTTCATTAATCTTCACAATATGGCCTACAAAAGTACCTTAATACACAGCGAAGCCTGCATCACCCGGCAGCTTAATTAATCTTCACAATATGGCCTACAAAAGTACCTTAATACACAGCGAAGCCTGCATCACCCGGCAGCTTCATTAATCTTCACAATATGGCCTACAAAAGTCTTCACTGCAGTTTATCAAATAGGCTGTACACACAAGAATATATATATGTCGACATTTTCTTAAGTCCTACGTAGGCATACACTATCCAAAAATCACTGGGACTCGACCTACACGGTCCACGCCCAAAACACAACTCCCCAAATCACACACTAGTCCCGCCAAAAAACCCGTCACGAGATTCGGTTGTCTTGAACACCGCTCTCGATAACACATGCAGACTAGCTGCGAGTTATTCACATGACTCAAAACAGTACAGAATAAATACATTAAACAGCGTTCACACGCTTATCTGTACTCTGCCACCCGAAAAATAGGAAAAGATAATTCTATCCTAAAGTCAAACAAGTATCCGCTTAATCAAGCGTTGCAACTCGAAACTTAATTTGTTCAAAACATTCTAAAGATTACTTCCCCTTCCATAAGTTCCACTTGCAACAGTTACCACCCGCTCCGGGAAAAAAAATGATTCTATCATTTTTTTTTTGAAAAAATTAACTCCCAAAAACGAAAAATTTAGAAGACAATTAAGCTCTAGCGTATGCCTACAAAAATATCTTATTTTAAATCAAAATTATATCTACAAGAAATATCAGCATTAAAGTGTAAAGTAGCAATTAAAGCATACAGTATAATCAGCTAAGTATAAAAAGTAATTAGTTAAATATACAAATATGATCAGTTCCAAAATTAAGTCAAGTATACGTATATTTAGTAAAAACCAAACCGACAACAACCGATCGAAAGAGAAAACACAAGATCAATCAACAGAAGAATGATCTGAAAAAAAAGAAAGTAAGAACTCAACAATACCATATACTCATAATTAAGTTGGACAATTACATGTAAAATAAATACAACTATCATAAGTAGATATATTATATCAAGTCATATAACCACTCCAACAATACAAAGAATAGAAGTATAAGTGTTGAAAGAAGACAAAGTATACAAGAGAATCAAGTAAAACGAAGATGAGGTACGAAAGTATAAACAAGATATGAAATCCATACCGAAAAGACAACAGAAAAGAAGGAATGAAATGAAGAATAGTTACCAAAGACAGATAGAAAGTAAAGGCACAAACGCAGAGAAAGTCAATAACAATACATACTAATAACTGTATTGATCAGATAACCTATTCAAAAATATATATATAAACATGAACGAAAGACACAACACAAAATATCAAAGTATATCTATACTAACACCATCAAAAAATAATTTATAACTAAACAAAAGCTAATAAGTAATTTACCCAAGTTACAAGAGTTATACAAAACTAAAATAAATAAATTATAGGCATCGAACCAATAAGTAATAGCATTGCTATAACTAATACGACCAACGCACAATCAAGCGGTAAAATAAAAAATACATCATAATAAAAAACAACTTTTTACAAGAACTAATCAATCTACATATCAATGATATCACGCAGTCAAATGCTGGGCACACACAACAAAAAATTACAATGCCAAAAAAAATCATTTTTTTCCAAAAGTACCGTACAAAAATATTTTTTTACGATAAGTTACATAAAAACAGTATTTAATTTTTAAGTAATTCAAGACCACTAAAACCTAATAATGAAATCAATATTTCAACAAAATGAGTGAAATATAAAACAAAAATCCTATCTCGAAGAAACCCTTAAATCAACACATGTAAATTTAATTTATCCTTTAAGTTCTTTCTGCTGACAATTACGTTCAGCTCAGTACAATGCTATTTAGCTATAACTTTATCAATAAATCTACACTTTGTTGCTAATATGAAATATAAAAAAGGTTCTATAAAAATATCTACAAAAAATAAGTTTTTTTTTTTAAATAATCTGCTAGGAAAATAATCTGCATGCCTGACTAGCAAGAAATCAAGTTCTGGAAAAATCAAAGTTTCACAATATGTTGACAAATCCAAATACAAGATCATTTATGATACATGCACGCTATTTCCAAAATTACATTTCACCACATAACAGATAATTCACATCTTCTCTGTATGTTCTATATATTAATTAACCATGACATCAAACTACCGACATAAAAATAACAACAATAAAAAATTATGGCAATCAAAAGATGCAAAGAAATAATCATTACAACAAAATTATATGTTATTTCAAAACAACCACATGTCATGTACTAATATAGAATACAAAAATATTTACTATCTAAGGAAAAAAAATACGCCGCAAAATTTCCCACTCTCTTGTAAACATGCTTGACCTTCAGTAAGCAACACCTCAGATTTAGTTTGACGCTGACAGGTTTCGGTTGACTACTCGAGCGGAAAGTTGACTCACATTTCTGACCGTCAATATGTCGCAGAAGCCTTGACTCTTATCGCAACGTAGCTTCTGTCAACAAATACAAATAAAATTTCCATTTTACTCAATAGTGAAATTTAATGAGAAAAACGTAGAAATCACGTTTACAATTACCCAACACCGGCTTGTGTAAAAACCCGGTCTCTTCACGATGTCACTAGCTCTCTCTATCACATGTAGATATCATAGAATTCTTGGGGACAACATGACCGACCTTGAATGTCGCCGCTGCCTTACGCTGAAACAAAGTCTCACATTCACAACAACAAGTAGAGCAAGCAATAGTATTCAAGCATCCACTGTTATTTTTACTCTGTTTACTTTGATTATAAATGACTCTGGGCTCATGTTGAACAAAATTAGCACAATTGCGCTTATTATTTGATCTATGATCAAAATACTTATTATTACCGTTGCCTTGTTTACAAATAATCACTTTAGTCTTTTGTTGAGGAACATTATTCTGGTGATGTAAAGCAACATTTGAAAAGCCATTATCTCTATTATACTTTCCAACATTCTTACAATCAAAACTTTGAGATTTGTTAGATTGTCTACAGTATCTAGGAGAAGGAAAATTATTATTTACTGATCTCCCTTGGTAATGTTTAATCTTGGGGTTATCTCTCTTACTAGAACTGTTTTTCTTTTCCCCTATGGGAATATATTTACCAATAGTTTCAAACTGACTGTGCTGAGTTTGATAACTGCCAGAAACAATAGTATCTCTATTGTTCCGCATATGGGTTTCATCTTTGGAACAAGTAGTAATAGTCTCAACACCCGCTATTAATTTCTGAGTATTTCCAGTAGTAGACAAATATTTGCTCTTATGAGTCTTGACCTGAAATATATCACCTTTCTTTTCCTGACCAACAGAACTGGCTGTTACACAAGAATCTTTGTTGGTCTGACGCCAAGAATTATTACTGGAACTATCAGTAATATTAGAACTTTTAAAGTTGTATTTACCACGAAAAGATCTGTCTTTACCATGAATGACCTCTCTCTGAGCTACTTTCTGTCTATCATTGTCAACATTGACAGAAGAGCACCTTTTGTTTTTCAAAACCATATCTAGTAAGCCATATATTCTGTCCCTTGCTTCTGTAATTTCATTATTTTTAAGTGAAATCTCTTCACTTAACCTTTTATTTAACTCCTTAACAGCCAAAACTTTGTCGCTTTCTTCTGCTAGCAAATTTTCAATTTTAGCGACCTTCTCTTTCTCCATAGTTAACTCTTCTAATTTCACCTTTTCATCCTTTTCTTTGCTTGCTTTCCTCTGTCGCGCTAGTTTCCTTAATCTCATCTTTTGAACCTCTTCTATCTGTGGCTGAAGTCGAGCCACTTGAGTCTGAAGTCCTTGGATTTGAGCAGCTTGTGCCTTTAACTCATTCATATTCTCCGAGGATACATTACTCTTTTCTTTCAGTTGGCGACTGAGAATATCATTGTCATCCAACACATCCTGAAGCATATCTTTATAAGTCTTCTCACAGATATTTCTCTCAACCTTCAATTTCTCATACATCTCTTTCTGTTCTTGAAGTTCCCGCGTGAGATTACCTATCTGAGCTTCCAAGTCTTGGACTTTGCTTAATGTAGCTTGTGCACTAGAAAGTTCTGAGTTTGATTCAAGTATCTCACTTTTAAGCTTATACACAGTTGCCTGTAGTTCGTTCTCTTTAGCAACACCTTCTAGGAAATTCTCCCTTTGCTGTAGAGCACTTTGTTTGTTTACTTTTGCTTGTTTCTCAATTCTCAATTCCCTTTCCTGCTCATCAGATGTATGGTTGTGGATTATTTTGAACATGCTTTGCATTATATGTCCGTGTTCAAGTTCAATATACTGTTGTAAAAACAAAGGAAGGTGCCGTAGCAAATTCACCAAATCCTTGGCCATTACCAAATTGCAAACAAACTTAAAGTTGTGTTCAGCAAATAACTCCAGGGATGTTGACACATTAATCAAAAAATCATCCATTATCCATTCTCCAAGTCGTGCACCTCTCAATCCCTTACCATCTCTACCTACCACCAATGCAGACTCCAACATAGGCCTTATATCTGTAGGGTACATATCACGATCCATGGTGATTCACTTACTTAATCAACTATATATAGTAGTCACTTATAGTTATGACAAATTACTGTCGCAAAAGGTTTGGCAATTACCTTTCCAGCTCACAAAGTTAACTATTTGTCAAGAAATGAGCTTATTCCTCAATTCTGTATCACCAATTCCTTTTTATAGCACCTTTATCAAGTCACATTATTAGGAAAATCGACATATGTCAACAGCCATTAACACCTATGCATAAAATCTTAATCATATGTCAAATTAGACATAAACAACAACAACAACAGGATGAGCAATTAGGGAGGCCCAGTGACATATATGAAGTGACACAATTTACACAAGACATAATCACTTATCTGTCAATGATCCTGTTTCTTTCTGCCACGACACTGGATATCACATAGATTGCTAAAACCTCCACTGCGGGAAAGCACTGGAACTTGATTCGTTTCTCTTCAGGTAATTTCGTCAATATGATATGTGCTTAACAATGCACAAGTTGACATGAACCATAATACAGCACACACTGCCCCTCTTGACTCTTCTGTAGTCTGAAATGTACACGGCAACTCCGTGTATCATAACATCTTGAACTTGTGATGGTGACAACTGGCACAGGTAACCCGAATATTGCAGAAATCTGTGACAACCCGTACAAATGCTGGTACAAATACTGTCCAAGTCTAATTGAACGCTCTTGACCACTGCAGACGTTGTTGTAGTCTATAGGCATGAAATAACGTCAATTGCTACTGGTGTAAAGTTGCATACTACCAAATAAAGCGTGCGTTGTTTCTCAAATGCGCCACCCAGGCAGATAATATTTAGGTCACAGTTCTGAAGTACACCAGATTCAAGCCACGCCCACATAAGGCTAATTATAACAAAGTCATGTGTTCTACACTCTTGTCACGTGAAAGTCATATGTATTATTTTCAACTTGTAGTGACTGATCCTCTAGATATGTTATGGTCTGGTGGACAAAATTTGATTCATTTTATCCTCTTGCTTCAAGCATATATCACTGTAGAGCTAACAATTTCTTAATCGCACACGCCACATAGGCTATTGACGCGAATAGTCGTAGATGTCAGATCCTGTTAACTGAAAACCACCAACTGATACACCCCCCTTACTCTGATGGTTTCAGTCTGAATGTTATATGCATAAATGTACTCGCATTCGCTAGCAGTAACACGAATCATATAATATAATACTGCATTGAATATATATAATACGGCCTGTCCACATCCTGGCCTATAATAATCTTCATATGGCCTAAACAGTACTGCATTACTCAATAAAGCCTGCAACACACGGCAGCTATAATAATCTTCATATGGCCTAAACAGTACTTCATTACTCCATAAAGCCTGCAACAAACGGCAGCTATAATAATCTTCATATGGCCTAAACAGTACTTCATTACTCCATAAAGCCTGCAACAAACGGCAGCTATAATAATCTTCATATGGCCTAAACAGTACTTCATTACTCCATAAAGCCTGCAACACACGGCAGCTATAATAATCTTCATATGGCCTAAACAGTACTTCATTACTCCATAAAGCCTGCAACACACGGCAGCTATAATAATCTTCATATGGCCTAAACAGTACTTCATTACTCCATAAAGCCTGCAACACACGGCAGCTATAGTAATCTTCATATGGCCTAAACAGTACTTCATTACTCCCTAAAGCCTGCAACACACGGCAGCTATAGTAATCTTCATATGGCCTAAACAGTACTTCATTACTCCCTAAAGCCTGCAACACACGGCAGCTATAATAATCTTCATATGGCCTACAAAAGTACCTTAATACACAGCGAAGCCTGCATCACCCGGCAGCTTCATTAATCTTCACAATATGGCCTACAAAAGTCTCCACTGCAGTTTATCAAATAGGCTGTACACACAAGAATATATATATGTCGACATTTTCTTAAGTCCTACGTAGGCATACACTATCCAAAAATCACTGGGACTCGACCTACACGGTCCACGCCCAAAACACAACTCCCCAAATCACACACTAGTCCCGCCAAAAAACCCGTCACGAGATTCGGTTGTCTTGAACACCGCTCTCGATAACACATGCAGACTAGCTGCGAGTTATTCACATGACTCAAAACAGTACAGAATAAATACATTAAACAGCGTTCACACGCTTATCTGTACTCTGCCACCCGAAAAATAGGAAAAGATAATTCTATCCTAAAGTCAAACAAGTATCCGCTTAATCAAGCGTTGCAACTCGAAATTTAATTTGTTCAAAACATTCTAAAGATTACTTCCCCTTCCATAAGTTCCACTTGCAACAAATGGTTTCGGTTATTGTTTTTATCAGCAGTGCTCTGATACTTTTGCGTGAAAGCTACCTCCAACAGTGTGAAGTTCCAGCGAATCTATTGCGAGACAATGAAAGAATAGTATTACTACCAGTGTTGTCGACTCGAGTCGGTCGACTAAGTCGAGTCTGACTTTAGTCACCCCAGCGACTCGACTCGAGACGACCTGAGATTTAGTCTATCTGGGTTGGGGTGTTTCAATTCAAAATATTCCCCACGTGTTTAAAATACTCAATTTAGTATTCCACGCGTGACCTCTTTATAATAAGACGTAATGCTTCCGGCTGCACCTTTCTGTCTCTCACAATATTGTGACCATGTTTTCCTGGCATATGCCTTTGATAACTATGGAAATGTTACCTCTGTAATGTTACAATGGAATATAACTTGGACTGACACTCAAGACAGTACATACGCGAATGAAATAACTTGACAGAAGTCTGGGTCACAGTTCCATACATATAATCTCAACAGCATAGTCCTGGACATCAGCAACAATAGTACAAATACTTGCATAATTAGAATATGTAGTACAGTCATCCTTACGTACTGGTAACAACTGCATTCAATGTAAGTGCGGCATTCACCCCTCGCACATAAATCTCTATCTCTGATCTATAATCAATGTAAGGGCGGCATTCACTCCTCGCACATAAATCTATATATGGTCTGTATACAATGTAAGTGCGGCATTCACTCCTCGCTCATATATCTCTGTGGTCCTACTTTCAATGTAAGTGCGGCATTCACTCCTCGCACATATATCTCTATCTCTGGTCTAATCACCAGGCATCCAAGTTCCTCCAGAACTTAACAGCACGGGAAAATCACAACGCGCTTACGTAGACCTCCTATTGGCGCGGGAAAGCCAACAACGCGCATTCAAATAATAGCATATAATGGTCCTAACATAGACCTCCTTCTGACACGGGAAAACGACGTGTCTTTTTAATCCAAAGTGCGGCATTCACTCCTCGCACATATATCTATACCTCTGGTCTAATCACCAGGCATCCAAGTTCCTCCTGAACTTTACAGCGCGGGAAACCCACAACGCGCTTATAAATAATAATATATAAAGGCCTTGTAAATACACCTTACGCGGTACATCATCGCGTCACATCCAATATATTATAATGAAAATCACATACACTATTCACATACTCTAGAAACACTGACCGTCTCCCACGACGGATGGCCACAGACTCCCCTTTAACAACTCAGTATTCTTCTCTGACACGTATGCTAACTTCATTCACTTCGCACGCTTTTCTCATGTCCTGTAAACCTCAATTCACACATGAACGCCCCTGAGTATTCTTCAACCATACTCTACGTGCTACTAACAGTGAACTTTTAAATGTAACATTCCAAGCTTGCATACTTCAATAAAAATACACTCTAAACAGAGTTACACCATTCTATCTCATGACCTTATTCTACTTACTAACAAACTCCAGCCCCGTACACCAAAATCCTTAACACCTAACTGTAACTTCGAATATGACTTAACAGCCTTCATCTAATGTTTTCGCTCAGACAGACAATATTAGCTTCCTATTCATCCTCGTACGAGGCCATATTGTCTAACGAGGATCGTCTCCTATCAAAGGTGGCAGGTGACTCAAAACGATAAACATATAACCGCTGACTGGTGATAATGACCAGGTATTGTTACGATAATACCACCGTTCCTTGGCGAAACGTAAATAAGTCTGAGGAGTGGTCCAAAGCAAAAATGTAAAAGATAAAGATAGTCCCATAGCAGATACTTCCGTAGGGGAGTGGAGTGTTAGTGACTTCACCCTACTAGATTCAGCATAGAGAGTAAATAATGAATGAAAGGGGAAAAATTGCCAAATAAAAGCGATTGATGAGAAAAATGAAGAAAAAGAAATGATACCGCCGTAGGGCTGCAGGTGTGAGAGATCACACAAAAGAGAATGTTCAGACGTTCTGTGAAGAATTCATCTCTGAATAAAACATACTTTAATAAGTTTAAGCACCTTAAGTAAAGTTCACATGAATGTTGGTTAAAACTAGAACTGTGTTTAAAACAAAAGACTCATTGTCTGAAGACACCGATTTAATCGGTACATCACCATTCGCCATCCGACTCACGCTCCTTCAAATACGATATACAGTCTATATTTGCAGTTCATTCTTCAGCTACTATGAAACCCTAAATTCTCTCTTATACCCGTACATTCTGAAAATAAAAATAAAAAATATTACTTTCTTACACACTTCTGTAACACCCGTGTGTTACCGGGGCTCGAAATGGAAGCAAAGAATAGTAACACTGTACCCTACCATGCATGTCACAAAAAGCGACTAAGGAGGGTTTGGCATGGTTACCCCATCCCGCAACAAACTTTTTACCACAAAAACTTCAACAAACAAATCAAATACAGAATATAAATCAACGAAGCCGCCCAAGTAAGGAAGAAAAATGTAGAGAAAGTGGTTAAGTATCTCGAACTAAGATTGATTGTGAGAGGAAGAAAAAAAATAGACAAAGAAATAGTCGGTTAGAGAGTGGTACACTATAACAGGGTCTTCTAAGACTTTTAACTGACAATAGAATCTTTATTTATTTGAAATTATAAATTCGTTGATAACTATGTGTTATTGTTTTGAGCCTTGTCAGTCTTATATTGCAATAGTACTTGATAACCCCGCGATTCCCCACGACTCAGGCAGATAAATTATCTACATGGTCACTGGAGTGACATTTTTTGGGTATACAATTCCCAGCCTAGAATCGACCAGCCCGAAAGTAGACCCTTTTGTGTCACGTACTATATGCGCGTAAATCAATGAACGGGGAATGAACTCTGCCGGCACCTGTACTGTGATATCTCGGACCAGTTTAATTGAAGAGATTGGATATTCATGTGACCAACACAATCACACAGACTTGTGTGTGTATATATGTGTGAGTGCAGGTGGAACGATGCCACGAACAGGTCACCATAAAGGTCAAGAGAAAGCGAGTGGAAAATTGTTGGAGGGAATTTTTAAGGTATTCGCCTGGTAAATATCATTCAAAGCAGAAGCTAAATGGGCCCCTGAGCGGGGTAACCTTTGCGAGATCCGAAGTGAATCCTTGAGCGAGTAAGTAATCTACATAGATATTTTTAATGAATTTTCATTTCAGTAACAATAATTGTTATTTGCATACTTACATGTTACTCACCTATTTCTAATGCATGAGTTTGCTGAAGTCATGACTAATTACTGATCTTCTTACATCATGGCAAAAATAAGACAGGGTTAAATAGTTGATGTATAATGTTGTTACTTTGTGTTTTGTATTACTGAAATAAGCTGACTAGAAAGTATCATAGTGGTCCTTGTACTTTCTATTTCTTATATGTTTCATTGTTCTTTGTCAAGACTACAAACTTGAAAAGTGTGTCTTCAGTCACATTTCTTATCTCGTGTCTCATATCGGACATTAGTGTTTCATCATGGAATATGCTTTAATTGTTTTTAATGCACTTTTATGTTTGATGATGGAAGAGCTATTCCATTATCAGTTATATGACTGATATTTTTGACAGGAACCAGAACTTTAAGAATGTTTACAAACAAAATATAACTTTGATCACTTTCCAAGCTGTTTTATTATATTTTTTTTTTACTCTGTATCTGTTTGTTTTGCAACTACACATTTCCTTAGCAACCGTTACTATGGACGGGTAAGCTTTAAAAAAATGAAGTAAAATAAAATTGTTCACCATAAATGTTAAAATCATTACAGCTTACCTTACCATGTCGGCTTCACAAATTGGGTAATCGCGGACACTATTGTCAACATCCGTGTCTGAATCCGATGTTTCAGGCTCCCAGACATCATCCTCTGCAGAATCAATGCTGCATTCATAATGTAAATCATCGCTGGAACTCATGTTTTAATTTTTTTTGCGGAGACAAAGAAATCGAACTCAGACCAAGTTTTAAAATGGCGTCGAGTGTTTTCGTTCTTCACTCTCGTTTTCAACGTTGATTATTTTCTTATAAAACTTGTTTTAACAGAAAGTTTTTACGTTTGAAATATATTTTATGCAGTATTTTATTATAAAATAACGATATTAATTTTTTTAAATGCTTTAAGGTTCTTTCAGCGGCTTCGGAATTTACCTGTCAAATTTGCCGGGTTTTATAAAGATAGAAACGAATAGTTAATCTGCATATCCCTCTGTGTCTACTTTCATGCCTATGCCCCTGTGGAGTTCCATCAATTGATTTTCCTGGCTATTATTGGTCTCTTTTCTTGTGTAGTATGTGACAGATCGATCTCCATCTCTATGTGTTACCAGGGCCTGAAATGGGAGCAAAGAGTAGCAACACTGTAACCTACCATGTATGTCATAAAAAAAGCAACTAAGAAAGGTTAGGCATGGAACCGGCTACTCACCACCCCAACCCACACCCCTCACCCACCTTGTGGACTCCATCCAGGCAGTGAGAGTGCCGGGCCCCTCACCTCAAAGGGGTCCAACCAATGCTACTGGTGGTCAACTTTCCCTTAATTGTGGTGTCAACGTACAGAGGGAAAGGACAGGAGCTAATGACCAAACAAAATGACTACTTGTAACGAATGTATTAAAGGTCTCAATAATCTTGGGGATAGACGATGATAGTTCATGAAGGAATAAAGAACTATAAGCTGTACCTCAGTCCCAGAAATGAGTACGGGTGTAAGAAATAACACAAGTGTAGTAAAGGCTGTAAAGTACTCCTAACTAGATTGTAATAATTAGATGCAGGAGACTAGAGTGCCCCTTCGTTAACAACTACCCTATGCCATGAACATAAGAACAATGTAATCCCAAATAAACTTTAACTGTAACAGTAGGGAATTAACAAAGTCCCAAAATACAATTTAAATCAATTTGTTTATATAGATTCTTTTCTGTTCTTCTTATCTTGAAATGTTAAAATAGAAAATATTTATAGGAATTATATTTACATTAAAGTCACAATACAAAATTAACGTTTATACTTGTAAGAATGTCATTGTTTTAGTAGTAGTCTGGTAACAGACTTTTGATAAAACTTCCGTCTTCACTTGACGCTATCTCACGTAATTTTGCTCTCAAAGTTCTTGAATTTGGTATCTTAGCTCAATGCTCTTGGTTAATGTTCTGGCGGATAGACAGCACTGGTCCCCGACAGTAACGACTAAAATTGCACACACTTGAGATATACAGTCTCTTCTGATTGTCCAATTTACTAATGGATATCAGCACATGTGAGTGACCCACTGCGGTGCTCCGTGTCGCTTTGCAGGATAACACTTTGTGGTGTACACTTCTGACTTCTGAGATCAGTATTCTCGACCGAAACCTGAAACAATCACATAGCCCGTGGATTGTTTCTACTTATGAGTTCCACTCGACAAAATGTGGTGGTGTGTCATCAGTTTATGCATGTGTATGAGATGCCACAAGTGTTAATGGTATCTTGTCAGTATACACAGATGTCTACCTTGCAGTTACATAATAATATACTTAATAATACATCAATTAATTTAATCACTGATGTGATGACATAGTCCCTTGTACATATGGTCCTTCCAGTCAGCTATTAAAGTGCTGGAATTGTCAACTTATGTAGCAGGATCAATTCCAAATATGTTTACAAGAGTCAACACTGTGGGTATATAGTTTGGATTTCACCCATCAAATAAATTCTGATACATTCTTCAAGCATGGTATGATCACTTATGTAATTACACAATGAATTTTATTCACACCCTGAAATAACTATTTAATTATTTACACCCATCAAACAAATTCTGATACATCATTCTTTATCCATGGTATGATCACTTATGTAGTTACACAATGAATTTTATTCACCCCTGGAATAACTATTTAATTATTTACCACCCATCAAATAAATTCTGATACATCATTCTTCAACTATGTTATGATCACTTTTGTAGTTATGCATTGAACTGTATTCACATCCTGAAATAACTATTTAAAATATCATCATCATCATGTGACGTATTCTTTCCAGAACGTTGTCTCCATTACAGCTGCTCTGAACGCATCCCTATTCTGGGCAAGTCGACCTGCATCAGCCAAAGACAAGTTTAGACTCTCTGTGATGTCCTGGGTCCACCGTCGTCTAGGTCGACCCCTTCCCCTTTTTCCAGGGACCATGCCTTCCATCACTGTTTTTTCCAGACTATTATGTCTTTTTATATGACCCAAAAATTTCAGCTTCATTATTGCGATGGTATTTAGGAGCCAATGTTCTCCTAAAATATATATATATATATATATATATATATATATATATATATATATATATATATATATATATATATATATATATGTATATAAATATAAATATATATATATTCGAGTATCTATCTATAGCAATTCCTACTCACCCTCTGGTTTTTTCAGAAATAACACTAAGCTGGATTTGTTTGGTAAGGCAGACTGTCACTAGATACAGATTGGTACATGAAGCTGTAACTAAGCTCTCTTCTTCCGTCCACTGTGTAAATCTTCTGTGTGTGGTTTCCACTTCCTACCAGCCGCGTATTTATCCTCGCTGACCACCATCTTGCCTGAAATCGTGACTTCGCGCTGATTGGCTGTGCATTCAAGCGACTATGGTCCAAAATATTTCTGATTTTCCGAATGCGTTCGTTCATCTGTCTTAGTTTAAAACAGATAACTTAGCCGTTCTCCTTTTCTACCAAAGCTATTATCTTCTGAAATATCTCGTTTTACTCGGACAAACTGTGGCTTTCCGTCCATATCAATCTTTCCAAGATCCGCCTGTCCTTCCTTTTTCTATGAATTATAGAACCACACTTTTCATCATTTTCCAAACTGTTTGACCCGTTTACGTGATCATATCCCCAGAATTACAAAAGATATTGTCTTCCTGGCTATAATCACACCTGTGTCTACTCTTCCTCTATGACCTGATGAAGTAGAATTGCCTTCTGTCAATCCGTTGATTTTAAATGAATTTATTACTGTGCGGTCCTAACACAGATTTTCTCCATACCAACTTTCCAATGTAATTTATCTCCGCGTTGCTGGTTGGCTAGGCCTTTAAGAGACGACCGAGATATTGTTTTCACCATGTCACACTGCTGAACATCTGTTGCTCAACATATGAGGAACAGAGAAAGCACATGTGGCCATCGCCAGTCCCATTCCTGGAAAATTTCTACGGAGATATGAACAGCCTCAAGCTGACCACTGCTTTTTTGAACAAATCCAAGTCGAGGTCTGAGGTTGAACGAAGAAGAAGAATGAGTGATCATAACAAGACAACATATGTGATGACGTGATCTGTGATACATGAAAAATAAGTATGAAAAAATATATGACTTACTTTCTTCCCCTCAACAACTACTTTTTGGAAGGTGTATGTTCTCTTTCAATGTAATGTCTGTTCACCAAGATACTGGAGGAAAGGAGAAGAAAACGTACAATTTTGAATGTAAAAAATTTATTCTCAAGAAAAACAATTTTTACTCTCAAAGGCCAGAACGACGCTGGTAGCGTACATCTGCAAAACCCCTAGAAGCCGAAACAACGATGGTAACGTCACTTTTGTGTTCCTTGAAATTTGTTCCGTATTTTCGTAATTAGGTATTTTAACATAACGGAAGTTACTTTTTTTTATTCAGAAGAGCGCTATCTTTGAGTTGTGATTCGGAAACACGCTTGTTCTAGCTAATTTCACTGTGAAAAAACGGTAAATCTGTCAGCTTTCGATCGGCGATTATTGTTGTTTATACAGACAATGTCTAGCGAACCAACCACATCATGTTTATCAAAACGTAGGTCTTTTTTATCTGTAGGAAAAGCTAGGGAACTGTGTATCTTTGACGAGTTTAATGAGAATGATGATTTCGAAAGTGAAAATGATTTCGAATTTGAACTTAATGAAGAAGCTAGTTCTAATGAGGAGGGGGCGTGGTCACAGCCAGTCCCTAGTGCTACAAAACGACAAAAAGTTTTGACCAAATCATCGACAAAAAGGGGGAAAAGCATTAGTACCAAGGAGCAACAAGGTGTAATTAGTAATGAATGGATTTCAGTACCAAACATCAGTATTACAGAGACCCAAAACGCATTCAGATTTCTTCCCAAATATGGTCGCAAACCAGGAGTACACGATGACTTAGGTCTTAGTGAGGCATCAACTCCTTTTGACTGCTATAGGACATTGTTTACTGATGACATTGCAAATTCAATAGTACATTCTGTAAATGAGTATGCAAAACTTAAAGTTCTTAAAAATAATCCATCCCTAAAAAGATCTAGATTTTCCAGCTGGACAGCACTATCAAACTATGAGTTGTTAAAATTTATGGCTACAATAAATGCTATGGGCATTGATCCCAGACCTTCTATTAGAGACTATTATTCATCAGAAACTGATTGCCTTTATGCTCCATTTTATCACAAAAACTTTGAAAGAGATAGATTTTTGTCTATCTATCAAACAATGTTGCATGTGGGACAGCCTGATGCTGAGGGAAAAAGTAAAGTGGAGCCATTCATCAACTCTTTGATATAAAATTTCAATAATGCCTTTACGCCCTTTGAAAATGTTTCGGTTGATGAAATGATTGTAGGATTTAAAGGGAGATGGAAATACAAGCAAATTAATGCAACTAAGCCTAGTAAGTATCATATAAAGAGTTTTGGTCTTGTTGACAGTACCACTGGGTATGTTTTATCCCTGCTTACGTATTATGGAGCGAATACCTCATACGATCCAAGCACAGACACCAATAGTGGGATGGCAATAAAAGTCTTTGGAACTCTATTACAGCAAATTGGAACTGGTTATCATATATTTGCAGACAGGTTCTACACCACCAGGGCACTCATTGACGATTTGCTTCAGCAAAAGCAATACTATACTGGCACCCTCCAGTCAAACCGAATTGGCTTTCCATTAGAAATAAAAGCACTTTCCATACCACACATGGAACGGAAATGCTGGCAAACTAAAGATTCATCTTTGCTTTGTATTGGATGGAGGGATAAGAAAGCAAAAAAGCCAGTAATCATTGTTTCCACCAAAACAAATACAGGAATGACTACCACGACAAAACCGAAGCCAGTAACAGTCCATGACTATAATCAGAGCATGAATGGATGTGACCGTGCTGATCAAATGCTTGGGTATTATGGCATTCACAAACGACGCAGCAACAAGTGGTGGAAAAAAATATTCTACTGGATAATGGAAATTACTTGTATCAATGCTTTCATCCTCTATAGGCTCACAGGCAGTAGAAAAATGACATTAAAACAGTTCAAAATATCTCTGATTGATGCTTTGCTTCAGTGGGCCGCAGATCTAATGCCCGAGCCACAGCGGAGTATCAAGGCAACCCCGGGAAGACCAATGACAGCCAACCCAATTCAGAGGCTTGAAAGAGCTAAGCATATGATCGCTTACACAGAAAAAGACAGAAGATGTAGAGTCTGCAGCAAACCAGATTCTCCAAAAAGAACAAATTTTATTTGCGAGGGTTGCGATAATTATCCTCACCTCCACCCAAAACACTGCTTCAAGATATGGCATACGCAAGCCACCATTGACTAAAATGTAAATATCCTTTCAGATAAAATTGTGTACATATTGTTTATGCATAATAATGTAAGTACAATACAATATATGATTTACTTTGAATATGACCTTTTTGTTTCCAAATTTTAATAATGATAGTACGGTCCGCTGGAGAGTCTCTTAAACATTAACAAAACATCACAGAAAGCTGAAACTTGTAATTAATATTCATATATGGATTAGTGTTATTTAAAAAAAACCATGGAGCACTTTGGATAATATTTCAGTCTTTATGCATGGGTTGGTGGGTACATTTTTCATTCACTAAAATGAATTTATAAAAAAAATTGTTTACATTATTACTGATAATTGAATATAATATGAAGAATAGCACTTAAAAGCCCCAATATTATAATTCTAAATATATTTATCTTTACTGTGAAACATAATTTGTGTGTCTTTTGTTGTGTAATATCAACACAATATATGATGTAATTTAAAAGTTCACGCGGCCTTGAATATCTTCTTTTTTATTTTAATGATGATGGTACGGTCTGCGGGATGGTCTGTAAAACATTAACAAAATATCACAGGAAGCTGACACTTGTAAATAATATTCATATATGGATTAGTGTTATTCTAAAAGATGCTGGAGCACTCTGGATAATGTTTCAGTTTTTATGCATGGGTAGGTGAGTACATTTTTCATTCACTAAAATGAGTTTTTATTTAAAAAGTAGTCTATAAAATATGTAGAATATCACAAACATCCTTCATATTCTAATTCTACATTCATGTATCTTTACTGTGATGTATAATATGTGTGTCTTTGTTGTATAATAACAATACAATGTATGATTTAATTTAAAAGCTTCACGCGGCCTCTAATGTCCTTTTTCTTTCCAAATGTCTACGAGTATAATGTTTATATGGTTCGCTGGATGGTCTGTAAAACATTAACAAAATATCACAGGAAGCTGACACTTGTAAATAATATTCATGTATGGATTAGTGATATTTTAAAAGACCCTAGAGCACTCTGGATAATATTTTAGTCTATTGCATGGGTTGGTAAATACATTTTTAATAGACTAAAATAATTTTTTTCTTGAAAGTGGTCTATATTATTACTCATTACTGATAACTATATGTAGAATATCACTAAAAGTCTTTCATATACTAACTCTACATTCATTTATCTTTACTGTGATGTATAATATGTGTGTCTTTGTTGTATAATAACAATACAATGTATGATTCAATTTAAAAGCTTCATGCGGCCTCTAATGTCCTTTTTCTTTCCAAATGTCTATAATGTTTATATGGTTCACTGGATGGTCTGTAAAACATTAACAAAATATCACATGAAGCTGACACTTGTAAATAATATTCATATATGGATTAGTGATATTTTAAAAGATGCTGGAGCTCTCTGGATAATATTTCAGTGTTTATACATGGGTTGGTGAGTACATTTTTCATTCACTAAAATGAGTCTTTTCTTGAAAGTGGTCTATATTATGACTCATAACTGAATACTATATGTAGAATATCACTAAAAAGCCTTCATATTCTAATTCTACATTCATCTATCTTTACTGTGATGTATAATATGTGTGTCTTTGTTGTGTAATAACTCAGAAACTTTAGAATTTATAAAGGTACTGCTTTAAGGTACAAAAATAATTCTGGCAAAACTGATGAAAAAATTCCGGCCTGCAAGAGTTGTTCCTGTATATTGTGGTGGGTTTTGATGTTAAGAAGAATGGTGTGCATATAGTTGTACTTGAGTGAGATCAACTGTGAAGGTCTCTGAGGTAAACAATGGACAGCTGTGTTACAGAGTACCTTTCTTGTTACCACCCTACGATCTCACTCTAAGTTATATTTTTATTGACTAGCGTGACTGAAAGCTACATAAAATGTCTAGGGTATTGTAAGAGTGTTGTTAAAGAATCTCAATACAAAAACATATACAAACATATACTAATTACTACGATAAACTCAACTAACTCCAGCTGTTAAATTTTATATTTAAAAATTCTTTTGTTAAACTTTATTGGTCCTGAGCCTAAAGTTGTTTTGGTCAGGACTACAGTTCAATGAGAATCAATTTAGATGGATAGATATATTTACAAATATATATATAAAGATATTTACATACAACAGACAATATGTCCATAGTACATTGTTACAAATTCTCAAGTTGATGTTAATTACTCTATTTACTACTAGTACTAGAAGGCAGGTTGGGGATTATCATCATCCCAATGTTCTTTTGTTTCACTAGAATTGTTTATGTTAGTCTTTTGGAGGAACGTTTTTGTCTATACAGGAGATTTTTCTTTAGTCGTGATAAGTTATCCCAGGCCAGATATTGCACTTATCTGGATCCTGGAATCACAGCAGTTGTATTTGGTTTGGCCAGACACTTCAGTCTCCTCTGGTCTTGAACTTTTCTAATACCAGCAGGTACCAGAGATTCTTAGAAATCGTGCTGAATTTCTCTATCATCGAGTACCAGCACCAGACAAGTGCCAGCAGGAACCCCTGTCGATGCAAGTTATGGTTCTGTCTTAATATCAAACTAATTCCTCCTAATCTACATGTAAACATACATTCAATACAAAAGAACATGGTCAGCTCTCTCTGACAACTCTGCTTCTCCACTTGATGGAACAAATTGTACCAGTTTTCTTTTCTCTTCCCTAATGGATGCTACGCCTCTGTCATTCCTGCAGTAATCTTTTCCATGCAATAAGATAGGTGTAATGTTCCTGTATGACCATCATATATATAGTCCTGTAGTTTTAAACTTCTTAGATAGTCCCTTATATATGAATCAACATCTAGGCTATGCCTAAGTCTGCCATGGAACCATTTAATTACAATCTTTTACATGGCCTTTTCTTTTTTCACACAACCCTTTTTAATTAAAAAGTCAATAAAATCAATCTTACCACATATCAAGGAAATATAAACAAGTAACGATGAATTAGGCAATAGAATATGGCACACTTTCATCACTGCCTCTGTTCAGACTGCTTTCTGTTGTTAGTTATTTTAAAACAAAGCACAAGTCTGCTCATCGCTGCTTGCTCCTCTGAATATTTTTGAAAAAAATGGCAGCGAGCAGCTGACTATTTCGTTAAAGTAAAAGGCTTTGGCCAATGAGACAAAGCATCTCTTTCATTGAATGAAACTTTTAAAAAAAAAAAATATCTCAAACCTCTATGTGTTACTATTACCAACTAGATTTGTATATTTAGGTCAGCCAATAATATTTCGGCTTCCTTCAAATTTCATCCAATCCCCTTCATCGTACTATCTTAGCCTTTCTTTCACCTAATTTTTCCCCCCCCAAAAATATGCTATCCAATCTAAGCAGACATGATTTGACCTGACAGTATCTCCGATTCTCTATGTATTATTATCAATATTTGATTATTTAATGGACTATTTAGATAATTAACAACATATTCTTGGTCAACAAGTCTTCAGGTACACGAATATATGATTTTTATGGGGCTAAATGGTTTGGTTCAAAATTCTATCTTTTTTTCTATGTTAGTTGTTTATTTTTAAACTACCTCCTGTTCAATTCTTTTTCCATGTACTTTCAAGCTAAATACGAGAGTCTCTCGTAATACACGAGAATTACGTCATTCGCAACAAGAGCTAAGCGTGTTTTCATGACCGTAGTGTCCACATTTTCTAACGTTTACATCGTAATTTGAAAACCGCCTAAGGCAAGGCTAGCAAGTTGGTTTTTTTTTAGAAACAATGTGAGACGTGATTTGCGTTGGTTATCTATCCGTGCCCCTCCCTTCTACAATGTATTTTAGGCAAATACTTCATTGAACTTGGAAAAGTGGTACGTTTGTCTCAAGGACGAATTTGAAAAATAGGGTACTCTTTTTGTTTCGGCCAAAGCGTTATCAAATAATACGCTGAAGGCGTAGGCGAAGACTACAATTCTCACCGAAAATTTGTAGTACTATCCTATCTTTGACTTTATGCACTATACTGTTATATTCTAATTTAGATATTGTATTTAGAAGTTCACCACATATATGTACATTGCTTATTCCTTTATTTAACTAACTAAATGCACAATGTTTTCCGATTTATTTATTTCTGTAACTGCAATATTTTCCATGGAAATGAATGGAAAATATCGTGCAGATAAAGAGATAAATAAATGGGAAATATTGTGCATGTACATAGATAAATAAATGGGAAATATTGTGCAGGTACAGAGATAAATAAATAGATAATATTGTGGAGTTAAATAGATAAACGAATGGAAAAGACTGTGGAGTTGTACAGGTAAATAAATGGAAAATACTGTGCGGGTACAGAGATAAACCACTGCAGCAGGAAGTCTGCATAATGTTTTCACGTGCTCTTGTACTGGTGGTTTCTGTAACAGGTTGTCTTACATGATGAGGTTGTCAGCCTCATGTACAACTTCATATTAGTCTCCATGTACGACATGCATGAGGGTGCAATAGTACTTTTCTTTCTTTGATTCAATGGGAACTACAATAGTATAGGCATCATTTCACATAATCTTTATCTTTTCTCTGTAGATTGTAGATTTTCAAACCCAACTGCTGTAACTTCCCATCCAGTATTCTCATTCTGCCTTGCTTTGGGTTACATTTATTGGAACGAACGAACAAACTTTATTTTAAAAGGGTTTAGAATTAGGCAAGCAGGCCTGTCTGACATCTTGCCCTTTGTCTTTCATCCTCGATCCTGACACTCTCGCATGCAGTCAAACCGTCAACAATGAACCTGACCATGTCTGCTTGTATCTTCAGTCATCAATATGAACAATATATTACTAAGAGATTGTGAGAGGAAGAAAAAAATTAGACAAAGAAATAGTCGGTGAGAGAGTGGTACACTACAACGGGGTCTTCTTAGACTTTTAACTGACAATAGAATCTTTATTTATTTGAAATTATAAATTCGTTGATAACTTTGTGTTATTGTTTTAAGCCTTGTTGACTCCAAATATTTAGCAAATAAAATCACATGTTTTAATATGTAATTATAAAGTCAGAATTGGGAGTTAATAAGTTTTGTTTGATTGATACGTATGGTTGGTTCGCACCCGCACAATACACTATTCTCACGTCTATCTGTTTCTTAATATTTTCTTCAGATGGGGGCATTCGTCAATGAGCCAGTTGTCTTTATGTCAGCATATACTGTACTTAATCTGAAGAAGAGCGGCTGGGATAAGAACCTTCTAGGGGCTGAGTTTATTTCATTTTTGTTATTTTTTTTTTTGCCGTTGATTTACCTTCATCCTTCAGATTTCTACATAGAAATACTATCCTTCCAACTGTTCTACTGCCCAGAGTATTTCTTGAGTAAAAGTTCTTTAATTTTCTAAACTAACCCTTGCTTTAAACCACTGGCCACAATTCGCGGACCGCTGCGGCAGATCAGGGAGCCTACACCACTTGGTGGATATTCCACTCGGTCTTGCAGCCTTTCCACTTTTCAGCAATTTTAATGCGTGTTTGTATGTGTCTAGTTTTTTTAATTTTAATTTTATTTTTGTAAGCAGACTTTTGTTTACATTGAGAGGCTCCTTTACTGGTTTTATAGTATTCTTTTTTATCGGCTGGCCTCGGCTGAGAATCTCCATCCATCTGGATAGTTGTTTCTCTTCATCTGTGAGGTTTTATCTTTTACTGCATATCGTAATTTTGTTGTAATCGTTGATACGGTTGAAGTGCCATTGTAAGGTGTCTCAATGCCTTCGTTTTTTGTTCTTTTGTAACCTTCTCGGCTGCCACTATCAGATTTTTCAATGCTTTCCCTGTTATATTTCTTACCTGACAAGCTTTTAGCTTACTCTCAGCTCCTAGTAAAGTGTACGCAGATACGTTTTTTCTATTTTTTTCTTCACATATGTTAACCTTTTCATTTACGCTTTTTATTAACTGGACATGCCAGTTGTTTAGATGTTTCAAATCTTTGACGCTCAAAATCAGTATACTCGTCGCTGAAAATTTTTATGCAGCTCCTTTCTTGGTAGATTTTAATTTATTAAGTTTTGAGTGTTATTGGTCGAGCCGATTTTATATAGTAGTGAAAACAATGTGAAATAGAGGGGAAATATCTCATAGTCCAGAATTTTATGGTAAGGGAAATAAGGAATTGCGAAAACAGATTGTGTTTTGTCTTTAAAGAGGTAGCTTGAAATGATAAACAGAAGTTTTTAGTAATGACCAGCTTTTATGAGAGCATTACCTTAGGTGTTTAAACTTTAATACGTTTAGTGCATTCAACCACAATAATAAAAATGGTTTCTTAAACGGTGCTTTTGCATTTATTTCTGTTTCATTTATGAGGTTCCACTTTTTTTGCGAGCTATTCTTTATTTGATTTAATAAAACTTGAAACTTGAAACAGGAACGCATCGAACTTTTGGCTAAGATCAAAGTGTCTTAGCCAGGGCCGAGATCACACATATTTTACACATTTTACACAATAAAGTCAATAGACCTCACTTTGAGCCCCAGAAGGGGTATTTAAAAAAAAAAAAACGTATGACGTGAAATTCTTCCTGGATTATGTGCCAGTAGTTAACTTATGGTTTTATTCTTGACCCAAAACCCCTCCCCCCTTTCCTTTTAACGTTACGTTTTTCTCAAAAATGAACTTATAACTAGTGTCTTTGTTTATTGGTTTGTTTGTGAGCTGCAATTATAACCAATTCTTCCCGTTGGGACAGCTCTCAATTGTATAGTCCTGAGTATAACACAGCAGTCAGATCCTGCGTCTGCTTTTCTTTTGAACCGTGGCTTCATTAAAGAAGCGTCTCCATTTCCTATCTATGGTGAAATGTCAGTTTGTGTTTGTGTATGCCAATCTGTCCAGTGTAGTTCCTGCGAGCATCTAGTGAGACAAATATATAATAAGACCACTGCTGCCTCATGCATGTCGTTCGGGTTGTCGATCGTAGGCCATACAGAAAGTAGATTATTTTTGTACTTTTCTGGCCTCTCCCACGTGAACATTTCAGCGTGGTTGAACCTGGCTTCAGCACAAGGCTCCAGCAGACTTATTGGAACAGCATTTGCTAATGGATGGTAAAGTGCAACAGGGCTTACAGCAGGCAGGTGGTGAATTTTTTTTAATGTGTTCAAGTACAACCTATAAGAATACATCAGTTTGATAGATCACATGTAAAAGGAAATGTCTGATAAAAGCTACTCACTAAAGAAACGTAAGGAAATGAAAAGACCTGGTGAAAAACTAAGAGAATACAGTCATCTTTTGGAACAGCAGCAGTGAAGGAATGTAATGAACAACATTGTGACTCACGCTGTCAGTGTCACAATGTGAACGACCGGAACGCATTCAAAATGAAGGGATGCGACTAGTTTTGGGCTGTATGCATGATACCCCCATTGTGACAAAGAGATACATGCTCGGATTGCTGTCGATTAGATCCAGATATGCGATGGCCCAGGCAAAAGCCTATATGCGGGTAACCACCGACAAAAGACACCCCCTACATGAGAACGTAGCTGACATCAAAGGAGCAAGAATCAAGAGGGGGATGTCATGGCACATGCAGAGGCTACGATTGGTCAGGTGACAAGGGTTGAAAATGTATCCAAAGGGGAAGAGTGGAATAAGTCAGGGGAGAACTGGATAAACTACCAGCAGGTCATCATTAGCCTTAGCAGAGAGTGCAGATCTTGGGGCAATGGAAAAGCAAGAGCTGGAGATTAATCAGCTGATAATTGATCATGCTGGGGATGATGACGCCATTGTGTAACTGATGGGTCTGTAGTGCTTGATGAGAAATCAGGATGGGCCTTCTCTACGAGAATAAAGGGCAGGGTCGTCGCTGGAACCTACATGAAAACAACCTCCAGCATGAGAATGGAGGTAGAGGCAGTTACTGTAGCACTGAGGTGGCTGTCTGAAATTCCATCAACAAGGGCAGTTATATTGTCAGACTCTCAAGCCATGCTTCGGAAAGTTCAGAACGGATGGTTGCGGCAAGAATGAAAAACATCAATAGAATTCTCAAGTCTTCAAGAACTGGTATGGATCTACTGCCCTGGTCATGCAGGGGCACGTGGCAATGAGAGAGCTGACAGACTGGCCTCAAGAGCATCCATAGTGGGGACACTGGACATGGATAAGGGAGAAATACTAAGGGCAATTAATGATCACCTGCTGGATAATGACACTGCAATGGATTAATCTGAGAAGTTTGGCATCAAACGTGGGTGGGAGATCTATCCGTCGTATGCCCTGGTCATTGCATACTCTTTGTGGCACGTGGAATAGGCAGCTAGGTGTAGATGATGCATACTAGTGGGGCTGGACTATAGATGATAGTACAAATTAGCATGCATCCGTCGTATGTACAACCAGCGTGCTGCAGGTACAATTAGCATTCATACTCTTTGTGGCCGTGATGGTGTGGTTGATGTTTGTGTTTATAATGTTGTATAGCGTGACTCGTCTCACTACCCAAAACAGTAGGCAGCTAGGTGTAGATGATGTTACGGTACTATAGCTCTAGATGATAGTACATCACACGAAGATACAATTGATGGATGGAGAACCTCTACCGTAAAGCACTGCACTAAACTATCAGTAAATAACAAGATGGTGTTTATTTACAGTAGTTATCCAACAATAACATAATCTGTCGAAAGAATGTACTCATGCCCAACCTTCCATCAAGGCGGGTCTTCTTCCACAATGTACACAAATTATATTCATTTAGTAACCTTTGAAATAAGTCTCTTCTCATTCCATCAAATCCCTCCTCTTATAGTCTGACGCAGCTTTCCTAGCTTGTATAAGAATTTATGTTCTCTGCTTCTGTTTACTACTCATGATGAGGCACTTAGGTCTGGTGGAACTAGTTTGAGGTATTTTACTGTATAAACTGGTCTAACTACCAGGGCTGTTTATTTTTATCAAATAGTCACTGTTCCCCGCTCTGACCTTAGCTACTGTCTATCTTTTTTTTTTTAAAATAAAGTTTTGCCTCGTTTTGGCGAGGCGCGTCCCGTTCAACCTAGTCGGTTATATTAGGGCGCATGTCCAAACATAAAAGACCATTAGGTCTCGGGATATTAACTGTCTATCTTCTTTTCATCTTATTCAACATACCTGTTCGTCTTGTAAAAATCTTGACGACTTGTTAACATAAATCTTATTATGGCAACTTCATCTTTCTTGCCTTCATCTATCACTCTTTTAAAAGTGGCCTTTGAGCATCTTGTAGGTTCGGCAAAACAATTTGATACTAGTCTGTAATCACAGCAACCAACCACTTCCAGTGGCTTGTTCGCCAGAGTCATGAACCATCAAGAACCTAGCTCGCCACTGTATTAAATCTTACTGTCCAGCAAACTTGCTAACCTACGCTGAGCGCGTTCAAAATCAGATTGATCAATCCCCCGATTTAACATTTTTCTCGTTCTGTCCTAAAATGTGTTAACCTACCAAAACTTTTCTTGTGCGTGTTTACTTTTGCTCGCTCACCAAACCTTTCAAGGGACGTAATTCCAAGTTAACTCCCTTTGCTGAGTACACTCAAACCCCATACAATCTTCTTTAATCCTTTTTACAAAACATTATATACAAATTAGCTCCACCATAATTTAGATCTCACTTGATATGCTTAACCCTAAAACACCCACTACATCTCCCACAAGGGATCCACAGATTTACCTCCCATTCCCCAAAGCACACCTCTACTCATATCACTTCCCTTCAACAAAGATGAACAGTCTTTTACCAACTCCATTCAACTTTCTCAAACCATTTTTCTGCACTCACTTTCTCTACCAAAACCCAAACCACCGTTCACATCTTCGACATTTGCTGAGAGAGACTGAGCACCTATGGGTTTGCCCGCAGTGCAGGGAGGTCGATTCTGATTAACAATAACAATGAACAACAAAGGCTAAGCTGGTTTGGATAACCTGTCAATATGAATCCCCATCAGCTAGTAGCATGGAAATACAATCTCAAAACTGAAGGAACGAAATACATGGGATAGTCTTGTAGATTCTACAAGACTATCCTATGTATTTCGTTGCTTCCATTTTAGAAGATAAATTGAGGGTGACAAATATCTGAAAGAAAAACAACACCACAGTACGCGAGGGCGCGTTGCGTACATTCACTGGAAACCGATAGTCTACCCTTCGCGGCATAAACATGATAAAAGAAACAAAATCCCCCTTCGGCTGTAAGAACATTCAGAATCCACACAGTGCGGTTAGTCTTGAAAGTTTTGGTCGAGATCCAGATAGCCTTCTTGGCTCCAGTAGTATTCTTGTGAAGTACGTGCTACAGCAGTAGCTGCGTGAATATGATACGGATCCGTTAGCAGCACAGGGGTATCTGTGGCTACATCAGCCATATCTCGATAAATGTGGCAATAAATAATCTTACAGGGAAATATCAAACAGAAATTTTCAGATTACAACGGAGCACTGCCTAATTAACGCTTATAGAAATAGAATTGACACAAAAAAACAATCCAAACCGTAGACACTGCCAACCTCCATATGTGACTAGAGCAGCACCCTCGTGAGAAACTAAATAAAATAGCGGAATAGTCCCAGTGATACACGTGACTACTAGAGTGTTTTGTACTCTTGTGAATCAGGAGTATGTGAATACACGTGCAACGGCGGCTGATTGACAGTGTTCTGGACTCCCTGGACAATAAGGGTCATTGACCGCTAACCACACATTCGACATATATTACTGGCTCTGCCCACTACTGCTGTGAACCCGCGATAACTGCACGATTGTACGTTCCGCCCCTGACGTGTATATTTATTTTATCTTTCGCGCAGTAAACCATCAGCTTCAAGCTTGGTATTCACAAAATCACTAAAAGCTGCAAAATGGTGACCTGTTTATATCACCAGGCCTTTACACCCCTCCACTTTAATATTATTCTTGTTCAGTGTGTCTTCTTGATTTTGATGTTTTTTTATTTATTTTTTTTAAATTAATTTTTTTAAATTTTATTTATTTAACGTATATGCATAATTCACCCGTGTGTTACCGGGGCCCAAAAGGGGAGCAAAGAATAGTAACACTGTTCCCTGCCAAGCCTGTCGTAGAAAGTGACTAAGGAGGGTTGGGCATGGGGCCGGTTACCCCATCCTGTAAAAAATTTAAGCCACAAAAAAACTTCAACAAACATGGACAAGTCAATTAAAGAAAATAAAACACAGCCATCCAAGACAGGGGAAGGTCCTCTCGCAGGGAGGCATATGATGCAACACAGAGAAAGCCGAAAGGAGTCTGTGTTGCTGACTAACCTTCTATCTTCTAGGAGAACTTCCAGATTTGGCACCTGGAATGTTCGGACATTAAACGAACAAGGGAAAGTGGCACAAGTAGCAGCGGAGATGAGGGAATATGAAATCGAGGTTCTGGGACTGTGTGAAACAAAGTGGAAGGGGGTAGACAGGAAGAAACTCATCACAGGTGAATTGGTGCTGTCCTCAGGACATGAAGACGAAAGTTCACACCACAGTGAAGGGGTAGCTCTTATGTTATCTAAAGAAGCACAGAAAGCACTCATTGAATGGGAAGCCGTTGGATCCAGAATAATAACAGCTTCTTTTAAAACAGCTAAAAAGAAAATAAATGTAAATGTCATCCAATGTTATGCACCAACAAATGACAAAGAAGAGTCTGTGGAAGAAGCATTTTATACTAGACTACAGGAAATTATGGAAAAAGTAAAAAGAAGAGACATCACAATTTTGATGGGTGACATGAATGCAAAGATAGGTACAGTCAACGGCTTTGAAGAAGTCATGGGAAAACAGGAGCTAGGAATAATGAATGAAAATGGGGAACTATTCTCAAACTTCTGTGCTTCAAATCAACTGGCTATAGGAGGAAGCATGTTTCCACATAAGAGAATACACAAGGCAACATGGATATCACCAGACCATAGAACAGAAAATCAGATTGATCATATATGCATAAACAAGAAGTTTAGATCATCATTGCAGGATGTAAAGGTATATAGAGGAGCAGATGTGGCATCAGATCACCACCTTCTGATAGGCAAAGTAAAAATGAAACTCAAGAGATATGCAACAATGCAAAATTATAGACAACAATTTAATGTAGGACATCTAAGAAATCGAGAAACAAGAGACAAATTTGCGGTCACAATATCCAACAAATTCCAAGTGCTCCAACAGCTGGAAGATGCAGAGAATACAGAAGACTATTGGCAGCAAATCAAAACGGTAAGGAATGAGACATGTGAAGAAATACTGGGGAAAAGGGAACGACAACAAAAAGCATGGATAACAACAGAAACCATCAATAAGATAAAAGACAGGAAAAACAAGAAAGCAGATTTAAACACAAGCAAAACCAGAAGTTCCAAAGCCAAGGCTCAAGAAGTGTACACAGAAGCAAACAAAGAAGTAAAAAGAAGTATCAAAAGAGACAACAGGAAGTATATTGAGGAGTTGGCAAGACAGGCAGAAGATGCTGCAGCCAAAGGGAATATGAGAGAACTGTTTAACAGCGCAAAGAAGCTAACGGGGAAATACAAGCAAACAAGTTGCTTCATAAAAGACAAGAATGGAAAACTGCTGTAGCGAAAGGTTTTTCTAGTATGATAATAGTGGTATAGGAGAAGTAGAATCTCTCTCCAGAAAGGATGAAGTTCCAGTGCCCAAGAAGTACACTGGTATCACAAGTGAGTTACAGCTGTGAATACTCTGAGCTGGACAATAGATTTAGGCTTCCGAAGTATAAGTTGCTACTTTCGCTACAGTAACCCTATGTGATAATATAATTAAATTAGAAAAAGTAACTCAAAATTTAACAGTTAAAAATTTACCAAGTCAAATGAGTACAATTTCAATATTTATTATGTACATCTATATATATATATTCTTGTAATGAGAAATGGTTGGTGGAAGATGGTACAATGTATGAGTATTTATAGTTACAAATTAAAATAATTAATAGAAAAAGTCTTGGATTTATCTTCCACTGAAATTACAAAAAAAGTTTGTCACATTATCTCTTGCCATCTAGTTGTCATCATAGACCGTCGTTTTAGAAACTGCTCACAGTGTTTGTTGGATGGATACACATACAACTCATCTTATGTTAGCCACGTATGCTCGAGGTTCCTGAGACACACTTGAATACACAGACTGTCCTTCAGCCCGCCCTATAACTACGGGGGACTAAGGTGTTGAAGATTAGTTGACCTCTAGGCTTCAGTTAGCAGGATCAACGGTCTTCAAGTCTTTAGTTTCTCGATCAGGAATGATCATAAACATTGATCATAAAAACCTGGAACAAGAGGTAATAGGTGGCCATGGTGTTCCAACAATCTCACCACCAACTGCTGTTCATGATGCGACCATGTCTTCAGTGTTTGTATATAAATGAATGAATCATGGTAGTATGTTACAGAGATAGCATGATAAGATAATGTCTACTGTGCAGAATTAACAAAATACATGAATAAATCACATGTTATGATACATGGGTACGATATAACCTTTGCCTTCCACTCATGGATGCCAAGTCACGTATGTACTTGCTGGTATGTCGTAAGCTTCCAGGCAAGAATTAGCCATGATATATTTGGCTAACCAATTAATGGTTATGCTTCCTGACAATGCCGGTGGAGTTATCTCTGGTTAGCGTCATTCCCTTTTTATTATATCTGATACAATAAAATCGTAAATAAAATCTGAAATAAAAGGATATTATTCATACATATATTTTTAATAACCTTCATACCCTCTTAGGATTTATAAGCTCACGGTGAGACTATATTGGTTGAAGTTAATCTGCCCTGCATGCAGCGTGAAAAATAACTTTTCTTGCAGATACTGTCTTCCAGTTTCTCACTCTGGCTTCTGGATTTGGTGTGTGTGATTTTCAACGCGCCGCTCTGTCCTTATATTTCAGTCTCTCGCCCGTACGAGAAAGCACCTCCTAAAGTCCAAAAAGATTTTCGTTTAATCTCTCGGTTTGAGGCGATTTGAGGCAATCTGTGCTTTTCCTGTACTTGTTTTCTCTTCTGTTCACTACACACTTATATCCTTCCTTCCTTCCTAGATATCCTTTCATTTTCCCCATATGAGGCTTTCATTCTATCCAATTTATATTTTAATCCGTTTAGACATATACGTATAATAAATTTTTAAAGATTATTAGCTAACTTTTAGCCGATGTGATGAAGGTGAAAAATATTAATTATCTTTAAAACTATTTATATTTGAATAATATCCTTTTGAATATAATTCCTAGTCTATCACCTTTAGTGAATTATTTTTATTTAATTGATTTCCAACCAGGCGTTCTCCTGTAGTTTAAAATTTAATTTCCTGTAAATGCAAATTTTAAAAGTCGGCCATACATTCCTATATTAGCTATTTCCTCATTCTTCAGTAATATTGTCTGGCTTTAACCATAATTCACATTTCCGCCGTCTTCAAACTTCAAATCAAGATCCGCCGAGTGTTATTACTGCGCTGTGCGTGTGTGTGTGTGTGTGTGTGTGTGTGTGTGTGTGTGCGTCGCGTTACACATTTTATTTCCACAACAAAGCAAGAGGTACAAAATCTCGCTACAGAGCCCTCTTCTTTTAAACAGTACCTGCACGGTTAACTTTTTGGTAACTCATGCTGCAGTTTCTCCTTACTTTTCTGTCTCTCTGTATCTTCTTTGATAGGATGACGACTTAAAAAATCTGGTCCAAGATGGTCCCGTCCTGGAATATATCTCACATTGAACGAATATGGAGATAACAGTAAACTCCACCTTAAAAGTCGTGAATTTAATTTTGTAGACACTGCTACAAACACCAAAGGCTGGTGATCGCTTTCCACAATGAAGTGTTTCCCGTAAAGAAAAGGGGCAAATTTATTGATCGACCAGACCAAAGCGAGGCATTCACGTTCAACGGTAGAATAATTTCTTTCAGCTGTATTTAACTTTCTACTGGCAAAAGCTACTGGTAGAAGCAAATGTGGCGGTGTGTCTGCCCGCTGTAGTAATGTTGCTCCGATGCCTACATTGCTAGCATCCGTTCTTAGTACTAATTCTTGTGTGAGATCGGGAAGGGCAAGTATAGGTTTATTTCTCAGCTTATTTTTCAACTCTGTATAAGCCTGTTCACACTCCGCGGTCCATTGTATTTTATCCGGCTGACCTTTTTTGGTTAAGTCAGTTAATGGCGCGCATAATGAGTTAAAATGGGGTATATATTTCTGATAAAACCCGCACAGTGACACAAAGGATCTTACATCCTTCTTAGTTTGTGGTCTTGGTACTTTCTCATTTTCTCTACATTCTTTGGGTCAGGAGACATTTGCCCTGTAGAGATAGTGTGACCTAAAAATTCCAATGTCTCACATCCGATATGACACTTAGTTGGACGTGCTGTCAATCCCGTTTCTCTCAGTCTATTTAACAGCATGGAGAGTGCTGCTATGTGTTCCTCGAAGGTAGTGGTAGCAATCAGAATATCATCCATGAAGTTGGTGATGAGGATTTTGTAATGGTTCCAACAATTTTCTCATCATTCTGGAGAAGATACTTGGAGCATTCTTTAAACCAAATGGGAGTACATTGAACTCGTAATGTCCATCTGGTGTACTAAAGGCTAACAGTTTCCTAACTTCTGGTTTCACTGGTATTTGGTAGTATCCCTTGCTTAGATCTACTTTTGAAAAATACCGAGCCTTACTTAATGTAGCAAACAACTGATTGGTGTCAGGTAATGGGTCTACCTGATATTTTCAGTGACAGCATTTAGTTTCCTATACTCAATGCATAACCTGTGTTCACCACTAGGCTTCCTTAATAACACCACACTTGAGCTGTAGAGAGATTCAGACTTTGAAATGATTTTCTCTTTTAAGAGGTAGTCAATCTCATCCTTGAGTGCTTGTCCTTTTGCATAAGGTATGGGGTATATCCGCATACAAACTGGTGTAGGGTCAGTAATCGTCATGTCATACTCTAACAGATTAGTACACCCCGGCATATCTGTGAGTACATCAGCATGGATTTCTAACACCTCCTGAACCTTTTTCCTCTGCTCAAGAGTTAAATGTTCACTCACATTAACCTGAGCATAACTTTCTGTAGTTGTTAGGGGGTATTCCATGGAGGAAATTGGTTTATCCTACATTTCTGTTGCAATGGACAGGGTCATGATATGTGCAACTTCTGATGCTTCCCGGTCATAATACTTTTTAAGAAGGTTGACATGATACACCTTCTCCTTTCCTTTCTTGTCAATCTTATAATTGGTCCTGGAAAGTTTTTCCAATATGACGTAGGTGTGGTGAAAAATTCTAATCCACATATATAAATTAGAAAATAAATGTAAAGCCTAACGAAGTAATTCAATAGAAAGAAAGATGAATGGTGAAAGATCAGTGCGTTCACAATAGCGTACGCCTGTGTTGTAGAACGCCATAATAGCTGAACAAGAAAACCCCTTTTTCTGCTCCGTCTGCATAAACTACACGCGTGTCTAAAAATAAAACTGGTACTGTGTTTCTTAGAAAACCTTGAGATACGCAAACTGCATAATGACCTAGATACAAATACTAGCATTAATGTCATTATACACACTACGTTAACCTAAAAGACAGACGGGCTTAGAAGAGAGAGAGAGAGATGCACGGAGGAACGCATGCACTAAAACCACGTCGTCTCGCGATTAAAAAGTGAACGCCAATCACACGCGAAAGGCATGAAGACCTGATTTTTTCAAATAAACAGTAATAAAAAAACACTAACGATACGAGGTTAGGTTTTGAAAACAGGTTTAAGCTCTTATTGGGAAACCTGACATTCTACTGATTTATGTCCTAAGCTCCTGACATTAGCCTGACAGTACAGAAGACATCCCATGATAAAGAAGTGAACGGGTGGTAAAAAACAAATACACGACTATCCTATAATAATACATATTTTGAACGAAGCCACTTGGCCCCATTAAACTTATATATTTGTGTGCCTTAGGACTTGCTGACAAAGAATATGTTATGTGATACGCAAATAGGCTAGTACTTAACAAATGATAGCCAAAATACTATAGTGGGGTTGTCTGACAGCACAAGATCATATTTACTCATAATGGCATGTTTGGAAAACACTGCTTTAGGGGAAATGAGGCCAACAAGTTAGATACGATTTGATTGGCTGTAGTAATATGTAAGGCGAAACCTTATTAGTCGAACTGCAAATACTATTATGGTAGGTTAATTTTTTGGCTTGTAAAACGTGTTAGGTTTTTCTTCTTCTTCTTCTTCTTCTTCCATCCTTAGCCATAGAAAACTAGTGGCGTTTTAGGGCAACAACAAAGGATCTCTTGTCCAAACATGGTCTATCATTGGTAATAGAACGTTCGATATAGTCAATTAGAAGCGTCAGTGTTCAGGGCCAGTTTTGAAAATAAAATTTGTGAGAAGCAAGTGCGTTGAGATCCAGCTAATATTTTTCTAATAAAAGCCTGGGACAGAGGCAGATCGAAATTGTGCCAGAATTCATCGCCAGTCAACGTTACTTGTTTAATATTTCCTTGAATTGTGGTAAGCTAGACATATTTGATATATTTTATATGAAAATTGAAAAAGTAAATTGTCTGTATGTGTGTGGTTCAGTAGCAAACATGAGGCAAAGCCTAGATATTGCTCCACCATGTAAAAGCTTGTCAGAGAGGAGTATCACTGCATAGGCATATATGGGATTGCCAAATAGTAACATGACACCTATCCTATTGTATAGAAGGAATTAACGCTGGAATTGCAGAGGCGTTGTAACCATTAGGGAGAGGAATACTGGTGTATATTGTCACATGAGAAGCTAGCAGTTGGCCTACAGCGCTGAACTCTGTGTTTGTAATGTCCTGTACTTCAGTGTGGAAATAGATTATATATTAGTTCTGAAGAAGGAGGTACAACCTTCTTATTTCAGGGACCGTGGTACTGAAGTATTAGAGCAGCACCTGGTCTGAGTTTTGCTGGATCCAGAGGGCTGGTAGCAGACTCCTTGTCCAAGATATCGACCAGTGGTGTATTTCAAGATAACTGAGAAGCAAGCGAGCAGAGGAGACAGTTTTCCTGCCGCCGACACATAAGTTAAGAATTCGTCAGCCAGAGCAGCTCACCCTTGTATAACCCACCCTAAAATTGACTGTAATACTAAATCAAGAGGGACAGTTATTGTTGTACAAATAAAAAGAAACTGTGAACCCTTCAATATTATTTCCACCAGTAACAAACACATGAAGTCGTCATGACAAACAACAACCTAGCTTTAAAAGCCAGTATTACCTCATAATACTACATCACAACCCTACACACATATTGTAATAATATTATATGTCAGGACAAAGATCCTTTGTATAAATTTTGTACATAAACATTGTGTTTACATTTGATTGTGATTCCTGATTCACTCTGTAGTTGGATCAGGATATCTATTATTGAAGAAATTAATACATAATTTAAAAGTTAACACTTGACTTACTTAAGCTAGTCTTCTAGAGTGTTATATGTATGTGCTTGTCATAGTGTTGTAAAGTGTTGTGGATCTTAATTAAAGTGTGTATCTGTATGTTGGTTGTTGTGAACTTACACTTCATCACTATCATAACCCTAGACATTCAACGTAGTCATCACAATGTTCCAGAATAAGTCTGATTGAGGTCTAAATGTGGTAGCAAAGTAAGGTCATCTGTAATACACCACACTTAGTAGATACAGATACCTTCACAGCCGATCTCAGTCAGTACACTAAGTCCCCTATAAATATTTATAATATCCCAACTTACCACATATATTGGGGTCCTGTCCGGGATTTTGAATCCTCTCCTATTATATATATTGGGGGTAATTCACTTCAGGGAATAATAAAAATTAAAAAGGTATTCTTGGGTGGAAAATAAATAAGGTTGAGCTCTCAGTGCTTGTGGTTGTCCTTAGTATAATTAGTCATAGATTGAATTGTTTAGTTAGACATTGTATAAATTTGCCTGTTAGAAAATGGCCGACCTGGCAAAATTTCGATCTGCTGCTATGCAGGCTGCTAAAGAGTTGGGAATGGACGGGCAAATTATGATTGCTTATGTCACTACTGAATGTGACAAATTTATTGAACGTGAAGAAAAAAGATTAGAAAAAGAAGCTGAAAGAAAGTTAGAGACTGAAAAAGAACTCAAGAGGTTGCAAATTGAGGCTGACAAAGAGGCTAAGGCATTGGAGGCGGATCGGGAGGCAGAGATTAAAAGGCTCCAATTAGAAGAGAAAAAGGCTGAAAAGGAAGCAGAAGAAAAGAGACAGGCTGCTGAAAAGGAAGACAAGCGATTGGATGCCGAAAGGGAAGCAGCAAAGGAGGAGAAAAGATTACAGAGGGAGCATGAGTTACGACTAAGGGAGTTGGAATTTCAAGGCCATGCTCCTGAGAATGGTGCCAGTCCCTTTACCTCTGATGCTACTGCTAGTCAGGGAGCCTCAACCTCAGCTATGAGTTTTCATTTAGATCATTTTGTTGAGAAAGACGATGATATTGAGAGCTATCTAAATAGATATGAACTGTTAGCTACCACGTATGGGTTAGAGAGAGAAAGGTGGAGCTTAAAGTTATCACAAGGGCTTCGTGGTACAGCTTATGATGTTTTTGCCAAAATGAGCAGAGATGATCAAGACAATTATGACATGTTAAAGCAGGCTCTTTTGTTAAGATATGAAAAGAATGGAGAATTTTATAGAAAGAAATTTAGGAATGCTAAACTACTGTCAGGTGAGACATATCACCAGTTCTCTGCACGGTTAGAGACATACTTGGAGAAATGGACGGCTCTGGGGAAAACCCAAGATCTTAAGGAAATGATCCTTATAGAACAACTAAGAGAGTCCATGGCTCCAGACCTGAGAAAGTTTCTCATGGAACAAGGTGCAGAGAGGCTGGGTGAGTTACTAAATGTTGCTGAAAGATATCAGGCAGCTCAAGCAGAGGTAACAGGTAATAAAAAGAAACAGGTAGACAATTTTAAGGCACCACAAAACTTTAATAAATTTGATCATAGAGATCAGAACAAAGGTAAGCACCAGTTTGATAGGCCACGGTATGAAAATAAAAATAAAACCCCACAATTCGATGAAAGGAAATTTGATGAAAGAAAATCTTTCAACCAAGGAAGGAGGTGGTGTAAAAATTGTCGGATGGACAATCATGACACTGACCGTTGTAGAAGGAATCCTATAGTAATGGCCACCCTTCAGGTCAGGTCGACCTCAAGAAAGGAGAAGGATATTCTGATATATACCACTCCAGAAGAGATGAGGAAGGCGCAGGCTGGGAATAAGACCCTCAAGCCTTGTTTTAGAAAAGTGTCCAATTGCCATACACCTCCAGGAAAAGGAGACTTCTATATGAAGAACAAACTGATATACCGGAAGACCGGAACTAGATCCAAAGGTCAGGGACAGCTGGTACTTCCTTAAAGGTATAGGGCAGACTTAATAAGGAGCTTACATGTGAGAAACGATGGGGACCATGAGAAGATAGGTACCATCATCCAAAAGGTAGCTCAAAATTATTATTGGCCCAAGGCAAGGTGGGACATTGTGAATTTTGTAGAAAGGTGTAGCATAGCACATGAGGGAACACCCACAAGTGGGAACATTGATCAGGACCTGGACACGCCACTGGGCAAACGTAGGCCTGACCATAGAAAGAATAATAAAGTGGACCAAGTGGAATGGGAAGCCCCTTTTCACGGACAATCTTCAATTGACTGTTTAACAATGGCCACTATGCAGAGAGTGCAAAAAGATGTCTTACCCCAGGATAAGCCGAAAATCCCTCAATCGGACTTATGTAAACTGGAGGAAGAAGATGTAGAGAGGAAATCTCTCATCAAGAATTCTAAGTGGGGAGAGAGCCCCAAGAAAAAAATTGGTAGCGGTCGTTTTGTGCATGATGATTCTGGGAAGAAAAGTCATCACAACAGTGCTTCAAGTGGAAGAGAAACTGTGTGCCAGGAAAAATAAGTTTGTGAATTTAAAAGTCCATATGCTGTTAAGAACGTGGACTGATGAAAAGGCAGAGGAAAAATATTACATCATCATACCAATATGTGAATGAGCTGACCACTCGTTTAAAAACTGGCTGGAAACTTGCCAATGAAAATTTGAGACAAGCCAGGAAAAAACATGCTGCCTATTACAACAAGAAAGCTAAAGACAGAGATTTGGCTGTGGGAGAGAAGGTACTGCTTCTTCTACCCGGTAGTCAGAATAAGTTGCAAATTGGATGGCAAGGTCCATATACAGTTCTAGAGAAGGTATCTAGAACAAATTATAAGATAGATAAGAAGGGGAAAGAAAAAATCTATCATGTGAATCTCCTGAAGAAATATTTGGAAAGAGAACATCAGGAAGAGACACACTTGTTGACCTTGTCCATCGCCATGGAGATGAAAAAAAGGAACCACTTTCATCATTTGAATATCCATTACACCCCTGTGAGACAGCGGCACAGGTGAAAATCAGTACACATTTAACGAAAAATCAGAAGGAGAGAGTGCAACAGGTTCTAGATGATCATACAGAGGTGTTAACGGACCGACCGGGGCATACAAACTTATTGGAATATGATATGAAACTTATAGACCCCACACCTGTATGTATGAAGGCATATTCGATTCCTTTCGCTAAGGAGAAAGCCTTGAAGGAAGAGATAGACTATTTGTTGAAGGAAGGAATCATTTCACACAGTGAATCTTCGTATAGTTCCAGTGTGGTGCTCTTAAGAAAACCCTCTGGAGAACATAGACTCTGTATAGATTACAGGAGACTGAATGCTATCACAGAAGGTCAGGTGGATCCATTGCCGGATACAAATCAGTTGTTTGCCAGGCTAAATAAAGCAAAATATTTCTCAAAAGTGGATCTGAGCAAGGGATACTATCAGATTCCAGTAAAGCCTGAGGTTAGACCTTATCTAGCTTTTAGTACCTCAGAGGGACACTATGAATTTAACAGATTGCCATTTGGATTGAAGAATGCGCCTAGTGTCTTCTCTAGAATGATGAGAAAATTATTGGATCCACTACACAACTCAGATATCACCATATAGATCAACTCCTCATAACGTACAATTTGAGGAACATCTAATATTCTCGGGACATGTCGTTGAGCAGACTCAGAGAAGAGAAATGGTGAATATTGATTGCTAAGCAGCAGTAAGACAAGCAGTAGCACTTGCAGCTGTTCAGTAACATATCTGAAATGGATTCTTGGATTGCAGAGGTCTGAGGCAACCTTCGTCAGTAGTGCTTACTTTGAATTGACCCACTTGCATTAATCCATGATAAAAATAAAATCAGCGAAACATTGATGCGGATTTTCTAAGCCGCCATCCGTGTGATGAGAATCACCGTGATCACCAGGAATAATATTAAATTTCTCTATGTGTATATAGAATTATGGACTGACATATGATGTCTGTTTTAAGTGGGGAGAATTTGTCGTGAAAAATTCTAATCCACATATATAAATTGGAAAATAAATGTAAAGCCTAACGACGTAATTCAATAGAAAGGAAGAAGAATGGTGAAAGAACAGTGCGGTCACAATAGCGTACGCCTGTGTTGTAGAACGCCATAATGGCTGAACCAGAAAACCCCTTTTTCTGCTCCGTCTGCATAAACTACACGCGTTTCTAAAAATAAAACTAGTACTGTATTTCTTAGAAAACCTTGAGATACGCAAACTACATAATGACCTAGATATAATACTAGCATTGATGTCATTATACACACTACGTTAACCTAAAAGACAGACGGGCTTAGAAGAGAGAGAGAGAGATGCACGGAGGAACGCATGCAATTGTACCACGTCGTCTCGCGATTAAAAAGTGAACGCGAAAGGCATGAAGACCTGAATTTTTCAAATAAACAGTAATAAAAAACCACTAACGATACGAGGTTAGGTTTTGAAAACAGGTTTAAGCTCTTATTGGGAAACCTGACCTTCTACTGATTTATGTCTAAGCTCCTGACATTAGTCTGACAGTACAGAAGACATCCCTTGGTGTGGAAGTGAACGGGTGGTAAAAAACAAATACACGCCTATGCTAGAAAAATACATATTTTGAACGAAGCCACTTAGCCCCATTAAACTTATATATTCTTGTACCTTAGGACTTGCTGACAAAGAATATGTTATGTGTTACGCAAATAGTCTATTAATTAACAAATTATAGCCAAAATACTATAGTGGGGTTGTCTGACAGCACAAGATCATATTTGCTCATAATGGCATGTTTGAAAAACACTGCTTTAGGGGAAATGAGGCCAACAAGTTAGATACGATTTGATTGGCTGTAGTAATATGTAAGGCGAAACCTTATTAGTCGAACTGCAAATACTATTATGGTTGTTAATGGGTACGTGTAGGATGGGTAAGATTTTTTCAAAGGCTCTTGTAAACATGGTCTCATTGGTTAGAACCGTTCGATATAGTCAAATAGAAGCGTCAGTTCAGGGCCAGTTTTGAAAATACATTTTGTGAGAAGCAAGTGCGTTGAGATCAAGCTAATATTTTTCTAATAAAAGCCTGGGATAAGGCAGATCGAAATTGTGCCAAAATTCATCGCCAGTCAACGTTACTTGTGTATATTTCCTTGAATTGTGGTAAGCTAGACATATTTCCTATATATATATATATATATATGAAAATTGAATATGAAATGAAAATTAAATTGTGTCTGTATGTGTGTGGTTCAGTAGCAAACAGAGGCAAAGCCTAGATATTGCTCCACCATGTAAAAGCTTGTCAGAGAGGAGTATAACTGCATAGGCATATATGGGATTGCCAAATAGTAACATGACACCTATCCTATTGTATAGAAGGAATTAACGCTGGAATTGCAGAGGCGTTGTAACCATTAGGGAGAGGAATACTGGTGTATATTGTCACATGAGAAGCTAGCAGTTGGCCTACAGCGCTGAACTCTGTGTTTGTAATGTCCTGTACTTCAGTGTGGAAATAGATTATATATTAGTTCTGAAGAAGGAGGTACAACCTTCTTATTTCAGGGACCGTGGTACTGAAGTATTAGAGCAGCACCTGGTCTGAGTTTTGCTGGATCCAGAGGGCTGGCAGCAGACTCCTTGTCCAAGATATCGACCAGTGGTGTATTTCAAGATAACTGAGAAGCAAGCGAGCAGAGGAGACAGTTTTCCTGCCGCCGACACAGAAGTTAAGATTTCGTCAGCCAGAGCAGCTCACCCTTGTATCACCTCCCTAAAATTGACTGTAATAATAAATCAAGAGGGACAGTTATCGTTTTATAAATAAAAAGAACTGTGAACCCTTCAATATTATTTCCACCAGTAACAAACACATGAAGTCGTGATGACAAACAACAACCTAGCTTCAAAAGCCAGTATTACCTCATAATACTACATCACAACCCTACACACATATTGTAATAATATTATATGTCAGGACAAAGATCCTTTGTATAAATTTTGTACATAAACATTGTGTTTACATTTGATTGTGATTCCTGATTCACTCTGTAGTTGGATCAGGATATCTATTATTGAAAGAAATTAATACATAATTTAAAAGTTAACACTTGACTTACTTAAGCTAGTCTTCTAGAGTGTTATATGTATGTGCTTGTCATAGTGTTGTAAAGTGTTGTGGATCTTAATTAAAGTGTTTATCTGTCTGTTGGTTGTTGTGAACTTACACTTCATCACTATCATAACCCTAGACATTCAACGTAGTCATCACAATATTCCAGAATAAGTCTGATTGAGGTCTAAATGTGGTAGCAAAGTAAGGTCATCTGTAACACACCACATTTATTAGATTAGATACAGATACCTTCACAGCTGATCTCAGTCAGTACACTAAGTCCCCTATAACGATTTATATAATCCCAACTTACCACATATATTGGGGTCCTGTCCGGGATATTGAACCCTCTCTTATCATATATATTGGGGGTAATTTACTTCTGGGAATAATAAAAATTAAAAAGGTATTCTTGGGTGGAAATTAAATAAGGTTGAGCTCTCAGTGCTTGTGGTGTCCTTAGTTTAATTAGTCATAGATTTAAGTGTTTAGTTAAACATTGTATACATTTGCCTGTTAGAAAATGGCAGACCTGGCAAAATTTCGATCTGCTGCTGTGCAGGCTGCAAAAGAATTGGGAATGGAGGGGCAAATTATGATTGCTTATGTCACAACTGAATGTGACAAATTTATTGAACGCGAAGAAAAAAAATTAGAAAAAGAGGCTGAAAGAAAGTTAGAGGCTGAAAAAGAACTTAAGAGGTTGCAGATTGAGGCTGACAAAGAGGCTAAGGCATTGGAGGCAGAAAAAGAGATTAAAAGGCTCCAGTATTAAGAGAAGAAGCTGGAGGAAGAAAGCAGAGGAAAAGAAGGACAGCTGCTGAAAGGGAAGACAAGCGATTGACTGCAGAGAGGAAAGCAGAAGATAAGAGATTACAGAGGGAGCACGAGTTACGACTAAGGGAGTTGGAATTTCAAGGCCATGCTCCTGAAAATGGTGCCAGTCCCTTTACCTCTGATGCTACTGCTAGTCAGGGAGCCTCAACCTCAGCTATGAGTTTTCATTTAGATCATTTTGTTGAGAAAGACGATGATATTGAGAGCTATCTAAATAGATATGAACTGTTAGCTACCACGTATGGGTTAGAGAGAGAAAGGTGGAGCTTAAAGTTATCACAAGGGCTTCGTGGTACAGCTTATGATGTTTTTGCCAAAATGAGCAGAGATGATCAAGACAATTATGACATGTTAAAGCAGGCTCTTTTGTTAAGATATGAAAAGAATGGAGAATTTTATAGAAAAAAGTTCAGGAATGCTAAACTACTGTCAGGTGAAACATATCACCAGTTCTCTGCACGGTTAGAGACATACTTGGAGAAATGGACGGCTCTGGGGAAAACCCAAGATCTTAAGGAAATGATCCTTATAGAACAACTAAGAGAGTCCATGGCTCCAGACCTGAGAAAGTTTCTCATGGAACAAGGTGCAGAGAGGCTGGGTGAGTTACTAAATGTTGCTGAAAGATATCAGGCAGCTCAAGCAGAGGTAACAGGTAATAAAAAGAAACAGGTAGACAATTTTAAGGCACCACAAAACTTTAATAAATTTGATCATAGAGATCAGAACAAAGGTAAGCACCAGTTTGATAGGCCACGGTACGAAAATAAAAATAAAAACCCACAATTCGATGAAAAGAAATTTGATGAAAGAAAATCTTTCAACCAAGGAAGGAGGTGGTGTAACAATTGTCGTATGAACAATCATGATACTGACCATTGCAGAAGGAAACCCGTGTATATGGCCACCCTTCAGGTCAGGTCGACCTCAAGAAAGGAGGAGGATATTATGATAAATACCACTCCAGAAGAGATGAGGAAGGCGCAGGCTGGGGATAAGACCCTCAAGCCTTGTTTTAGAAAATTGTCCAATTGTCACACACCTCCAGGAAAAGGAGACTTCTATATGAAGAACAAACTGATATACAGGAAGACTGGAACTAGATCCAAAGGTCAGGGACAGCTGGTACTTCCTAAAAGGTATAGAGCAGACTTAATAAGGAGCTTACATGTGAGAAAAGATGGGGACCATGAGAAAATAGGTACCATCATCCAAAAGGTAGCTCAAAATTATTATTGGCCCAAGGCAAGGTGGGACATTGAAAATTTTGTAGAAAGGTGTAGCATAGCACATGAGGGAACACCCACAAGTGGGAACATTGATCAGGACCTGGACACGCCACGGGGCAAACGTAGGCCTGACAATAGAAAGAAAATTAAATTTAATAAAGTGGACCGAGTGGAATGTGAAACCCCTTTTCACGGACAATCTTCAATTGACTGTTTTACAATGGCCACTATGCAGAGAGTGCAAAGAGATGTCTTACCCCAGGATAAGCCGAAAATCCCTCAATCGGACTTATGTAAACTGGAGGAAGAAGATGTAGAGAGGAAATCTATCATCAAGAAATCTAAGTGGGGAGAAAGCCCCAAGAAAAAAATTGGTAGCGGTCGTTTTGTGCATGATGATTCTGGGAAGAAAAGTCATCACAACAGTGCTTCAAGTGGAAGAGACCTGACTTGTGCCAGGAAAAATAAGTTTGTGAATTTAAAAGTCCATATGTAGTCTGTTAAGAACGTGGACTGATGAAAAGGCAGAGGAAAATATTACATCATCATACCAATATGTGAATGAGCTGACCACTCGTTTAAAAACTGGCTGGAAACTTGCCAATGAAAATTTGAGACAAGCCAGGAAAAAACATGCTGCCTATTACAACAAGAAAGCTAAAGACAGAGATTTGGCTGTGGGAGAGAAGGTACTGCTTCTTCTACCCGGTAGTCAGAATAAGTTGCAAATTGGATGGCAAGGTCCATATACAGTTCTAGAGAAGGTATCTAGAACAAATTATAAGATAGATAAGAAGGGGAAAGAAAAAATCTATCATGTGAATCTCCTGAAGAAATATTTGGAAAGAGAAAATCAGGAAGAGACACATTTGTTGACCTTGTCTATTGCAATGGAGATGAAAAAGGAACCACTTTCATCATTTGAATATCCATTACACCCCTGTGAGACAGCTGCACAGGTGAAAATCAGTACACATTTAACGAAAAATCAGAAGGAGAGAGTGCAACAGGTTCTAGATGATCATACAGAGGTGTTAACGGACCGACCGACCGGGGCATACAAACTTATTGGAATATGATATGAAACTTATAGACCCCACACCTGTATGTATGAAGGCATATTCGATTCCTTTCGCTAAGGAGAAAGCCTTGAAGGAAGAGATAGACTATTTGTTGAAGGAAGGAATCATTTCACACAGTGAATCTTCGTATAGTTCCAGTGTGGTGCTCTTAAGAAAACCATCTGGAGAACATAGACTCTGTATAGATTACAGGAGACTGAATGCTATCACAGAAGGTCAGGTGGATCCATTGCCGGATACAAATCAGTTGTTTGCCAGGCTGAATAAAGCTAAATATTTCTCAAAAGTGGATCTGAGCAAAGGATACTATCAGATTCCAGTAAAGCCTGAGGTTAGACCTTATCTAGCTTTTAGTACCTCAGAGGGACACTATGAATTTAACAGATTGCCATTTGGATTGAAAAATGCGCCCAGTGTCTTCTCTAGAATGATGAGAAAATTATTGGATCCACTACACAACTCAGATATCACCATATAGATCAACTCCTCATAACGTACAATTTGAGGAACATCTAATATTCTCGGGACATGTCGTTGAGCAGACTCAGAGAAGAGAAATGGTGAATATTGATTGCTAAGCATCATTAAGACAAGCAATAACACTTGCAGCTGTTTAGTAACATAACTGAAATAGATTTTTGGTTTACAGAGGTCTGGGGCAGATTTCTTGAGTCGAGCCTACTTTGAATTGACCCACCTGCATTAATCCATGATAACAATAAAATCAGCGAAACGTTAATGCTGATTTTCTAAGCCGCCATCCGTGCGATGAGACCCAAGGTAATCACCAAGCATAAATTGAAATTTATCTATGTGTATATATAATTAGGAACTGACATATGATGTCTGTCTTAAGTGGGGAGAATTTGTCGTGAAAAATTCTAATCCACATATATAAATTAGAAAATAAATGTAAAGCCTAACGAAGTAATTCAATAGAAAGAAAGAAGAATGATGAAAGACCAGTGCTTTCCCAATAGGGTACGCCTGTGTTGTAGAACGCCATAATGGCTGAACAAGAAAACCCCTTTTTCTGTTCCGTCTGCATAAACTACACGCGTTTCTAAAAATAAAACTAGTACTGTATTTCTTAGAAAACCTTGAGATACGCAAACTGCATAATGACCTAGATATAATACTAGCATTGATGTCATTATACACACTACGTTAACCTAAAAGACAGACGGGCTTAGAAGAGAGAGAGAGAGATGCACGGAGGAACGCATGCAATTGTACCACGTCGTCTCGCGATTAAAAAGTGACAATCCCACGCGAAAGGCATGAAGACCTGAATTTTTCAAATAAACAGTGATAAAAAACACTAACGATACGAGGTTAGGTTTTGAAAACAGGTTTAAGCTCTTATTGGGAAACCTGACATTCTACTGACTTATGTCTAAGCTCCTGACATTAGTCTGACAGTACAGAAGACATCCCTTGAGACAATAGAAGTGAACGGGTGGTAAAAAACAAATACACGACTATGCTAGAATAATACATATTTTGAACGAAGCCACTTAGCCCCATTAAAACTTATATAATTTGTGTGCCTTAGGACTTGCTGACAAAGAATATGTTATGTGTTACGCAAATAGTCTAGTTCTTAACAAATTATAGCCAAAATACTATAGTGGGGTTGTCTGACAGCACAAGATCATATTTGCTCATAATGGCATGTTTGAAAAACACTGCTTTAGGGGAAATGAGGCCAACAAGTTAGATACGATTTGATTGGCTGTAGTAATATGTAAGGCGAAACCTTATTAGTCGAACTGCAAATACTATCTATTCTCATTTCGGAACCTCTTTACCAACCCCGTGAAAATGTTAGATTGGGACCCAAGTGTAGGATGGGCTTACATGTATCGAAGTGACTTTCAAACAGGTGATTAGCCCGTTGTCCCGCGTGCAAAAAAAAACTATTATGTGTGGTTAATGGCAAACGTCCCACCCCCCCCCGGATTGCCAGTCCAATTTTTCAAAGGTGTGAAACATGGTGTCATTCAAGAACGTTCGATTCTATTGTCAATTAGAAGCGTCAGTTCAGGGCCAGTTAAAAAATACATTTGTGTAAGAAGCAAGTGCGTTGAGATCAAGCTATAATATTTTCTAATAAAAAGCCGGGGATAAGGCATATCGAAAAATTGTGCCACAAATTCATCGCTAGGTAAAACGTGAACAATGTGTATATTTCCTTGAATTGTGGAGTTACAGCTAGACATAGTCATATAGTATTTATAAATTTATATGATATATAATATATATATTGCTATATATATATTTATATTTATATATATAAATATTACTATATATTATATATTAAACTTCCATATATATAAATTATATATATTAACTTTTTATATAAGAAGGGTGTTACCACAGTAGGGGACCCTTGCCATCCAATTTGCAGTATTTATTATTGCTGCTGGGCAACAGTAACGTCAGATAAACATTTTTTTAGAGTACTCCCACCTCATAGTTTCCGTTATTAAAAGATATTATAGATGAAGTATGGAGAGAAGAACAACCACCACAACAAATGGAAAGACAGTATTATTGTAAAGTTACCGAAGAAAGGTGATCTATCAGACTGTAATAACTGGCGTGGTATATCTCTATTATCAGTACCTGGAAAAATTATTATGTTGCATGATGTTAGAAAGACTTAAATTGCATGCTGACGAAAAGATCAGAGAAGAACAAGCGGGTTTCAGGCCGAAACGATCATGTATTGATCAAATATTCACACTAAGAACAATTATAGAAGAATCAGTGGAAAGGCAATCGCCACTTATTATCACCTTCGTCGATTTTCAAAAAGCCTTTGATAGTCTACACCGCCCATCATTGTGGAAGATACTTACAATCTATGGTTTTCCAACAAAATATGTGAATATAATCAAAGCGCTATATGACAATTCAAGATGTTGTGTTAGAACAAATAAAGGGAATACAGAATGGTTTACAGTAGAAACAGGGGTGAAACAAGGCTGTATTATGTCACCACTACTTTTTGGAAAAGCTATTGATTGGGTTATGAGAAACTATACCCACAATGAACAATTGGGTATAAAATGGACAAATGGAAAATTCCTGGGGGACCTGGATTTCGCAGATGATGTAGCATTCTTAAGTTCAACACCAAGACAATCCCAAGAAGCAATAAATAATTTGTGTCATCTCTCGGTTAAAATTGGTCTCCAAATAAATGCCTCTAAAACTAAAGCTATGAACTTTTCTAACGAGACCTTTGATATCATCTTGAACGGGGAAAAACTACAGAAAGTTGAAAGTTTCAATTATTTAGGCAGTAAAATGACTCAGGATGGTGACACAACAAGAGAAATCCATACTAGAATTGCTTTGGCAGCTAGCGCCTTCAATAGATTATCTAACATTTGGAAATTACGATCATTGAATATACATACCAAGCTTCGTCTGTTTAATTCAAATGTTATCTCAGTGTTAACATACGGCTGTGAGAGTTGGAAAAATAACAAAAATCATTGGAGAACAAGCTGAATACATTCGAGAACAAATGTCTTAGAAAAAACTCATGAACATCAGTTGGAAAAGAATTCAAGACTAATCGACAAATAAGAGAAGACTCTAGGCAGAAATATGTCTCCGACTATATAAGGAAAAGACGATGGTCATATATCGGTCATGTCCTACGAATGCAAAACAACAGAATACCACTACAGGCGCTCACTTGGGTTCCTGAGGGTAAGCGGAAAAAAGGAAGACCAAAAGAAACACTCAGAAGAACAATAATAAGAGAAGGAAGAACGTTGGGCCTAAATAATGTGCAAGAGCTAAGAGGAGTGGCGTCACAACGAACAACCTGGAGAGCACTGGTTTCTGCCTTATGCGCCGTGTTTGGCGCTTAAAGAATTTATTATTATTATTATTATATTTATTATATATATATATATATATATATATTATATATATATATATATATATTATATATATATATATATATATATATATATATATATATATATATATATATATATATATATAAATATGATATAATATATATGAAAATTGAATATGAAATATAAATTGTGTCTGTATGTGTGTGGTTCAGTAGCAAACAGAAGGCAAAACCTAGATATTGCTCCACCATGTAAAAGCTTGTCAGAGAGGAGTATAACTGCATAGGCATATATGGGATTGCCAAATAGTAACATGACACCTATCCTATTGTATAGAAGGAATTAACGCTGGAATTGCAGAGGCGTTGTAACCATTAGGGAGAGGAATACTGGTGTATATTGTCACATGAGAAGCTAGCAGTTGGCCTACAGCGCTGAACTCTGTGTTTGTAATGTCCTGTACTTCAGTGTGGAATAGATTATATATATATATTAGTCCTGAGGAAGGAGGTACAACCTTCTTATTTCAGGGACCGTGGTACTGAAGTATTAGAGCAGCACCTGGTCTGAGTTTTGCTGGATCCAGAGGGCTGGCAGCAGACTCCTTGTCCAAGATATCGACCAGTGGTGTATTTCAAGATAACTGAGAAGCAAGCGAGCAGAGGAGACAGTTTTCCTGCCGCCGACACATGAGTTAAGAATTCGTCAGCCAGAGCAGCTCACCCTTGTATAACCCACCTTAAAATTGACTGTAATACTAAATCAAGAGGGACAGTAATTGTTTTTACAAATAAAAAGAAACTGTGAACCCTTCAATATTATTTCCACCAGTAACAAACACATGAAGTCGTGATGACAAACAACAACAACCTAGCTTCAAAAGCCAGTATTACCTATAATACTACATCACAACCCTACACACATATTGTAATAATATTATATGTCAGGACAAAGATCCTTTGTATAAATTTTGTACATAAACATTGTGTTTACATTTGATTGTGATTCCTGATTCACTCTGTAGTTGGATCAGGATATCTATTCTTGAAAGAAACTAATACATAATTTAAAAGTTAAACACTTGACTTACTTAAGCTAGTCTTCTAGAGTGTTATATGTATGTGCTTGTCATAGTGTTGTAAAGTGTTGTGGATCTTAATAAAAGTGTTTATCTGTCTGTTGGTTGTTGTGAACTTACACTTCATCACTATCATAACCCTAGACATTCAACGTAGTCATCACAATATTCCAGAATAAGTCTGATTGAGGTCTAAATGTGGTAGCAAAGTAAGGTCATCTGTCAAGTTCCCTATCTTTTGCTCTGTTTTATTGTAGTAAGCAGCCTGCTTCCTCCTGGCCTGTCTCGAGTTATCATTTACCAGTTTCCAACTTGTTTTTTTTTTTCAATCGAGGATGTCAACTCGTTGGACGTATTGGTATGAAAGAAGCCACGGTTTCTTCTGCATTTTTTCATCAGTCCATGTCCGCAACAATGCTTCCAGTGGACCTTTGATTGGTCATCCAAAACAACAACGTAGCTGGAGCCAATCCTGTGGAGTTATGTGGGACTTTCCCTAAAGGCAAATAGTGCTGAGGGTAAGTATGTGTCCAAGTTTCAGGTTTCTCGCTAGCCAACTTTCTAAGGATTGAAATGAGCGTTCCATTGAACAGCTCTACTTGACCATTCCCTTGGGCGTGGTACGGGCTACAGTGATAATGTCTAGCTTGAAATATCCTGAATACTTCTTGTGTAGCTTTTCCCTAAACTGAGAACCATTGTCAGTCAATATTTGATGTGGGAAACCTAATCGGGTGAATATTGTTAACAGTGCCTCTGCCACATGTTTCGAATCTATCGATGACATCGCTACTGCCTCTCCCCACATAGAGCAAGTATCGACCAAGGTTAAGATATATGCATTTCTTTTCTTGTTCCACTGAGGGGTCCAACAATATCCACGGCAACACGTTCAAAGGGCGTTCCCATAATGGGCATTTCTCCCAGTGTTGCTGGTGCAGTCCTATGTTTTCGGAGCTACTCTTTAGCATTCTGGGCAGGATCTCACATACCTCTTTATGTCCTCTGTGATCCCTGGCCAAAAGTAGTGACAGGCTATCCGTTGTCCAATGGCCCTATTACCATATGTCCACTGAAAGGTATAGCATGTCCTAGCTTCATAACCTGCTCCCTGTATGATTTTGGCACTACAAGCTGTCCATGTCCTTTAGGTCCTGTTCCAGCTTTTCTATATACTAGGCCATTTTTCATATATAAGTCTCCTTTCTCTGGAGGGTTATGGCTTTTAGGTAATTAGCCAAGGCAAGGCTTCAATGTACTGTCAGCGGTTTGAGCCTTTCTCATCTCTTCTGGATGAGTATTGATGATAGTGTCCTCCTCTTTCTTAGAGCTTGCCCTGGTCTGGACTGTTGCCATCACTATGGGTCTTATAGGTTCTCCTAGAAAGACATATCTACATCCCAGTATTAATGGGTAGATAGGGTTGTCCATCACTGCTGCTTTGATCTCTCCTTCCACATAGCAAGATCTTATGTTGATACGGGCTATGGGCAGTGTCATGGTTCCTGCTCCCTTGACTGGTCCTCTGATTTCCACGGTTTCTGTGGTTATTTGTTACGGACTCACAAGAGAAGAGCACACTACTGAGTCAAAGTCCAAGCCTGTATCATATAAGCACAGTACTTGGGGGCCATTCAAGGTCACTTACTCATAGATAGGGGGATGATGGAGGTCCTTCTGACTATCTGCCAGGTCCTTCCTTCCCTTGATCCCTGTTGTAAGGCATGCAGCGTGATGAGGAGGGTTTTTTCCGTCTGCATTCCGCAGTATTGTGATTACTCATTTGGCAAGATTTACACCACTTTCTTTCCTTTCTTGAAGGTTTCTTATCTGATCCTAGAGGGTTTTGGTCTTTATAATCAGTTCTGTGTTTGTTCTTGTTGGAATTGTCCCTATGTTCATAGTTGGTAAAGTTTTGTGACGGTTTGAAGTTCTCACCCTGCTTCTTCTTATTTCCTGATACTTCTGACTGAGCTGCTTGATATCTCTCAGCCATGGTTATAATATCTTCCACTCTCCCTGCTCCTTGCTCCCTAAGCAATTTTTCTCATTTCCTGAGGCATGGATTCTCTCAGTTGTTTCATCATGACCATTTCTTTTATATCTTGACATTTTCCTAAGCTAATCCATTTTGTCAGATAAGTTTCCAATCTGGCAGAAAACTGGTGATAGTTTTCTCCTGGAAGTAGCTTAGCAGTTCGGAATCTCTTTCTATAAGATTCAGAATTCTTTTCGTACCTGACCAGTAAAGCTTGTTTTAAGATTTCATAATCTTCCTGGTCTTCTTTTGAGATTTTTAAATAAACATCGTATGAAAATCCCCTCAACCCCTGAGATAGCTTAAGGCTCCATTTTTCCTTTTCCAATCCATAGGTAGTGGCCAGTCTCTCATATCTATCCAGGTACGACTCAATGGCGTCCTCCTTCTCAATAAATGAATCCAGGTGGAAACTCATGGCTCCATTTGCCGTGCTCTGGTTGGAGCTACTCTCAGAGTGAGTGAGCTAGCACCATGATTGCTAGCTGCTCCCTGGAGTTCAAGTTCCTTTAAACTTAACTCATGAGCTCTTTGTAACCTTCTTTCTTCAGTTTCAGCTTCCAACATTAGTCTCTTTTCTTCTCTTTCCAGTCTTTTTGCTTCTCTCTCTGCTTCTAATGTTTTATCCTCTGCTTCCATTCTTTTGGCTTCTCTCTCTGTGTTGATGTCTATTTAGCATCTATATTAAAGACATCAACCTGTTTAATTATTTTGATATTCTAAGAAAGGGATCTAGTGATTTACGTTAATGACAGGATTGATTCCTAGTTATCTTCCCCTTGTCTTATGTTGACCTGTGTCTTAAATTGCTGTCATGTCTTAAGTTACTATTCACATGACCATATACGGAGTGGCTTTGCCTCTCGCTTGAGGAAACGCACTGGTCTTGTGTTTAAGTTTCGCTCAGATCTGTGCTGTTTGCACATGTGCAGGTTTTTGTCGCAAGGACCGGGACTTCCGTCTTGTACCAGTGTACCCTGGGCGTTGTGATCGGACAGAGGTCCGAAGATTTTTCCTTGCCATCTTTTTCGGGGATTTGGAAGTTCATTGTATAACTGAGATGTCATCTTTCCTTCCCCAGTTAATTTTGTAAGCCAGGAATGGCAGTGTGGTGTTTAGTGTTTTTCTAGGATTCTGAACAAGGGTAATAAAGTCATTTATGATCTTTCGTATGCCTAGAGTATAGAAATACATTTCGGCGACATGTTGAACAGAGCTCACAGCTGATATATTATATAGAGCCCCATTGTTGGTGCTTGATACGGGAGCTAAGACCAAGCGTCTTTTGAACATTAGAGCCCAGATAAAGTTATCTACTTGAGTAGAGGATTGGCAGGAATATGTACACGAAAAGTTAAAACACCAAGTTTACCTAATATTTGAGGTCCGCTACTTGCGGCCTGATGCTGTCGCCGTAAAGGTCCGTGGTTACGGCCTTTATTCTTCATGAGAAGGAGTGCCTGGCATGTGATGCCAGAAAAAGTCATAGCCTTTTGTTAGGCCATTGAAACCGCCCTTCCCTTGCGGTATATTTGCAGAGGGGTACCTGACGGGTTCTGTCAGGGTACCAGAACTTCAGTAGATGAAAGCAGAAAGTAGATTGACAATTCATTATTGTTGGCACCATGTATCCGAGCTGATGCAAAGGGTTAACTACAATTACCATCATATAATGCCCATGATTATTATGCCATTGACTGTGTCGTCCATACTATGAAACGTCGTATAATAAATATTGTGAAACGTCAGCAGCATTACCTACCTTCACTGACTTCTGCATGTGGGTGAGTGGGTTCAGTGTGCAGCTGTCCAAGAGCCTAGACGCATTCGCCTACACCCATACTTACCACATCATCCCACATGATATTACCAGTACTACACGCCTGAATACATGTATGCTGTTTGTGTGTGAGTGTCTTCATTACACCCTGACAGCGCCTCACGCTGGTGACCCAGATATTCACCGCAACATTGAACTGTCCAGGTGACAAAACGACACGCCCACTCTACGACAGACTTTTACACTCTGCTTCCATTCTTTTGGCTTCTCTCTCTGCTTCTAAGCTTTTGGCTTCTCTCTCTGCTTGTAGTTTTCTTTCCTCTCTGTCCATATGTTTGTCCACTTCCTTTGTGACATACTGGATAAGAGCATCACCTGTCAATCCTACGTCCTTTCCTTCCTGCATAATTGCAGATCGAAACTTCACCAAATCAGCCATGATGCTTACTTACCAGAGGGTATATAATTTTATCTTCACTAACGAACAAACTTAATTAAAATCAATTAATTACTTTGATTAAGACAACTCCCTAAAACCTTGTGAGCGTTTCCTATTTACTTCGTACTCAATGGTACTATTATTACGAAAAATTTCTAAGTTTTAGAATTTTTCAAAAAAAATTATTTTTACAAACTATTTGTGGCTCAAGATAGAAGAATACATAGATAGTGGCTCATGATAAAAAAATAATATCCCTTGAAAAAGCCCCCAATGTAGCGAAAGGTTTTTCTAGTATGATAATAGTGGTATAGGAGAAGTAGAATCTCTCTCCAGAAAGGATGAAGTTCCAGTGCCCGAGAAGTACACTGGTATCACAAGTGAGTTACAGCTGTGAATACTCTGAGCTGGACAATAGATTTAGGCTTCAGAAGTATAAGTTGCTACTTTCGCTATAGTAACCCTATGTAATAATATAATGGAAAATTAGAAAAAGTAACTCAAAATTTAACAGTTAAAAATGTACCACGTCAAATGAGAATAATTTCAATATTTGTTATGTACATCTATATATATATATATATATATATATATATATATATATAATATATATATATATATATATATATATATATATATATATATATATATATATATATATATATATATATAATATATTCTTGTAATGAGAAATGGTTGGTGGAAGATGGTACAATGTATGAGTATTTATAGTTACAAATTAAAATAATTAATAGAAAAAGTCTTCCACTGAAATTACAAAAAAAGTTTATCACATTATCTCTTGCCATCTAGTTGTCATCATAGACCGTCGTTTTAGAAACTGCTCACAGTGTTTGTTGGATGGATACACATAAAACTCATCTTATGTTAGCCACGTATGCTCGAGGTTCCTGAGACACACTTGAATACACAGACTGTCCTTCAGCCCGCCCTATAACTACGGGGGATTAAGGTGTTGAAGATTAGTTGACCTCTAGGCTTTAGTTAGCGGGATCAACGGTCTTCAAGTCTTTAGTTTCTCGATCAGGAATGATCATAAAAACCTGGAACAAGAGGTAATAGGTGGCCATGGTGTTCCAACAATCTCACCACCAACTGCTGTTCATGATGCGACCATGTCTTCAGTGTTTGTATATAAATGAATGAATCATGGTAGTATATAAATGAATGAATCATGGTAGTATGTTACAGAGATTGCATGATAAGATAATGTCTACTGTGCAGAATTAACAAAATACATGAATAAATCACATGTTATGATACATGGGTACGATATAACCTTTGCCTTCCACTCATGGATGTCAAGTCACTTATGTACTTGCTGGTATGTCGTAAGCTTCCAGGCAAGAATTAGCCATGATATATTTGGCTAACCAATTAATGGTTATGCTTCCTGACAATGCCGGTGGAGGTTATCTCTGGTTAGCGTCATTCCCTTTTTATTATATCTGATACAATAAAATCGTAAATAAAATCTGAAATAAAATGCTATTATTCATACATATATTTTTAATAAACGTACATACCCTCTTAGGATTTATAAGCTCACGGTGAGACTATATTGGTTGAATTTAATCTGCCCTGCATGCAGCGTGAAAAATAACTTTTCTTGCAGATACTGTCTTTCCAGTTTCTCACTCTAATTTATAATTTTAATCCGTTTAGAACAGATACGTATTATTAAATTTTTAAAGATTAATTAGCTAACTTTTAGGCCGGTTGTGATGGAAGGTGAAAGAATAATTAATTATCCTTTTGAATTTCATAATTCCTAGTTCTATCACCTTTAGTGAATTATTTTTATTTAAATGATTTCCAACCAGGCGTTTCTCCTGTAGTTTAAAAATTTTATTTCCTGGAAATGCATATTTTAAAAGTCCGGCCATACATTCCTATATTTGCTATTTCCTCATTCTTCAGTAATATTGTTCTGGCTTTAACCTTAATTCACATTTCCGCCGTCTTCAAAACCTTCAAGCAAGATCCGCCCCGAGTTGGTATTGAACTGCGGTGTGTGTGTGTGTGCGTCACGTTACAATTTTTTTTCCACAACAAGCAAGAGGTACAAAATCTCGCCAACAGATGCTCCGCAATATGCAAGAGCAAATGAAGAGGTTGGACTGGGAATATTTTGATGGATCTTCTCAATACGACCAGCTCCATAAAAACCCCCCGGACATCCAGCTAGCAGAAGAAGAGCTACAAAAAAATTAACGGTGAAAGACCAACGAAGGAAGAAATAAAGAAAGCCATGAAAGTTTCTAAGAGATGGAAAAGCATCTGGATCTGATGGAATTCCAGCAGAGGCCATCAAAGCAGATATCGACACGGCTACAGAGATGTTATATAAATTACTTGGTAAAGTCTGGGAAAAGGAAGAGATACCAGCAGAATGGAAGGAAGGATATCTGGTTAAGTTTCCTAAGAAGGGAAATTTACAAGAGTGCACAAATTATAGAGGAATAATGTTACTATCAGTGCCAGGAAAAGTATTAAACAGGATTATCCTTGAGAGATTAAAAGAGTCCATAAACAAGAAACTGAGAGATGAACAAGCAGGTTTTCGACAAAACAGATCATGTACAGACCAGATAGCCACTTTGAGAATAATAGTTGAACAAAGTCTGGAATGGAATTCACCACTATACATCGGATTTGTGGACTACGAGAAAGGCATTTGACTGTTTGTAGACAGAGAATCACTTTGGAAATTGATGAGGCCAATATGGAGTTCCCTGAAGATAGTAATTTATTAAAGAAAAATATGAAGACATGACATGACAAGAGTTCTTCTCGAGGGAAGCTTACTGACCGTTTGGGTAAGAACAGGAGTGCGACAGTGGATTGCCTCTTGTCTCCATTTCATTTCATACTAAATACTTATGCAAGAGACTGGGTTATGAGACATCGACAAACACACAATCAGAAATGGAATCACTGTGGACTCTCACAAAGCTGTTGGATTATCTGTGATTTTGCTGATGACTAAGCTCTTCTGGTCCCCCATAACCTTAATCCAGGTGCAGGACAAATTGAAAACACTCGATGAGAGGTCCTCAGTAATTGGGGTCTGAAAAATACACAGGGAAAAGACACAAAAGGTAAATTGTGAATAATGAGATAATGATAACAGGTTTGAACTTGAAGAAACACCAATAGAAGATGTAGAATCGTACACATATCTTGGCAGCAGTATAAACAAAGTTGGAGGGACAGACAGTGATATCAAAATAAGAATACAAAAAGCAAGAGGAGATTTTCCATTGAATTGAGAAATTATGGAGGAGCAAGAGAAATCGGATATAACAAGATATAAAGTATCTTCACTCAATTGTGAAGGGTCAGTCCTATTGTATGGCTGTTAGACATGGGGAACATCAAAGACAACTAGCAAAAAGTACAGACTTTCCATACATGGGTGCTTGCGTAGAATAGAGGGATTAAAATGGTATGACAGGTACCACGTGGAACTGATGACAAGAACTAGACATGTGCAGTGGAAACAAGAGATGAGAAGAAGACGATGGCGATGGATAGGACACACACTGAGGGAAACCTGTTGTAGGCATTACA